>JARLTB010000100.1:4570000-4952500 GCA_030141615.1 Unio pictorum
TTGGGTTGTTGAATTTTTTCACTGCAGTGAAAACTATCAATTCCTTGTATTCTTTATAACTCCTTATTGGATTATCAGATTTTATCCTGTCTGTGACATAATCGGTTTTTTGTGGTTCTGGTAAATCAACGGTTTTCCCCCTTGGTGGTAATTCAGGCCATCATAGTACGGTTCTTATTGAGCTTTGATAGATATCTACGACGTAACCCTCTGTGCTTATTTCAATGGCAGATGATAGTGTTGGCTCATGAACCGATATAGTTATTTTCGATTCTTTTCCAGTAATTGATTTTATTCTACGCGCTAATTCGTTATTGATTTGTTCAATTTGGTATGATCCGGTTGGTATGGAAACAACGTTCCAGTCTGGGGTTCCGTCGGGTTTATTCTTATTTGCAAATACCAGTGAATTATTCGGTTGTTGACCACCAAATGATTTTGATCTGATATTAGGCCAACTGTGATACACTCGTAATTTTGCTAGCGAGATTTCCTTCACTGGGACCGGAGAGGGGAAATTCACACTGAATTCTGGATTCGTTGAGGTTATTGATATCATGCTTGTTTGTACTGGGTTTGTGTTCTCCACTATTTGTTGAAGTAATTCCATCTGTGTTGTCATTGTTATTATACTGTTGTTGTCGCTCTAATTTTGACATCGCAGAATCGTAAATACCTACCATCGCTGAAAACTCACTCTCTGATATAATTGTATCATCGAGAGATGACGATATCAATGAGGATAATTGCGAGTATGCAGTGGACACAACATGAAATTTAATTATGTAGTCTTGTAGTTTGCGTTAGCTGCATGATGATATTTTTTTTGTTATTATTGAAATAATTCCAGCGATTGTTGTTGCCGCAGAAATGCAAATTGGAACAGCTATCGGGGCCATCATTGTCACTGAAGACAGTATAATACCAGCTCCGGTGATTACACCACTCACAGCATACACAGTAACATCAATTGCGGTAATTCTCCTGCGATATTTTTTAATTTTCATTGCATACTCCTCAGACAGGGTTTTGAGTCTATTTTGATATTCTCTGACCTGATCATAACGATATTGCGATGATGAAATCATTTTATTTTTAAATCAGTTTACGATTTCAATTGAAACCGTTAGTGAAATTGCTTTGCAATTTTCAACTTAAATCCGCTACGAATTCCACATACCATGTTGTTGAAACCCTAACCAAATTTGTATCAGTAGCTATTAACGTGAACTGTTCAGTTGTATCCTTGTCGATGATCGTTGAAATCGTATTATTGACCCCGGATGAACTCGACGATGAAATATTAAATTGAGTCGTTCTCACTATTGGTAATCGATAAATACCCTTAACGGTTGCAGTGATATCTAATTTGTTGTTTGTAGGTGTCCACTCAAATGATCCGTGTTGGATCGTGTATACTACGTTGTTGGTTCTGTCATGAGGGATTTTTGTTTTTTCAATAACTGTTATCATCCTCGTTGCATCCACTTTGATGGCCTCGGTGAAGATTTTCGTCTCATCGATGAATTTTTTTATATCCGGTAGTTTTAGTTCAATTTTATCGAATGTAGTTCCAATAAATTTATCAATGATATTTCTACGAAATGAGGTAAACTGTTTTATGTGATCTTCGGTTTTAGATTGAAGTGTTGCTAGTTCCAACACAGAATTTTTTAACTCATCGTTGAGAGTTTTAATTCTATCTGTAATCGTCGAAAAAAGTACACCCGGTTTGAGTTTACCCTGATCGGAAAATAACGCGATAGTATTCTCGATTGCGTTTCGTTGTTTAATCAAAATATCATCCAACGACACATCACTGGTTTTCAATTTACCCTGTTTGTCTTGAAATACAACTATTTCATTCGGGTCAACACTTGCTAGGTTCAACGTCTCAGCTATTTCATCTTCGATTATTTTTTTTATATCCTTGATAGAATCAGGGGTTACAGTGCCATCGGGTTTGGGTTTCAAAGATCTCCCCCAAATATCAATCATTGTTATTGTAAAACTCTTTCTCTCTCTAAAATCGTTTCGATTTCCAGCGATTACTAGTATAATTATTTACGACAATGTGTGGTGGTTTTTTAGATGCTGAAATAGCGTTAAGGACATTCAATACTTCACTGCAGCATATTGGTGGATCATTCATTTGTTGTGTTGGTAGCGTAGAATACCAAGTCTTCATTGGAAAATTTTTTATGCAATGCATGAACTCTTTTGGCGGGGCTAATCCATATGAATCAAAATAGACGATTGCCCGTGGATCAATAGCGTATGCAACCCAGTGAGTTCCGGGTCCTGTGCTGTTATCTAAATTAATGATACCGGTTTCAGTGTTGTTTGGTTGATGTGGTAATTGATCTTTCATAAAGACACCTCTGAAATTTTTAATCGCTAGTTTTTTAGCAGCATCCATTAAATCAAAATTGGACATAGGAATCATAGGTTCCTCAATTAATAAACCGGTCCTAGTCTTAGACCCTTTCCGCTGTACCATGAATACGGGGTTCCTGGTAGTCTTAGACCCTTTCCCCTTTTTTTATAACCCTGTCCAGTTGCCTTCTTTAGTGCCATTCCTGCTGCAGTACCAACGGCTCCTAACGCTGCCGCTTTAGCCACCGCTGGGGCAGCCGCTGCGATCAATGCTGGTATTGCAGCTAACAATGGAAATATACCACCTGATTTAATCATATTTTTGATAGCAGCCGCAGAAAGCGTAATCTGAACACCTTTTTTTGCTACAAGTGCATCATTGAAATGTTTTATTTGACGAGTTGTCAGCGATAATTTATTTGCACCACCAGTCATTTGATTGGGTTTCAACGTGATTGTGGTTCTACATTTTTTAGCTGATTCTGATTGCAATTTTTTTAATTGACCGGGTGTCAAAGACACATTGATATTACTATATGACATTATACCTAATAGATTGATTCTAAATCGTAAAACGATTCAATGGAAAAATCCTTCGGATTTTCACTTACATATTTTCCACTGGTGCATCTACCACTCTCATTCTTCCTCCAACACCTTCAAGTAACATTGATTTATCACTGAGAATGACAGCAACTGCTCTATAATTAGCAATAGTACCACGAGTCACATTAGCTCTAAAATGTATATCAACAACAGATTGTCTTGTTAAATCAAGATGTTCCAGTGAAAAGTAATAAATCGGATACAGATTTTTAAAATCAAATTGTGATATTTGTAGACCGGTATCAACATTTTGATCACGTGCCATAAATGACAACAACCTATGATACACGCGTGCAATATGATTTTCGGTGTAATTAAGTTGTACATCTTCAGATGGTTCCTGCTGGCCGTTTATTCTCAATGAGACGTCTTTAACACCTAATTGATCAAATATCATATGGCTGGAAAGTTGATTGCCAACTCGTGTGTTATCCTGTAATGCAATAAATATATGACGTGGTGCAGCAATGCCTTGTTTTGATGCTAGATTCCACGTGAATAACCCGTTAATATTTGATTGCTTCACATCTGTACTCACTGATTACCAACTTAGTAATGATTTTCCTCCTTGGTCCATAAATGATAATAATCGTTCTTCTGCAGTAATTGATGGAGTCAACACTGGCATCCACAATGATATTTTTGTTAAATTGACTTTACCAGCATCAACATTGGGATTTTCAGCATCTGCTGGAATCCTCCAAATCGCGTCATTATCATCACCCTTTCGTACAAGCAATACTGTATGCTTCGCTCCATAAATAACTTTTCTGACGTTTCTACAGAATCCAAATATGTGATGCAGTGGAATCGCGCATGAAAATGATTTACGTCCTATTCCCAACATTGAAATACGTGTTGCAGCTCCTAGATTGAAATTCTCATTAGTACTTATAATCATATCTTCGATACCAGCAGCATTACCAGTACGATCATTTGGTCGTCTTATAATAAATTGATTTCCTCCAGCGGTATTTTTAACATCTTTTGCAAACATCATAGAAGGTCCTGCTGATCTTGTATAATCATCAGAATATCTCGATAACCCAATTATTGTTGTGGCCACATCAACATCACGATCTATTGACTCAATTTCTTTTCCATCAATGAGATATCTAGCACTCTCAAATAGCGCCATAATACCATTATTGACAAAACCGACTTGAGTACCAGCTGGGTACGGTGCTGGTACAGCAGAAGAATCAGCAGCTGTTACAAGTTCTCCTTCTACTTCGATAAATGCTTCACAGGGCAAAAAGTATTTACTGGTATCATGGACTTGAAGATCAATTCTTGATCGACTATTTGAGTCTATGGCATGATAGGCGTAATATTGATAATCGCGTACAGAATCATCCTTGCGCACTGGGGCGTCTATATCAAACGCTGGATCAGGTGACTGTTTGAACATTTTATTCTATTTATCAGAGTCTAAATCATGAAATCGTAAACAGATTTTCATCGTCGTATTTTTTTAAAGCCACTTCCTGCTATCATATTTGGGTAGGGAGTCACCAATGATGCTAATTTTTCATCTACTGCGTTATTTATTATTTTACTAACACTTGCAGGCATTTCCGCTGTAGATGGCAATGGTACCAGTTTTGAAAATCCTTTGGATTTCCTCCGTCTCACTAATGATGTTATTTTATCCTTCGCAGCTGAAAACGCTTTTCCCGCAAGATCTCCAACAGCACCAATACTCTTATCACGAATAACATCAATGGCTTTCATTGATAATTGTTTAGCTAACGGCATCACTTTTGGGGCCATTCTTGCAAAAAAACCTGCAATGGTATTACCTAAACCATCTCCGTAGTATGCTCTATAAACTGGAAACCGTGAATTAACTACATAGACGGGGGTTGGTTTATCATGATTGTAGTGTATGATCATTATTATAAAAACACTAGTGTTTTCAATTGTTATTTATCTAATCAATTCAATCACTATGATACCCACTTTCCGCTAACTCGTCAATGAAATCTCGATATGTTTTGATATCCATGATACCGCCTTGAAATAACCGTCTACAGATATCAGCTGCTTCATTAATTATTTCCGGTGAATTATTTCCAGCTCGGATTCCTCCTACAAGAACATCTAATCGTGATATATCATTGATAACACTATCAGGACATACCCTACTTTGGGTCCCTAATCCCTTCCCGCTATAACCAGCTGCTTCATCCGGTTTTTCTTGTAAATAATCAAAAATATCATCATCATCATCATCATCAGGTGGTAGTTTTTTAGGAGAGAAAGATATTTTCTTTGCAGGTTGCTGTCGCTTTTTTTGCAATTTTGGCGTTTTTGTTGTTGTTTAAACTCTTCGTATTGATTATACATTATACCCACCGCATTGGCATATTCGATGTGTGATGGACTATCTGTCTTAATTTGACATTTTTTAGTTTTGATTTTGTAGAATATATCAGCCCAATGAGCGAAATTCTTAACATACTTATGATGTTCTGGTTTCAACCATTTTTTTCTGTTTTCATAAGACGTAACAACAAGCTCAGGAATTTTTGTTGGATCAGTCTTATCAATTTCTGCTAATCCTTCCTCGTTAAATCTCACGCGTAAATCATCTACTGTTCTTTTTGATTCCATTTGTTTTGTTTGTTCAGTTTTTGCTGCTATTTTTTCTAACACAGGGAGAAAGGTTTTTCCCTGTTCAGAGATTGTTGACACTACCTCCTTCGTTGCTGTGGTTACTGGTTTAAACAATTCTTCAGACCCCACAGCAAAATCAGTTTGTAAACTCTGTCGTTGTTGCAGTTTATTCCTTACAGAGTCACGAATTGGTACAAATCTCTTAATTGCATCTAATCGTTCACGAGCCCATCGGGTCGTTAATGCTTCATTGACCATTATTTGAAATCGCAAACAATTTTTCAATTGCAAAACCCTACCTAACACCACCGTGCGACATGTCGGATGATTTTTAACACCACCATGGAAGTGTTTTAACGGCTCTATCAATGATGAGGAAAGTGTCATAATTGTATATAAAATAAATAATACTGACAGTTTCCTCATTCTATTTTGACATCAATGACATGTCGGATGATTTTTAACACCACCGTGGAGGTTTCATTTTGTTATTTTAACAGCTCTATCAGGTATGGGGAAACTATCATAATTGTATATAAAATAAATAATACTGATAGTTTCCCCACTTTTCCATTGATCAATCTGACATATCTTCCATCGATTTTTGACATCCCCCTTGAGGGTCGGCTAAAAAAAAATGAGGGTCGGACAATCAAAAAATGATAAAGGGTTGGGTAATCAATGGTCGGGTAATCAAAATTGTTCATTTTCTTGAATTAACGCTCGTAGGTTTCTAATTTTAGAGTTGACTTCTTTTTTCAATTCGTATTCGCTACCCAATTCTTTTCGTATTCCTTCTACTATAGTATACAACGGAACGAATACACTGATGTCACTGGAAAATGCAAGAGAGTCCTTAATAGAATTCTGAATTCTTTTGATGAGTGCATATTTCTTTGGTAGCATATACCTGTTATTCATAACTCCGTATTCTATATCCTGAAAATCCGACTTGATTTGATCAGGATTCAAACTATCTGATAGTTCAATATTATTACTTTTCGATTTTAAAATTTCAACTCTGATGCTATTCATGTTTTAGGAATTCATTATTTTATAGTAATGACATATCTCTAATTGAAAAATATGATGTATTAGACATAACTGAATTGAACCTTCTGTCCGGTCTTTTTTGAAATCGCAGATCGACAAATCCCCTCTGCAACTCTTCGTACAGAAGTTGGACAAATATCGAAGTGCCTACCGGCTTCATTCATAGATGAAAATATTTTCTCTTCGTTAGTTGTTGTATTCAAGGATTTCACAGGTCTCTTCCAAACCGTTTTGCATTTTCCAGTCTTCCCTCGTTTCAAATTCTCACTCTGTGTGATAGCTTGCAGATTTGATAAAGAATTGTTCCTTGTATTAGAATCCTTGTGATCAATAACAAAATCATCCTCGATCAATCCATTAAACACCTCGAAGATGAAACGATGATTGTGATAAGTTTTCTTTCCAACAGTAAACCTCAAATACCCTCGATTACTCAGAAAACCGACCGGTTTCTTCAGTCTACAGTGTCTTACAACACCATCACTGGATGCTTCATAATTTGTAATCACTGGGTGTGGTCTGAATTCTTGGTTCATATATACTACACTATTGTTTGTCTAATTCAGTGTTTGGTTTAATAATTACATCACTGGAGAATCTTTCGATGTAGTCTTGCGGGGTTCTTATGATTTTGTCAGTGACTTTATCTCGGTCAAAGACTTTTTCAGGGTCATAATTTCTGATGGATTGTCCATTTTTTATTCTTTTATCATAATAACGCTTCAATTCCCTATATCGCTTTCCACCACAATCAATACACAATTGTGATTTTCCCTTAACCCCAACCCCACATCGAAAACAGGGTAACGGACCAAGGCTCCCATGTCGAAAACTTTGCATATGATACCTACAGTACTCATTTTTTCTGCATGATTTGTTACACGGGGTTACATTTCCCATCATGAGCCATTTGCATTGGTTCATTATATATAAAACTTTCATTTAAATACTTGTTTTATGTATAGCATGAGGAAGTTAAGGAGGACACCCTTGACAAATGCTAAATTCAATCCCGATAGGGAGTTTAAGAGATTATTGAAAATTAATCCGAGATTTAATATCGATAGACCAAAAAAACGTAACAAACGTCCAAGGGACGGAAGCATGAGGGAGTTTAAGAGATTATTGAAAATTAGTCCTAAATTTAATCTCGATAGACCCAAAAAACGTCCAATAGACAGAAACAAGAGATTATTGAAAATTAATCTCGATAGACCCAAAAAACGTAACAAACGTCCAAGAGACGGTAACATGAAGGAGTTTAAGAGATTATTGAAAATTAGTCCTAAATTTAATCTCGATAGACCCAAAAAACGTAACAAACGTCCAAGAGACGGAAGCATGAGGGAGTTTAAGAGATTATTAAAAATTAGTCCTAAATTTAATCTCGATAGACCCAAAAAACGTAACAAACGTCCAATAGACGGACCCTGGAAAGATGCTCAATTCAATCTTGATATAGTTTCTAATACACCAATGAATAAAATTCCTAATAAAGCCATGATCAGTAAAATCAGAGACTGTTTTAATGAATTCAAGCGTGATGGAGCATCTTATTGTTGGTCAACATTTCGAATTGATGGTGTTGTTGATGCTACCATGAATGATGAAAAAGCAGCAGTGATAATCTCACATCTTCGAAAACGGTATTTTTTCCGAATAAAATTCATTATCCGTGATAATGGAAAATGGATCATTAGGGATAAATTTGAACCCATTCTCAGGGACAAAAAAACTGTCACCGTGAATCAGGATTCAAAACCAGGAATTTTGACTGGAATTGACAAACCATACTACGAAAGATCTTATCCTGTAAAAGCAGTTGTTTACGGGATATATCAGCTCAATGAAAAACCTGATATTGCAAAACTAGCACCTATGAAATATTCGACAGGGCTCAATTGTGTAGCAGAACGAATAATGGAACACTTCACAAATGCGTCCCGTGGAAATAAACTAACTGATCTAAGACGAAAAAAAATAACCGAGTGGGAGTTAACGGTAAAAGAGAATGGGGCAACAATTCAAGATATAACCAAATTAGAAAAATCATTGAGATTTCCAATATCGGTAAGGACAATCACCGGTGAAGTATTATACGAATCGAAATATAATAAAAATGGAGCCCCAATTGAAATTATTGATCATAACGAACACGCATGGTCATCTGCAGTAACAATATTTCCACGTGATAGAACTATAAAATATATCCCCCAAACTGGAGAGTTTTCTTCAGAGCAGAAATTATTTGATGCTATTTACCATTTGAGTAAAGAAGACCCTGTGTCAATGTGGTTATTTCACAGTACTTCAGAAGATGAATGTAGATTTGATCAGTTTGTAAGGCCCAACGGAGAATTGTACCGTACTGAAGAACTGCATAATCAAATGAAAAAACTAGCTAGTGAGTTTTCACTGGAAGAGGAAGACAACAATCAATTATTAGCAAACTGTTTTACACTTCCCTCAATTGCAGCACATTTTGCTAGAAAGAAAAATGCGTGGAAACCAACACGAAGTGATTTTTTATCAGATGTCAGATTGTCCTGTCTTGAATACAGCCATGGAGGGTTATGGAATACAAACTACGACACTAATTCCGTTGTTTCCGTTGATATGATTGCGTGTTATCCAGGAAGTTTTCTAGGGCATGGAGAATGTGAAAAATATTTCAAACGATTTGGACACCCCACACACGAAATGGCCCGTGTTCCTATTAATGGACCACTGCCTGATTTTGATTTAACAGGATTCGCTTGTGTAGTATCATTTGAAATGGCTGAAGGACTTCATCCGTGTAGTTATCTTTGGATTGGTAAACACATGTCTGAAAAACACTAGATGCCAATAGTGTTGTTATGGTATATGCTTGATTGTGGGATGTTAAAATCGTTAATTGTCAGTGAAGCGATTATATCCTATCAAGCACAGAAATCAGTGTGGTTACCACAACCTGATCTAGAAAAAATAATTAGCGAACAGCGAACACTGTTTCCTGATTTCAGTGAACAACAAATCATTGACTGGTCCAAACAGTTATTTAAAATCAGAAACAATGAAGCAAAAGATCTCAGTAGAAGAATAATCGGAAAATTCACTCAAGGTGGCAAATATGATAATACCAGATATTCTTCACGATTGATTATAGACAACGCTGAATACGATTTTGTAATCGCGGATTTAACAAATAAGGGCAAATATGTCAATCGTAAGGATGCATTTATGTCCGATGGAACCAAATTGGGTACAATTGTTACCTACAGCGATGGGTACAATCCTCAGTACACACATTTAAGAGCTTCTATGTTCGGTTATGCCTCTATTAATCTGTTTTCGATGTTAAATAGATTTCCTAACAACGCAGTTAGAGTTGCAACTGACTCATTTTACATAAACAGCAAAATGGCTGATTTTATAAAAGGTAGTATGGCTACTGGCAACGAGAATTGGGGGTCATGGAGAATTAAGAAGGAAATGCTTCATGATTATATTCAATCAGCAGATGTTACAATTGAAAATAATTATCGGAATCTCAAAGAGATTCAATCAGAATTTTCTAATGCACCACCGATTTCTGATCCGATTTGTAGATATAAGACAGTTTATTTAAACGGCTGTGGTGGGTCAGGAAAAACAACCCGGGCAATTGAGTTATTTCGTGGTAAATCAAATATGATTGTGCTAACACCAACACACAGACTTGCAAGAGAAATGATACAGAGAGGTGTCAATGCCTGTACCTATCACAGTTTCTTTCGATGGAAGGGGGATAAATGGACTCCTGAGCGTATGGGCGAAAAATTTATTCCCGAAGTCATCATGTGGGATGAAATAGACACAGTGTCAGAAGATGTATTAAAAATATTTCTTGAATGGTTGTTATTGAAAAATACAAAAATCGTCATGTGCGGTGATCACGGACAACCGCCCCCATTTGTAGGTGCATCTCCACATGAATGGCTAAAGGGTTTTGTAGACTATTATGAAGAAATTGATACCGATCATAGATCACTTGATGAAAAATTAAAAGAATTTAAGAAACTAATTAGATTACAACCGGATAGAATCCAGTGTGAAATAGCCCATGAAATAATTTCGGAAACTCCAATGAATGAGTTTTGGGAAGCATGGAGACCAAATGATTTGATAATTGCAAGTAGAAAGATAGTAAGGGACACACTTCAGATGAAATTATTTGAATTGCATAAAAAGAAATTTGCAACACTTCCAGTGCCTCTTTGTTATAGGCCATCTGATACACGAAAACAAAACATTGAAGTTGATATTCCAGGACAAAGTGAAAAACAAATTCTCGTGCTAAATGATATTGTGCTGGTTGATATCAATGTCGTTGAAGATGCATTGCGTGCTAATAAATCCCCATGGACGTTAGGATACGCAGCAACAATACACTCTTCACAGGGGCTGACAATATCGGATACAATTGTTTGGATGGTAGATAATCGCATAGAATGGTCGAATTTAGTCTATCTTTCAGTATCCAGAGTACGAAAAATAAATCAACTCCGAAGAATTGTTTTCGATGATGAAATCATTGGTGACGATAATGACATCACAATGGATGATATTGATGTTTGCATCATTAATTAAAAGCTCTCTGGTTACAAACAACAGAACAAAAAAAAGCAACGAGAATTTGATATTGATGCCAAATTAATAATTACACTGAAGAAACAACAGAATAATCACTGCGCAAGTTGCAATTGTATAATGCGTTGGCAGTATTCGGATAAAGATCCTCGCCAATTCACCGTTGATAGAAAAAATAACAATCTCGGTCATGTCAAAAATAATGTGATGTTGACTTGTCTTGAGTGCAATAGACGCAACGGTGCTAGTTAAGACCCCGTGGTGGTAATTGAGTATCCTCGGGTATCACTTGTAATTGTTGTCTAGTAAACCCCCGTTGAGGGGCAGTTAAATCCAGTTTATAGATTAGAGGTCTACCCGTAGATCGTGTTATGCCGGATATTTTATGCGCGGTAACACTCCAAATAGGATCAGTAGCCCTTTTTGTACCCCCTTCAAGCTCTCCTGGTTCATATAAATACCTCACAATGACATTACTACCAAGAATTGGTTCTTTGAAATCTTTTTGTGGTTGTGCGGGTATTGACTTCTTTTTAATCGCATTGATTGGTTTCATGTTGATTGTTCTAGTAATCTCGTTATTCAGTGCAGTAATCACACCTGGTAATCTTTTAACCCATTCACGGGATCTTTTTTCTTGGATGAATTCTTTTGCGTATTGATATCCAAATAACCGCTCAGCAATCGTCCTATTAAACCGTTCAACAATTGCCTGATCACGATGCAGTGCAGTATGCCCCGTCTGATAGCGACATTGTGATATTTCATTGTAGATAACACTGCACCCTGAAATTCTTTGCCAGGATCAATTTGTAATAGATTTGGCCAGTGCAGAGGACCCCTTCGATAAAGCTTTTCAAATGCAGAAGCCACTTCAGTGGCTGATTTTGTTTTTAACGGTTCTGCTTCTTTGTATCGACTTGCAATATCAACTACAGTTAATGCGTATTTGTAACCGTTATCATGTGGCAAAAATAATATATCAGCCTGATGAACTTCATTAGGGACGGTTACATCAAAATGCGAGAAATTAATTTGTTTAGGCGGTGGTAGGTAAATTTGCCATAGTGCCTGTTTGGATAACCAATGAGCCGCAGTGGTTTTTTTTCACTTTTGCAGCGCTAGCGAGTTTATGGATTGCTGATTTACCCCTCCAGTATCCTCTTGGGGAATAATAAATAGATTCCATGTTATTATTAATTACCAGCACCTAACATCAATTTACTTTTCATAGCCGATTTTATCAAAAATGAAGCCAATTTTTCTTTGAAGAATTTATCAGGAATGGCATTCAACGCATGAATTAATTTCACATCTGCTAGATGCCTGTGTTGCAGATTGCTGCTTTTATAAGCGACATCATGAAGATGGCAGGCCTTATCAATAGCATTTATTGGTTTGTCACAGAATTAGGCGAAAATTGAACTAATTTTTGTTCTACTTGAATTGCAAACGAAACTCACCATTTTCTTGATTTCGTCGTACACGCATTACCTGGGGTGATTAAGTGGCGTGTAACGATTTGCATGTGCCAATTTGTAATTTACATGAAATCCGAAATACTCGTTGTACGTGGTGCACGTCAAGCTCGATGTGATTTATGTTCACCTATTGCGAGTATATAAGGCTAAGGATTTCTCATTATTATTTACGGGAACCAAAATATCTAATCGAAGAATAGATAACCTCGTCTTGCAAATCTCCAGCCAAAGGGCTGATTCCGTCGTTGATACCGTAGAAGTACATCACTGATAGCGCACCTAATAACATCGTTGATACCGTCTCTGATACCGTAGCTGCTAACGTAGTTGTTACATTGTTTCTGATACCGTAGCTGCTAATAACATCGTTGATACCGTAGCTGCTAATAACATCGTTGATACCTTAGCTGCTAATAACATCGTTGATACCGTAGCTGTTAACACATCTGATACCATCTTTTGATAAACGTCTTTGATATCGTTTGATTTGTTGTGGGACATCTATTGTTTGTTCTGGAACATCTCTGTATAAATATCTGAATGTGCTTGTGCCGTTAATTTGTGCAAACGGAATTGAAGTATCTGTCTGTGTGTCGAACTGTCTGTTCGTCAACATCTGTGTAACGTGTAAATATCCGGAAAGCTAGAAGTCCGAGTGTAGGAGCTGTCTTAGAGTTGTAAAACGTCCGGGTAGACATCTAGGGGAGTGAGGAACCGTTGGTTCGGGTAGATGTTGTATGCTGTCTGAACGTATAACTGTGGTGGATCCGTGAAGGGTAACGTCCGATAATAGTATTGGTCAACCCTCGGTTCTCGGGGAAACTGGGAGACGATTCAACTGTTGATGAATCGTGCGGTTATACAGGGGAGACACATAGGTGTATTGAAATTGTAATATAATTTAATACATTGTTGTATTTGCATGCTTATGTCAGAACGCAATAATATTTCAAGTGATCACATAGATATCAATAAAAGCTAGCAACTTGATTGAATACAAGTATATGATCGTGCTAGTTATCGCAATCCATTGTGCGATAGATAGTTTGTCGTTTGTGTTTATTTTTTTCGTAAATCATACTTGCATTTATTTAACTTTCGTAAAGGATTCTTGGATCTGTGTATAATCCAAGAGATCCCTTTACATCTGAGATTCCTTTTGTATTGTTATTTTATTTGTTCATGTATTGTGAATGGTTGTGAGTGTAATTGTGGGTTGAGTGCATGAATTATTGTGTTGTTACATCTGTTTTTTTTTCATTTATAATTTATTACATAAATTTATATTTTCTTTCACAAATTGTGTTTGTATTGTTCATTTAATCCACCCTCCTCTCGGTAACAATTCTGTTACAATGGTGTCAGAAGTGGGATCGTTGGATTAAGTGAACTGTCAATCATTTTTGTGAAGGTATACATTTAATGTTTATATTCGAGCGTGACCTTCTGTTAAGATAATACTCTAGTTGGAGTTTATTTTTGTTTAGTTTACCTAGGTCCGTGTGTCCAGTATAAACGTGTTTAAAGTATTGGTTTGGTTATATATCTATATTCATATTACAATTGTCATGTCATCCCTTAAGGACTTGGTTGCCTTAGGCAAAGATTTCGGATATGAAGGTGAAAGTTTGAGGAAATATATTCAGGAAGAACAAGCCCGGGAAAGGGAAGAAAGGGCAAGGTCAAGGGAATTAGAAAGGGAATCCGAAGATAGGAAATGGGCCTTTGAGAGGGAAAAGATAGAATTTGAGTAGGATAAAATAGAATTAGAGAAGCAGGCCCAAAGGGAAAAGATAGAATTAGAGAAGCAGGCCGAGAGGGAAAAGATAGAATTAGAGAAGCAGGCCGAAAAGGACAGGATAGAATGGGAAATGGAAGCGGAGCAAAGGCGAATAGAGTTAGATAAACTTGCAAAAGTAGAAATGTTAGGGTTAGAAGAAATAGCAAAGCAGCGGGATCATGAGCGTAAGGTAGAATTAGCGACATCTGGAAGAGAACACGATTCTGCCACTAACAAATTAAGGGGCCCCAAATTACCTCCCTTTGACGATGAAAAAGATAACATGGATAGTTATCTTCATCGGTTTGAGCGGTATGCCGAAAACCAGAAGTGGAGTCAAAATGACTGGGCATTGCATCTGAGTGCTCTATTAAAGGGTAAAGCACTGGATGTATACTCTCGACTTCCTAGGGACGATGTGTTTAAGTACGACGTCCTAAAGGAAGCACTTCTCAAAAGGTACGAGCTCACTGAACAAGGTTTTCGAAAAAAGTTCAGGTATAGCAAGCCCGATAAGGGAGAAACCTTTGGTCAGTTCACCGTCAGAATTGCGAACTATTTTGAGCGGTGGATTGAATGCGGCAAAGCGGTGAAGACGTTTGAAGGGTTGACTGATTTCTTGCTCAGAGATCAATTATTTAATACAGTTGGGCGAGAATTAGATCAATTTCTGAAGGAGAAAGTCTTCACGAACGTAAAAGATATGGCTAAGCAAGCCGATTTATTTGCCGAAGCTCATGGGGGAACCCAGAACGTGGTTTTGAAAGATTTTAAGTCTGGAAACCAGTCTGTAAGACCTATGCCTAGGGAGCCTGTAAAATCAGCTGAGGTAAAAAGGTCAGTTGGGAATCCAGTTTTTCAGCGTGTGCGGTGTTTCTTGTGTAATGCATTGGGTCATGTTCAAAAAGACTGTCCTAAAAGAAAGGCACTTATACATAAGGTAGCAGTGGCTATACAAAGTAAAGGTATAACTGATAACATCGTACAGGTAGAACCTTGTATTCATTCGCTTGGCACGTGTTTATTTCCTGAAGCGCGTGTACCAACCGCGAGAGGGTTTGTCAACGGTCGAGAAGTCGTGGTATTACGTGACACTGGTTGTACGGGCGTAGTGATCAAACGTAGTCTCGTGCAGGTTAACCAAATGCTCGGGTGGGAATCCCCATGTATGTTACTTGATCAGACGATGGGTCGCATTCCCGTAGCAAGGATCACAGTAAAAACACCTTTCTTAACGGGAACTGTTGATGCCCTTTGTATGGACAATCCTATTTACGATCTGACGATCGGTAATGTTCAAGGTTCCCGTCTTCCAACCATGGCCGATTTTAAAATACCTTTGGCCCAGGCAGTCGAAACGCGAGCGCAAACACGGCGAGAGAAAACCGCGTTTCATAAATTAATAGTCCCTGAATCGATCTCAGGAATTTCCCGAGATGATTTCAAACAAGAGCAAGAACGTGATGAATCCATCAGAACAATTGTTGAGAAAATCACGTCCGGCGCGATTAAACATTGCAAGCGTGGGGGTAGCTCGAGATTCGTACGCAAGAACGGATTAATTCATAGGGAGTTTAGCGCTCGGGAGGGTAAGAAGTATTGGCAAGTGGTCATAACCCCAGATATATAGATCTCAAGTACTTAGGGTGGCGCATGAGTCAAGCATAGCAGGACACCTAGGTAAGGCTAAGACCACTAGCAGGGTAGTCGCTGAATTCTACTGGCCAGGTGTTAATGGCGATGTCACACGGTTCTGTAGGTCGTGCGACGTATGTCAGAAAACCGTTTGTAAGGGAAGGGTCACAAGGGTGCCCTTGGGACAGATGCCATTAATAGATACACCGTTTAAAAGAGTGGCAGTAGATATTGTAGGACCAATACACCCGGTTACCGAAAGAAAGAATCGGTACATACTTACTCTGGTTGATTACGCAACCAGATACCCCGAAGCCGTAGCGTTACCAACTATTGAAACGGAAAGGGTAGCTGAAGCATTAGTTGATATCTTCAGTAGGGTAGGGGTGCCAGAGGAAATCCTCACTGATTGTGGTGCCCAATTCACCTCTGACCTCATGGGTGAAATAAGTAGGCTGTTATCCATCAAACAGCTAAACACTACCCCATACCATCCGATGTGCAATGGACTGGTAGAAAAGTTTAATGGTACCCTGAAAAGCATGCTGAGAAAGATGTGCGCGGAACGTCCGCAAGACTGGGACCGTTATTTAAACGCTGTTCTGTTCGCGTACCGTGAAGTACCGCAGGAAAGTTTAGGGTTCTCACCCTTTGAACTGTTGTATGGTAGAACAGTTCGAGGCCCGATGCGGATACTACGCGAACTATGGACTGGTGATGTCGCGAACGAGGAAATAAAAACGACTTACTAGTACGTGTTAGATCTAAGAAATAAACTTGAGAGTACATGCCAGATGGCACGTGACGAATTGATTAAATCCGGTCGCAGATATGCCAAGTATTACAACCGCAGAGCGCGTAATAGGAAATTTCTTGTGGGAGATCAGGTGCTATTGCTTCTTCCAACGAGTTCGAATAAGTTATTAGTCCAGTGGAAAGGTCCATATGAAGTTAAAGAAGTAAAAGGTGACATGGACTATAAAATTGACATGGACGGTAATGTAAAGACATTCCATGCAAACATGCTCAAGTTATACATCAAGAGACAGAGCGACAATGTCAGTAAGGGGAGTTGAAAATATAGGCGCAGACTACTTGAGTAGGGCATGATGGGAAATTTGTATGAATTTGCCCAGTAATAAAATCCAGTTTGTAGTATAACCAGTGTAAATGTTGTAAGATATCATCAGTAGTTATTTTTCTTCTATTCTGTGTTAGTTTTAAAAATGTGTACATTTTTATTCTTAGGGGGGAGGTATTGTCACAGAATTAGGCGAAAATTGAACTAATTTTTGTTCTACTTGAATTGCAAACGAAACTCACCATTTTCTTGATTTCGTCGTACACGCATTACCTGGGGTGATTAAGTGGCGTGTAACGATTTGCATGTGCCAATTTGTAATTTACATGAAATCCGAAATACTCGTTGTACGTGGTGCACGTCAAGCTCGATGTGATTTATGTTCACCTATTGCGAGTATATAAGGCTAAGGATTTCTCATTATTATTTACGGGAACCAAAATATCTAATCGAAGGATAGATAACCTCGTCTTGCAAATCTCCAGCCAAAGGGCTGATTCCGTCGTTGATACCGTAGAAGTACATCACTGATAGCGCATCTAATAACATCGTTGATACCGTCTCTGATACCGTAGCTGCTAACGTAGTTGTTACATTGTTTCTGATACCGTAGCTGCTAATAACATCGTTGATACCGTAGCTGCTAATAACATCGTTGATACCGTAGCTGCTAATAACATCGTTGATACCGTAGCTGTTAACACATCTGATACCATCTTTTGATAAACGTCTTTGATATCGTTTGATTTGTTGTGGGACATCTATTGTTTGTTCTGGAACATCTCTGTATAAATATCTGAATGTGCTTGTGCCGTTAATTTGTGCAAACGGAATTGAAGTATCTGTCTGTGTGTCGAACTGTCTGTTCGTCAACATCTGTGTAACGTGTAAATATCCGGAAAGCTAGAAGTCCGAGTGTAGGAGCTGTCTTAGAGTTGTAAAACGTCCGGGTAGACATCTAGGGGAGTGAGGAACCGTTGGTTCGGGTAGATGTTGTATGCTGTCTGAACGTATAACTGTGGTGGATCCGTGAAGGGTAACGTCCGATAATAGTATTGGTCAACCCTCGGTTCTCGGGGAAACTGGGAGACGATTCAACTGTTGATGAATCGTGCGGTTATACAGGGGAGACACATAGGTGTATTGAAATTGTAATATAATTTAATACATTGTTGTATTTGCATGCTTATGTCAGAACGCAATAATATTTCAAGTGATCACATAGATATCAATAAAAGCTAGCAACTTGATTGAATACAAGTATATGATCGTGCTAGTTATCGCAATCCATCGTGCGATAGATAGTTTGTCGTTTGTGTTTATTTTTTTCGTAAATCATACTTGCATTTATTTAACTTTCGTAAAGGATTCTTGGATCTGTGTATAATCCAAGAGATCCCTTTACATCTGAGATTCCTTTTGTATTGTTATTTTATTTGTTCATGTATTGTGAATGGTTGTGAGTGTAATTGTGGGTTGAGTGCATGAATTATTGTGTTGTTACATCTGTTTTTTTTCATTTATAATTTATTACATAAATTTATATTTTCTTTCACAAATTGTGTTTGTATTGTTCATTTAATCCACCCTCCTCTCGGTAACAATTCTGTTACATGGTTCTTCACCGGGGTTGGGTTGGTTATGATTATTGAGTCTGATATCTAATCGTGTTCCGGGGCCACAGTAGCTATATCCTGGAAGGTGCTTTTCTCCAGGGTATTTTGCCCATGGGGTTCCAGGGAATTTTGCCAATTTGGCAGCGATATCACCTCCTCGTTTTTTTAAAAAGTTCCTTGGGTTTAGAAACAAATCTAAATTTCTTTGTACTACATTGTACGCATTTACCAGAAAGCGCTGATCGGTTATTTTTTGTTGTAATCGTCGTCAAGTCATCTGTGCCAGTACGTTTTTTACACTTCACACAATATAGATCCATAATTTATATATAACATCATGAATGTAATTGATTATTCAGCTACCCGACGACGGGAACCTATTAAACACCATGAAATGTTACCGAATTCAATTAGAATGATTATCATCGGACCATCTGGAAGTGGAAAGACACAACTGCTACTTAATTTGATAACAAGATGGATGAAATGGGACAAATTGTATTTAATAGCCCCGAGTGTAGACGATCAGCGATGCTATGAAGTGCTCAAGGATTTTAACGAGAAAGCAAAAGAATTTGAAATCGATGATGATATTATTGAATTTATTACTGATATAGAGGAAGCCCCGAGCATTGATGCTATTGGTGGAAGTATTAACAATTTAGTTGTCTATGACGATATCATGTTAGATAATCAAAAAAATCCTGCTAGAATATTTTCCCGAGGCAGGCATAAAAACACTGACGTGATATATGTCACTCAGCGGTATACACAAATACCAAAAGTGATCAGAGATAACTGCAATGTGTTGTGTGTGTTTAATGGAGTTGATACTCATACACTACGAAATATTCATCAGACCTGGTGCAGCGGTGATATGAATCATAATCAATTTAGAAATTTCTTTAGTCACGCTCAGCCAAAACCACATGGATTTGTGACAATAAATTTAGCAGACCCGAGGACACGATATCGTATCGGACTTGATAAAATTTTCGGTTGAAAAGTTTTTACTCATTTCAGGATTTCATTGATTTTTTCATATTTTGTTTTGCCTGATTTCATTATTTTTTTTTGCCTGATTTCATTGATTTCATTGATTTTTTTTGCCTGATTTCATGGTTTTAAGCCGTAATTCATTGAAAACTTGTTAAAAAATGTTGTAGGGTTCGCCTCCTCTGCTGCTAATGCAGAACGAACAGAAAGGCAAATGTAGATTTGAGGAAGAAAACAAAAACGGCAATTACACTGAAACAAATAAAAGCAAGATCTCCCATCTTCAGGTGTTTGTAATGCCAAATATATTAGGTACCTGGGCGTTTTTAGAGAAAAAATATATAGAAACACTTTCCTTTGAGAAACTTGCTGAATGGAAGTTACTCTTGCAGTATGCACTTCATTAATGGTACTCGGAAGTGCTTATAATGGGGTGAGAAGTAGTAGGGTTCACAAATAGAAAGACGAAATAGAAATATAAGAGAGGAGAATGCAAATGAATGAGTAAATACAGAAAGGAGAAGAGAAATGTAAATGCAGAGTAAAGAAAAAAGAAAAGACTTTATCATTTTCAACACAATTCAGACTCTTTGCAAAACTTTGATTGAACAACGGAAATTAAATCTTTAACTCACACGTCTTTCTCTTATTTTTTTTTTGCTTTAGTTCTCATTTTCATACGTGTACTTCCAACTCTCTATATTGCACATCATTATGAATCAAACGTCTGATACGACGTATCAGAATCCTCATTTCTTTCAACGTGTACTAATTGATATAGAATAAGCATTGCTTTTATAATTGCAACAAACTGAAAGATGTAAATAATGAGGACAAAGATTTTCCAAATTTTAATATATCTAAGAGGCCAAGGTCACGAACGTATACTGTAAACAATATATTATTGGGTCAATTAGGTATAATTTTAGTATGGATAAGTATAAATGATTTATGCTAACAGATTTTATATCACTTATCTGAGATTATGTCAATCGAATACGTACCAAAATCTTAAGGGACGGGTGACAGTCTCGGAATTTTAAATTATCTGATAACTACTGTTCGATTTGAAAATATTTTATTCTCAATCATCCATAAGGACGCCTACAAAGATAGGTGATGTGTTTTTCTTCTTCAAAATGCAGCAGCAGAGGGGGTGTATCGGATAAACTTTTTAGGCAAATATTTGTTAAGCAAAGTCCTGTTACGAAAAACGAAACAAAATATCTTACAACGATATGCCAGAGTCGTTGTCATTCACCCCCATCAATGTGGTTAACGATTGTTATGATGGGGGTGAATCGGACAAACTTTTTAGGCAAATATTTGTTAAGCAAAGTCCTATTACGAAAAAGAAAAAAAAATATCTTACAACGATATGCCAGCGTCGTTGTCACGCCCCCTCTGCTGCTATGGGGTAACCGAATAATTTATCAAGTCTGACACGATATCTTGATCTCGGGTCGTGTAAATTTATCGTTACAAATCCATGCGGGTTTGACTGAGCATAACTAAAGAAATTTCTAAAGAGATTATGATCCATATCACCGCCGCACCAAGTTTGCCAAATATTTCTTAGCGTACGTGTATCAACTCCGTTGAATACGGCAAGAATATTGCAGTTATCTCTGATCACCTTCGGAATTTGTGTATATCGTTGAGTGACATATATCACATCAGTACTTTTGTGTCTGCCTCTGGAAAATATCCTAGCGGGATTCTTTTGGATTGTCTAACATCACATCACCGTATACGACTAAATTGTTAATATCCCCATCAATATCATCAATACTCGGTGCTTCATCGATATCGGTGATAAACTCAATAATACCCTCACCGGATTCTTCTACCGCTTTGTCGTTAAAATCTTTAAATACATTGTAACATCGCTGATCGTCTACACTAGGAGCTACTAAATACAACTTGTCCCATTTCATCCATCTCGTTATTAAATTAAGTAACAATTGTGTCTTGCCACTTCCAGATGGTCAAATTATAATCATTCTAATTGAATTCGGTAACATCGCATGGTGTTTAATAGGTTTTCGTCGTCGGGTAGCTGAATAATCAATTATATTCATGTTATTATATATAAATTATGGATCTATATTGTGTGAAGTGTAAGGCACGTACTGGCACAGATGACTTGGCGACGATTACAACTAAAAATAACCGATCAGCACTTTCTGGTAAATGCGTACAATGTAGTACAAAGAAATTTAGATTTGATTCCCTTGATAAATCAAAGGGATTAAAAAAAACCAAGGAGGTGATATTGCAGCCAAGCTAACTAAACTACCGGGAACACCATGGGCGAAGTATCTAGGAGAAAAACACCTTCCAGGGTATAGTTATTGTGGACCTGGGACAAGACTCGATATCAGACTCGATGATTATAACCAACCCAAACCAAGTGAATATCCAATAAACGCCAATAATAAGGCGTGTCATGCTCATAATGTTGCTTATAAAAGCAGCAATCTGCAACACAGACATCTCGCAGATGTGAAATTCATTCAGGCATTGAATTCAATCACTGTTAAATCCTTCAAAGAAAAATTGGCTTCATGGTTAGTAAAATCAGCTATGAAAGGTAAATTGATGTTAGGTGCCGGTAATTAATAACAACATGGAATCGATGTATTATTCTCCGAGAGGATACTGGAGGAGTAAAGCAGCAATTAGTAAACTCGCTAGCGCCGCGAAGGTAAAATATACCACCGCGGCTAACTGGTTATCCAAACAGGTGATATGGCAAATTTATCTACCGCCGCCTAAACAAATTAATTACTCGCATTTTGATGTGACCGTTCCTAATGAAGTTCATCAAGCTGAAATATTATTTCTGCCACATGATGGTGGTTACAAATACGCGTTAACCGTAGTTGATGTTGCAAGTCGATACAAACAAGCAGAGCCGCTCAAAACAATATCATCAACTGAAGTTGCTTCTGCGTTTGAAAGGATTTTTCGAAGGGTTCCTCTGCGTTAGCCAAATCTATTACAAGTTGATCCTGGCAAGGAATTTCCAGGTGCGGTTCTATCAGCAATGAAAAATCATAATACTGCGTTACGACGAGGGCATACTGCACTACATCGCGATCAGGCAATTGTTGAACGATTTAATCGTACACTTGCGGAGCGGTTATTTGGATATCAAAACGCGAAGGAATTATTCCCGTGAATGGGTCAAGATATTACCAGGTGTAATTACCGCGTTGAATAAGGAAGTTACTCGAACAATCAACATGAAACCTAACAACGCCATTAAAAAGAAGTATATACCCGTACAACCGCAAAAAGAGTTGTCCAAACAACCAATACTCGGCAATGTCACTGTTAGATATTTATACGAACCAGGAGAGCTCGAAGGTGGCACAAAAAGGGCTACTGATCCTATTTGGAGTGTCACCACGCATAAAATATCTATCATAACACGAACCAGCAATCTATAGATTGGATTTACTCTTGAACAACTACAAGTGATACCCTAGGCTACTCAATTTCCGCCGCGTGGTCTTAACAAGTGCCTCTTCGTCTGTTGCACTCAAGACAAGTCAACATCACATTATCGTTGGTATGACCAATACTGCTATTCTTTCTATCTACGGTAAATTGTCGAGAGTCTTTATCCGACCAACATCAATTCATTATACAATTGCAACTCGCGCAGTGATTATTCTATTACTGTTTCAGCGTAATTATTAATTCAGCATCAATATCAAATTCTCTGTTTTTTTTATCCTGCTGTTTATTACCAGATAGTTTTTTTTCTGATTATATCCTTGACGTTGTCAGCGCTGACAGTATCATTGATTGTAGTGTCATTATCATCTCCTGACTCTGTCAGGACATCTCTTCGAAGTTGATTTATTCTTCATACTCTGGATACTGCGAGATAAACTAAATTTTGACCACTCCATGAGATTATCCACCAATCATACAATCGTATCGGATATAGTCAATCCCTGTGAAAAATGTATCGTCGCTGCGTAACATTGCGTCCATGAGGATTTATTAGCGCACAATGCATCCTAGACGACGCTGATATTAACCAGCACAATATCATTTAACACACAATTCTGCTTTTCACGCTGTCCTGGAATATCAACTTCAATATGCTGTTTTCGTGTATCTAAAGGTATATAACATAATGGTACTGGAAGTGTTGCAAATTTTTCTTTATGCGTTTCAAATAACTTCATCTGAAGTGTGTCTCTGACTATTTTTCTACTTGCGATTATCAAATCGTTTGGTCTCCACTCTTCCCAGAAATCTTTTAATGGTGTTTCCGAAATTATTTCACGCGCTATTTCGCATTCGATTCTATCAGGTTGTAATCTGATTAGTTTTTTGAACTCGCGTAATTGTTCATCAAGTTCTCTATGATCGGTGTTAATTTCTTCATAATAGTCTACAAAATTCTTCAACCAATTATGTGGCGATAAACCGACAAATGGTGGTGGTTGGCCATGATCGCCACACAAGACGACTTTTGTATTTGCGTGCAATAACCACTCGAGAAACTTTTGTAATACATCTAACGACACCGTGCATATCTCATCCCAAATTATGACGCCGGGGACAGATTTCTCACCCATTCGTTCAGGAGTCCATTCATCGCCTTTCCATCGAAAGAAACTATGATAAGTACAAGCATTTACCCCTCATTGTTTCATCTCTCTGGCAAGTTTGTGTGTTGGTGTTAGTACAATCATGTTTGATTTCCCTCAAAATAATTCAATCGCACGAGTTGTCTTTCCTGACCCGCCACAACCGTTTAAATAAACTGTTTTATATCTACATATGGGATCAAATATCTGCGGTGCATTAGATAGTTCTGATATTTTATCACCTTTCAAATATTTATCTTCGATCGTAACATCTGCTGATTTGGAATAGTCACGCGGTATTTCCCGTTTTATTCTCCATGATCCCCAGCTTTCGTCAGAATTAGTGATTTCAGGCACTGCTTCGCTGTGTTTCATGTCTATGTAAAATGAATCAGTGGCGACTCTAAATGCGGTGTCAGGAAATCTATTTATCATCGAAAATAAATTGATTGAAGCATAAGCCAGTATAGACGCCCTCAAATGTGTATACTGAAGATTTTCTCCGTCTGCGTAAGTAACAATTGTACCAAATTTTGTTCCATCGGACAAGAAAGCATCTTTACGATCCACGTTTATACCCTTAGATGTTATATCAGCGATAATAAAAGCGTACTCAACGCTATCTATAATCAACCGTGAAGAATATCGTTTATTGTCGTATTTTCCACCCTGAATGAACTTACCAATTATTCTTCTACCGACATCTTTAGCGTCTTTGTTTCTGATTTGAAATAACTGTTTGGACCATTTCACGATATATTCTTCGTCAAGATCGGGAAATTGTTTTTGTTGTTCGCTGATTATACTATCTAGACTATCGGGTTGTGGCAACCAAACGTCAGTCTGCGCGTGATATGATATAATTGCTTCACCGACAATCAGCGATAACAGCATGTTACAATCAGTCATATACCGTAACAGTACTACTGGTATCCAGTGTTCTTCAGACATGTGTCTACCAATCCAAACATAACAGCACGGATGAAGTCCTGTAGCCAATTCAAATGATACCACTCGAGCGAATTCGGTTATATCAAAATCAGGCAGTGGTCCATTAATCGCAACTCGGGTCATCTCATGGGTGGGATGTCCAAATCGCTCGAAGTATTCAGCGCATTCTCCGTACCCGAGAAAACTCCCTGGGTAACACGCGACTATATCAACCGAAATAATAGTTTTAGGGTCATATTTTATATTCCATAATTTGCCGTGGTTATATTGAATGCAGCTTGATCTGACATCTGTGAGAAACTCACCTTGCGTTGGTTTCCATGTGTTTCTCTTTCTCGCAAAATGAGCCCCAACCGACGGAATTGTAAATCAATTTGTTAATAATTGTACGTCGTCGAAATTCTTCTAGAAACTACCAGCTAGTTTTTTCATCTTGTCATGGATGGCTTCAGTGCGGTATAATTCTCCATTGGGTCTTACAAACTGATCGAATCCACCCTCGGGGTTTCCAGCACTGTGAAGTAACCACACTGACACGGGATCGTTTTTACTCAACTGGTGAATAAAATCGAGTAATGTTTTCTCAGAGCATTCCGGGGTGAACTCCTCGGGTATATACTTTATTGTTCGTGTTCGCGGAAATATTGTTATTGCAGATGTCCAAGCGTGTTCGTTATGATCAATAATTTTGATTGGGTCTCCTTTTGATTTATATTTCGATTCGTGTAATATCTCGCCAGTTATCGTCGCTACGGTTATTGGGAATCTTAATGATGTTTCTAATTTGGCTATATCCTGAATTGATGCTCCGTTCTTCCTAACTGTTAATTCCCATTCATTTAATTTTTGGCGTCTTAGATCAGTCAATTTGTTTCCACGCAGCACATTTGTGAAGTGTGCTATTATTCGTTCTGCTACACGAAGTCATCAATAACAGTTTCATGGGTTTTAGTTTTTCAATACTCGGTTTATCATTTAACAGATGTATCCCATAAACATCTGATGTTACAGGATAAGATCTTTCGTAGTATGGTTTGTCAATCAATCAAAATTCCCGGTTTGGAATCTCGACTCACAGTGAGAGTTATTTTATCCTTCAAGATTGTTTCGAATTTTCCCAGATAATCCAATTTTGGTTTTACGAACGGATAATGAATTTCACTCTAAAAAATTACTTTTTCCACTTAAGATGTGAGATTATCTTGGCTGCGTTTTCGTCGTTCATGGTAGCATCAACGCTACCATCAATTCGAAATGTTGACCAACAGTGAGATGCTCCATCACGCTTGAATTCATTAAAACAGTCGCTGATTTTACTTATTATGATTCTATCACCTATTAGACCCTTTGGTTTATCAGAAACTCTATCGAGATTAAATTTAGCATTTTTCCAGGGCTTATTTTTCTATAATCTCTCGAACTCCTTCATGCTATAATTAAGACAAGTATTTAAATAGAGAATTTATTATATAATGAATCATTGCAAATGGCTTATGATTGGATCAGTAACTCCGTATAACAAATCATGCAGAAAGGAGTCATGTGGGTATCATATGCAAAGTGTTCACAACGGGAGTTGTGGGCCTTTACCGTGCTTACAATGTGTGGTAGGGGTGAGAGGAATATCACAATTATGTCTCGGTTGTGGTGGTAAACGATACAGAGAGTTGAAGCGTTATTACGATAAGAAAATCAAACATTCCATTAGGAATTCCATCAATGACTCTACTTCTGACTATGTCAGCTTCCTTGAAGTTGTCAAGAACAAAATTATAAGAACCCCTCAAGATTATATTGGGAGATTTCCAAAGTAATACTTCAGCCAAATAATTAATTAGACAAATAATAGTATAGTATATAAATGAACCAAGAATTTCAACAACATCCCGTGATTGAAAACTACGAGGCGTCCCGTGATGGTATGATCA
This sequence comes from Unio pictorum, assembly GCA_030141615.1. Taxonomy (NCBI): domain Eukaryota; kingdom Metazoa; phylum Mollusca; class Bivalvia; order Unionida; family Unionidae; genus Unio; species Unio pictorum. Next base: position 4,597,347 of record JARLTB010000100.1, read on the forward strand.
GAAACCTCAGATTGAGGAGGTCAGTTGGTACTGTGACTAATCGAGGATATTTGATTTTTACTGTTGGAAAGAAAAAATATCACTGCCATCGTTTTGTATATGAAGTGTATAATGGATTGATCGAAGATGGTTTTGTTATCGATCATTTAAATAGTATTAAGACTGATAATTCTTTATCGAATCTATAAGCTATTTCTCCGAGTGAAAACACCAAACGAGGTAGGACTGGCATTTGTAAAACAGTTGGGAAGAGACCTGCAAAATCATTTAATACAGTAACCAATGAAGAAATTGTATTTCAATATATGAATTGCGCCAGTAAATATTTTTATATTCACTCATCCTCAATACAATTTGTAGCAAAAGGAATACAAAATTCGGCTTTTTCAAATCGTTTTAACAACAAAATTCAGTTTTCGTATGCCTGATTATGTTTTTGCATTAAGGGAGATAACTAGTTTAGGTGTGTTTACGGCCTATGTAATAGTTATCTCCATTAGATTGTGTCACCTAAATTGTATGGGCTATCTTCTGATTGGCTGTTATAATTATCGTAATTCTCAACGGACATAATCAATTATCTGTTTTGTGAGAAGACGAATCAAATACTAACTGTTTACAAACAGCTGTATTCTTTTTTTTAGTGTTTTCAAACATTCATTCTTGCTTAAATGCTGTTAATAATTATTATTAAAAACACGAAAGATATAGCTATCACACACCTTTGTGTTCAACTTTCATCTATAGCCAGCTTATATACTATATCGTCTGTGTTATTATTGGGCTTATTGTCGAAGGTCATATATGACTAATTAATACAACCATACACTGTTCGCGGTGTATGGGTAATTTTTGTATTCATACAACCCTGTATTTTGTCTGGTTGTATGAAATAGGTCCGTATGACTGTAGACCTGCCCATCATTCATTTCATCTTATCATTCATTTCATCCCATCATATCATCCCATCCCATCATTATTTGTAAATATTCCATCATTCATCCCATCCCATCATTGTTTGTAAATACCACATCATTGACGTCATTCATTATACAACACGATAAAATTCGTTATATATAATTTATTGTTTGTGACGTCCATTCATCAAACGTACCCTCTTGTCGGTCTAACCCGCTATTTGGCGAATAAGACCTACTCTTAGGGGAATACGTTTCATGACCTCTAGGTGTAGTTAAATGTGAAGGCACCTGACAGGACCCTATGAGATGTGTTGTCATATATATTATCATGTAATAATACACTTTACCACGAACATGATTCACATATCATAATATATCATCGCATAATATCTCTGGACGTTCTAAGATGACCAAACACCTTAGCACGGACAGAGTTCATTTTTAAAAAATATATTTTTTTTAATTAGAAATATATATAATAATATAAAATGAACTCTGAAAATATGGATAAGATTATCCTTGAGGTTTTAAAATTGAAAAATCAAAACATCAAATTATCTGACAACCTAAATCCTGACCAAATTAAGTCTGACTTTCAAGATATGGAGTACGTATAATTGCGAACAAATACATGCTACCAAAGAAATATGCATTAATAAAAAAATGAGAATTGTATTTGAGATTTTCTTGCATCTTGTAATGATGTAAGCGTGTTTCTCCTGCTATTTACCATCGTAGAAGACATACGGAAGGAATTAGGCCGAGATTATGAATTGAAAAAAGTGGTCAATTCGAAGATTAGAAATATTCGAGCATTAATTCAAGAAAAACCCCTTTAGATACCTCCCGCTATAATCTGTAACTGCAAGGTAAAATTTGTACTACGACTGCAATACAATGGAACAGATGTTGCAATGGAAACTCAACTGTATAATCAATACCGGCCTGATCAAACAACACGGAAGTAAATTGCCATGATGAAAATATTTTAGTGAGTAGTATTTTTGGGGTTATTTTTCATTGATGTTTCTTGGGTTAAATAGTCAATTCTTTTTAAATGAATCAATTAGACTCTTTCCATTTGAAATCCTCTGGATTTTCATGTATGATGACAAAATCACTATATGAAAATCTCTCTTCAGGATTCAAATTGGAAGATTGTTTACGATTTCAATAATGGTAAATGAATCATTAACCACTCGATTAGCAAGAGAGAGGCTGGCATATATAAAAAAAATATATACCCATCCGTGATTCTGTCAGGAGTAAATTACAGAATCGGCAGTGTCTTCAGACTGACTTTTCCGTAGGATCTGAACAGTTATTTCAACCTATTACCACGGCAGCAAAAGAGATAATATCAGCTACTGAGTGAGCTATATGGGGAGATGTTCCCAAGGACGAACCAAGAAAAGAAGAGCCTGTTCTTGGTGTACTTGAAAAAATAGGAAAGGGAACTGAAAAAACATCAGCGTTGTTAAAAAACAAAAAATGATTACTCCTTTAGTTGGTAAATTTACCGAGGAGGCTATAACACAAATACAACAACAAAAGCCGTACAAGTTAAGCGATTTTGTTATTAACAGCTATAACTCGAGAAATGAGTATTTAACAGACGAGTATAAAGACGAGCCAATATCACTCAATAATTGGGCTGATGAGTTGTATGAAATAAAAACAGGGAAGTTAGATAGAAGGAGGAAGGAGTATAAAACCTTCAAAGGAGAAATTGATGATTATAAAAGAGAAGAAAGAAACTCCAAATGACAGCAACACGAAGACAAAAAAGACAAAAAAGGCCCTCAATGGGATAATGATAATTTATAAGAAATGGATACATCAATGGATAAATTATCTAGTGAGCAAGGTGCAACTGGTAAAAGCGGAGATGGATATCAAAAGGCTTTTTCAGGTAGTGGTCTAGTTAGTTGTCCTGGTAATATTCTCGGTGATATATCAAGATTAGAAGTTCTCATCGGAGGGAAAACGAGCTGGAAATAACTCTCCAGAAATAATTAATGAAGCAGCTGATATCTGCATGCGGTTATTTCAAGGTGGCATCATGGATATCAAAATATATCGAGATTTCATTGGCAAGTTGGTAGAAAATCCTACTGGTGGTTATCATAGTGATTAATCACAATGACTGAAAATCCAAGGGATTTTGCGATTAGATAAATATCATTTAAATAAGATGATCATACACTACAACCATGACAAACCAACCAGCGTTTATATAGTTAATTCGGGGTTTCCGGTTTATAACGCGTACTATGGTGATGGTCTCGGTCATACGATTGCAGGGTTATTTGCAAGAATGGCTCCAAAAGTAGCGCCGCTAGCAAAACAACTATCAATGATAGCCATTGATGTTATTCAGGATAAGGGTATTAGCGCTGTTGGAGATGCTGCCGGAAAAGCATTTTCCGTCGCGAAGAATAAACTAACAGCGTTAGTTCGACGGAGAAGGAAACCGGGACCGCTGCCATCTACAGCAGAGATGTCTGAGAATGTTATTAAAATAATAAATAATGCAGTAGATCAGAAACTCGCGTCGTTGACAGCAAGTGACCAAGATAACATAACCGCAAATATGATAGCGGGAAATGGCTTAAAACCACAGCGGGGACGACGACGATGATGATTTAGACTAACGAATATATAATAAAATGTTCAAACGGTCACCCGATACAGCGTTTGATATGGACACCCCAGTGCTCAAGGATGATTCTGTACGCGATTATCAATTTTATTCTTATCACGCAACACAACCAGATCTGCGATCAAGAATTGAACTTCAAGTTCATGATACCAGTAAATACATTTTGCCTTGCGAAGCATTTATCGAAGTGGAAGGAGAACTTGTAACAAACAATGCTGCTCATAATGATTCACCATACGCAGATAACCCAAATATCCGAGTTGGTTTTGTTAATAATGATATCATGGCGTTATACGAAAGCGCTAGATATCTCATTGATGGAAAAGAAATTGAATCTATAGAGCGTGATGTTGATGTTGCCACAACAATAATAGGAATAGCAAGATATTCTGATGATTATACAAGATCGGCGGGTCCATCTATGATGTTCGCTAAAGATATCACTGATCACGCTGATCACATTCAGTATATTAAAACATTAACACCGCAAGATACTTCAGTTGCTACAGTAGCACTCGTGCGAAAGGGTACTGATAATGATGCAATCTGGCGTGGTGCTTGTGTTCCCGACGGCAAAGTTATTTAATCAAAACTATCATTATGGATCACAGTGTTAACCCCATCAATCACAACAGAACAGCGACTACTATCATTTATGGACCAAGGAGGAAAGTCGCTGCTGAGTTGGTTATCAGTGACTACGGATATTAAACAGGATAATATTGATGGTACATTTACATGGCACCTGGCATCAAAACAAGGTGTTTCAGCTCCACGTAATATATTTATTTCGTTACAGATTAATGAGCTAGTTAGTAATCAAGAACGAAGTCATATGATATTTGATCAGATAGGTGTTAATGAAGTCTCGCTGAGAATAAACGGACAACAGGAACCATTCGAGGATATACAACTTGATTACATCACTAACCATATTGCACGCGTGTATATCATAATATGTTGTCATATATGGCACGTGATCAAAATGTTGATACTGGTTTGCAAATATCACAATGTGATTTTACAAAATTATATCCGATCTATTACTTTTCGCTGGAACATCTTGATTTAACAAGACAATCCGTCGTCGATATACACTTTAGAGCTCGTGTAACCCGTCCTGGTGGTATTGATAATTAGAGAGCGGTTGCTGTCATTCTCAGTGATAAATCAATGCTACTTGAAGGTGTTGGTGGAAGAATGAGAGTGATAGATTCACCAGTAGAAAACATGTAGTGTTTTCCAAAAATATGTAACAATTAGATCAATATGTTATTGTATAATGTCATATAGTCATATCAGTGTTACGTTGACCCCAGGTCAACTCAAGAAATTTCAATTGGAATCAGCTAAAAAATGCGGAACCTCGATCACGCTGAAACACAATCAGATGACTGGTGGTCAGAATAGGTTGTCGTTGACGTCTCGTCAAGTAAAACACTTCAATGATGCGTTCAATGATACAAAGGCGTTCAGATCACTCTCTCTGCATCTGCGATCAAAAACATGATAAAATCGGGTGGTATATTTCCGTTGTTAGCTGCGTTACCAGCGTTGATTGCCGCGGATGCCCCAGAGGTGGCTAAAGCGGCGGCGTTATTGAGCCGTTGGTACCGCGGCAGGAATGGCACTAAAGAAAGCAACCGGACAGGGTTTTTTTAAAAAAGGAAAGGGTCTAAGACTACCAGGAACCCCGTATTCATGGAACAGCGGAAAGGGTCTAAGATTACCAGGAACGGTTTACTAGTTGGAGAGTCTTTGGCTGAGGAAACTATGGTTCCCATGTCCAATTTGATTTACTGGATGCTGCTAAAAAACTAGCAATAAAGAACTTCACATGTGTCTTTATGAAAGATCAGTTACCGACACAACCAAACAGCGTTGAAACCGGAACCATTAATCTCGATAACAGCACCGGACCCGGAACTCACTGGGTTGCATACGCGATTGATCCACGTGCAATCGTTTATTTCGATTAATATGGATTAGAACCGACGAAGGAATTCATGCGTTATATCCTTGATTTATCAAAGCGCTTAAAAACTCCTTGTTGGTATTCTACGCTACCAACACAACAACTGAATGATCCACCAATATGCGGCAACGAAGTATTGAATGCCCTTGACGCTATTTCATCATCTGGAAAACCACCTCATATTGTCGTAAATGAATACACGAGTAGTCGCTGGAAACCAAAGAATTCAAATTAAAGGTTTTAGAGAGATAAAGAGTTTTACAATAACATTATTGATATTTGGGGAAGACCTCTGTCAGCGCTGAAGAAAACAACCACAGAAATATCTGCAACCGGCGATATAAACAAAATAATTGAAGATGAAATAGATGAGACGTTAAACCTAGCAAGTGTTGATCCCAATGAAATAGTTGTATTTCAAAATCGTCAGGGTAAATTGAAATCTAATAATGTTTCCCTGGATGATATTTTAGTTAAACAACGAGACGCAACCGAAGGCACTATCGCGCTGTTTTTCGATCAGGATAAACTCAAACTGGGTGTACTTGTTTCAACTATCTTGGAATGAATTAACAATATTGACAAGCCGTTATTAGATTTCCTTGGAAATCCACCGGTGACCATACCGAAGCTCACAACGATAAAAAAATTCTATGTTGGAACTAGCAACACTTCAGTCCAAATATGCAGATCACGTTGACAAATTTACATCATTTCGTAAATTTATCATCGAGAAATGTTTTGCAACCACGCTGAATAAAATTGACATAAAACTTCCTGATATTAAAAAATCCATCAATGAGACGAAAAACTTCATCGAGGCAATCAAAAGTGATGCAACGAGGATGATAACAATCATTGAAAAAACAAAAATTCCTCATGAGAAAACCAACAACGTAGTAATCACGATCCAACATGGATCATTTGCCACCCACAAACAACAAATTAAATATCACTGCAACCGTCAAAGGTATTTATCGATTAACAATAGTGACGCCAATTCAATTTAATATATCATCGTCGAGTTCATCTGGGGTCAACAATACGATATCAACCATCATCGAAAAGGATACAACCGAACAATTCAAGATAGCATCCACTGATGAGAATTTGGCTTGGATTTCAGTAACATGGTATGTGGAATTCGTAGCGGATTTAAGTAAACAATTAAACCGCTAACGGTTTCAATTAAAATCGTAAACTGATTTGGAAATAAAATGTCCTCAACGGTACCTTCGGTATCTCAATATCGCTATGATCAAGTCAGAGAATTTTCAATGAAACTCAAAACACTCATTTAGGAGTATCAAACAAAAATAAAAGAAATACCGACGAAGAATAACCGCAGCTGATGTTACCGTGTACTCGGTGGGTGGTGTAATCGACGGAGCCGGAATTATACTCTCCTCGGTGACAATGATTGCCCCGATAGTTGTTCCAATTTGTATATCCAAGGCAACAACAATTGCAGGAATTATTTCTATAATAACAAAAAATATATCATCGTGCAGCCAGCGCAAACTGCAAGACTACATAATTAAATTTCATGTTGTATCAACCGCGTAATCGCAATTATCCTCAATGATATCGTCGTCACTCGATGATACATTAATATCAGATAGTGAGTTCTCAGCGATGGTAAGTATTTATGATTCCGCGATATCAAAATTAGAAATACAACATGATTATAATAACGATGACAACACCGCAAGAACTACTTCAACGAATAGTGGAGAACACAAACCCAGTACAAACCAGCATGATCTCAATAACATCAACGAATCCTGAATTCAGTGTGAATTTCCCTACTCCAATTCCCGTGAAAGAAATAGCGTTAGCAAAACTACGAGTGTACCATAGTTGGCCTAATATTATGTCGGTAGCATTTGGCGGTCAACAACCGAATAATTCCTTAGTATTTGCGAATAAGAATAAACCTGATGCAACTCCAGACTGGAAAGTTGTTTCGATACCATCTGGGTCGAACCAAATCGAACAAATCAATGCTGAATTCCAACGTAGAATAAAATCCATTACTGGAGCAGAATCGAAAATCGCTATAACAGTTCATGAACCGACATTATCATCTGCTATTGAGATAAACTCGCCAAGTTATGTAGTAGATATTTATCAGAGTTCTATAAGAACAGTACTAGGGTGGCCTGAAATCCCACCTCGGACAGCTTGTCAAACACCCCAACCCCAAAAATCTGATTTTACCACAGATGAAATGTCGCATTATGAAATCAACCCATCATATCGAGAGGATTTGTATAATATAAAAAATGCAAAATTAACCGATAGATTTATATTTACCAATAACAATACCATGCAATGGGATTTTATTTTTGAGAAAACCTTTGATTCATTCGATACCATTGCATTTACGGTAAATTATGTCATTGGTTATTTTAGCGAGATTAATCAATTACATAAAACACAACTAGAACGACTACTACAGAGTTTCCAGGAGCATCTCTCTGTCACAGAATTAGGCGAAAATTAAATTTATTTACTTCTTGAATTGCAAAAGAATTTCACCATTTTTCTTTGTTTCGTCGTACATGCATTACCTGGGGTGAATAAGTGGTTTTCTCCAAGGTAAGCGGCGTGTAACGATTTGCATGTGCCTGATTTTTATTTACATGAAATCCGGAACATTTGTTTCGCGTGGTGCACGATAATCTTGCTGTGATTTCTGCTCACCTATTTGAGGGTATATAAGGCAGAATATTTATGATCAATTTTACGGGACCTAAAATATCTAATCACAGGATAGATAAGCTCGTCTTTCAATTTCCAGCCAAAGGGGTGAGTGTTAAATTTATATTTCGTTTTATTGTGAATTTTATTCAGCTTATCATTTCATATAATGATGCCTTTATAGCAATGCAGATTTTAAATGTGGATTATTTGGAATTACTAGTCACTATTAGACTTTAAATGCATTAGCGTAATCTAAGGTTTAGATTATTTTTTTTGAGACAACTATTATTAGTCTGGTTTTGTTTATTGTAGCTGTTAACGCATCTGATAACGTAGCTGATAACGTAGCTGATAACGCATCTGATAACGTAGCTGATAACGTCGGCTGATAGCATCTCTGAGAACATCTTTGATAACGTCTTTGATATCGTCTGATTTGTTGTGGAACATCTCTGAATAATAGCTGAGTGTGATTGATTGTGCCGTTTAATTGTGCAAACGAATTGAAGTATCTGACTGTCTGTCTGTCGAACGGTCTGTTCGTCTACATCTGTCGTGACGTGTAAATATCCGGAAAGCTAGAAGTCCGAGTGTCGGAGCTGTCTAAAGTTGTAAACATCCGGGGCGACATCTAGGGTATTGAGGAACCGTTGGTTCTAGTAGATGTTGTATGCTGTCTGTACGTATAACTGTGGTGGATCCGTGAAGGGCAAACGGCCGATAAAAGTATTGGTCAACCCTAGGTCTTCGGGGAAACTGGGAGGCGATTCAACTGTTGGTGAATCGTACGGTTATACAGGGTCGAGACACATATGTGTGTTTCAATTGTAGTACAATTGAATACATTGTTTTATTTACATAGTTATTTCAAATCACATTAGCATTTCAAGGGATTGCATGAATATCAATAAAAGCTAGCAACTTGATTGAATACATGTATATGTTCGTGCTAGTTGTCGCAATCCATACGTGCGATAGTATAGTTTGTCGTTTGTGTTTATTATCGTAATTTATACTTGCGGTAATATACCTTTTGTAAACGTTGCTTGGATCTGTGTATAGTCCAAGAGATTCCTTTGTATCTGTGTTTTATTTTGTATTAATATTTAATTTATTCATGTATTGTGAATGGTTGTGAGTGTAATTGTGGGTTGAGCGCATGAGTTATTGTGTTGATACATCAGTATTTTTCATTAATAATTTATTTCATAAATTTATATTTTCTTTCACAAATTGTGTTTGTGTTGTTCATTTAATCCACCATCCTCTCGGTAACAATTCTGTTACACTCTCTGATTTAACAAAACCACGTGATGAGATATTAAAACTTGTTAGGATACTAAATCAACTTGTATCTGACATGGAATATATCAACAAACGAATAATTCAAGTAATAATTAATGACAGCAACGGAGATAAACAAAAATTCCTGACGGGCTACAATATAACAGAAGCTGATTTACCCGATTTCAAGTTTCCTGGGTATAATGCAAATGAACTAATAAAATCTTTTAATGATCTTATTCAAGAAAATTTTCTCCGATATTCGCCAAATGCAAACCACAGACAACTACCATCAAATATAATAATGACCCAGACGGTTGTGGGCGGCATATCGCGCCGTTCAACGTGAATATATCCACGGTGATAGCATTGAATTTAGTATGTGATGTTATCGAAGGAAGCTATCAAATAAATCTCGAGCGATCAAATCAAGCTCAGCAGGGATATATGTTATACTCTTTTGCACCAACAGCTCCTCCAGGATTTCTAATCGTTGAGGATCCAACTAATCCAGTCTATATGCGATGTCATAATGATTCGTTAACAAGAATTAATTTCAAATTCACTGAGAAGTCCAATAATCTAATTGATTTACGAGGTGAGATTTTACAAATTAGTCTGTTTGTGAAATAGTAAAAAATATAGTTAACCCAAAGTAGCTGGCATATCGTTGTAAGATATTTTTTTTTCCGTTTTTCGTAATAGGACTTTGCTTAACAAATATTTGCCTAAAAAGTTTGTCCGATTCACCCCCTCTGCAGCTAATGCGGACAATGAGGAGGGGTAAGAAAGAGATCCTCAAAATAATAGCTTTAGGTCTACTACTTGTATTCAAGTATGTTTTACGCACGTCTTTTATAGATTATCCATAAGTACAAATTATTTGTATATTTCGATTTGTACGAATCGTGCCACATAATATATATGAATGTGTTGTCAACCTGATTAAGGTAGCAATGAGAAAAGGGTACAATCCCTTGGATGCTCATTTTACAGCAGCTACAATATGCTAATTGAAAGATCTCTATGTCGTATGGGAGAATCCTGGTATTGTCTTGAGCCAAGACGACAATATACGTGTACCACTATGGTTATCGGCAGCAAATAACCAGGCTCCCATTCTGATGTACATGGAGTATCATGTGCAGCTGGGCTATTGATGAAAGCTAAAAACTGATGATCTCATCAGTCTTATCGATCCGTTAAGTTTTGGCGACGCCGATTTGACGCGACCATTTTTGGCGCTAGGATGTTTTGGCGTGGGCCGTTTTGGCGCTGGATGTTTTGGCACCGTGAAAAGGATTATTATCGAAAGATTACACATTATCCTTAAGATAATTAGAGGCTATGTCAGCATTTACAAAAGAATTAAGAAATAAGAATATAAGCAGCACGCTGAAGATAATTGACACTATTGTATATTGTCCGTGTTAAAAATTAACAATTTAATCTTTGGATCTCTAACCTGTGACTCATATTTGAGAACGAAAGCAATGATAAGGTAAAAGAATTCCACGGATACGATTAACGATTTAGACATTCAGGCATAAACCCACTTTTATATAGTTGTTTGTTTATATAAGTGTGCTATCAAATGCATTAACGTAAACGGTTTTTTTTTTCGGAAATGAGCGTTATGAAATCAAAACGTGGTCAAGAAAAGTCCACGCACGATGAATATCAATTTTTCGGGGATAAATACAGTGCCGATAAGCTTAAAAGACTTTAGCGATGTGAGTTGAAAAGCAAATGTTAAGCCCGTTTTCACACAGATGCAGATGACAGTCAATTCATTCTACTGATGAATGAACATTACATAGTTTTAGTTATTTTAATAATACAGGATGATCATTGGAATAATTTTACTTATTTTTCACTTTATATTTCACTTACACACTACATCTCTTTGATCGCTGAGGTAATCAATGGTTATTCTTACCTGCTCGACTAATATAAGTTTACCTCTTAACAGGAATATAGGAATAACAATTGCTCGGCGCCAAAGTGGCCGGCTTGAAACCGGTCCGTGCCAAAACGGCCGGCGTAAAACCGGCGGCGCCAAAACGTCCTGCTTCTTTGATCGCTGAGATAAACAATGGTTATTCTTACCTGCTCCACTAATATAAGGTTACATATTAACAGGAATACAGGAATAACAATTGCTCGACGCCAAAGTGGCCGGCGCCAAAACGTCCTGATTCGCAGTCTATGGAGTATGTTTTCTAAAACAAGGGTATATATCGTATTCAGGGCCGACTGCATCTTCATTTGCAGTAGTAAGCACGACTAGCACATTTCCAGTAGTAAGCGTGACACACGCTGATGATTTAGAACTCACCTTCTTTCTTTTAAGGCTGTTGTGTGATCTAATTGATCCGTGGTGCCGATTGTGGTCATAATAACAGATGGCTTGCCTGACGAGAACCAATAATTTCCTAAAACATAATATGCATCGAGCATTCTATTACAACAAACGGGATGAGATTCATGTTGCCCCACATGCGCCAGGGCACTCAGCCTACAACACCGTCAAAGAAAGCATGGCTCTTCTTTCACACGACCTATCAGGATTGATCCTTCCTAATTCATTTTCGATCTCTTTTCACACAAATGGCAAGACATGTGATGTAGAGTTGGAAAGGATCAATTTTCAGAAGACTGCGTGGTCAAGTCTACACTTTTAAAAGTCACATATTGTTTGCCGTTTGTGATATTTCCATATACTACAGATCCTGTCAATTTTCAAATGAACGTTATGAGTGACAGAATGACAAAATAAAGGAGTTTTTAACCTGGGGATAAAATTCTTTATCGTCCTGGGCATAGGTTAAAATCATATTTTGTCTAAAAATTATTTACTTCTACAGCTGAAGAAATAAAAAACCCAATGACAATCAAATTAAATTAGAAAAACTCCTGGAAGGTGACAACAACAAACAAGTTTGTAATATTACTCTGTTAAACGAATATTTTCATTGACATACACCTGATAATCATTTGAGTTGTTCCTGTCGCATACAAGGAGAATTTTCCGAATTCAGAAACATTTAATAATCCGGACCAGAAACTTTCATAAGTAACGAGTGAACTAAAACAAGTTAAATGTGAATACGAGCATATTTTTATAGATGCTCCAAAATGAAAAATAAAATCTACCATGATGTTGAAATTGTTGATTTTCTAAACCTGTGAAACAACATACTTACGTGATGTATCCACTCAAGCGGCAATGATCTTCAACGGAAAGTCAATATTTGCTGAAATAACATTTATTTGGGCCCATTGAATTTAACTGTTTAACCGAGCATTCTTGTCTTGAGACCAGATAATCATTTCCGTCTGTGTACTGATTATAGAAAAGTGAACGACTAAAATCAAAAACCCAGTAGAAATAGACTGGAAATGCAACAGATATACCGAAGTTCGCGCTAATTCCATTCCCAGAAAGATCAAAAGAGCAAACAAATTTACGGCATTGCGACTCTATATCGACTTTATCAAGATAAATTGATGTCATTCGATATCAAAAATTTTCCAACACATACAACCCTTTAGTGAAATATGAACGTCTGGAATAGAGAGATATGGTGCTTGAAATCACTGACGTCATTATATGCATTCAAAAACATAACATGGAAACCGAGTGAATTTAAATTTAATTTAAAGTAGTTATTGCCGTCCTTGAGGTACATATTGTTGGACAGAGTCAAGACAGATATATTGACGTTAACGTTATGACTATCTCTATATCCCCAGTTCTTAGCAGTAAAAAGCAACTGATGCGATATTTGGGTACGGGTCGATATTTTCGAATATATGCTCAAATGGTTCTAGTTGTTTATTCTTGATCAATTTGATGATTAAAAAACTTAACTATTACTAGTCTAAAAAATATGAGGACGTTTTAGAAAATAATTATAGGCTACACATGACAGTACACAAGTTCTTTTAGTTCCAGATTTCAACCAATAATTTAAAATGTCTCTTAATACAAGTGTGATGTAGGAGTTTGTGGAGTATTAAGTGAAGAATAGAAAAGAAATGGATCATCATATGTGCTATTTCACTAAACATTCAACCTCTACATACATTATTCCACTATCCAGGAGTGCTTAGGTTTCATTTCGACTTAGCAACAAATTGAGATGTATAATTATTCAACACAATTATCTGATTGCTGTATTCAGTGATTATAACCCCCTTACTTTAGTTAATACATTAAATAAATAAAAAAATGGGAGATTACTGATTTGAAGTTGGAGGTTGATAAAATACTAAAATAGATCTACCAAAAGAATTAATAATCTTATTACATATGAACTTTATTGTGCATATTAGTACCGCATTCCTTCAATATTTTATATCTGAAATTCAGGCTTCCTTTATTCATACCCAATTATGATATTTCATTCAATTATTAATTAGACTAAATACTATAGCTAACAGTGGAGCTTTTCTTTCTTCTTTTCTACAGCAAATATGTGCGGGGTTTTAATTCTTTTCCAAGCTGTAGGCGCACTTTTAAGTTATTATCTGCAATAACATGCAACCAAAATTGCATGTAAATGCTTATCTAAAGGACTTAATTAGAGATTAGTGTCATCTTTACCATAAAAATATTAAATCAATGTTATACCAACTTTAATACAATGACTTCCTTTGCACCTTATACATTATGTATATACCATTTCAATGCTAAATAATTGTTGATAGATATCCAATACATTATGTATATACCATTTCAATGCTAAATGATGGTTGATAGATATCCAAACTTTAAAATTGGCTCTCCAATTTAGTTTTTTTCTTGTGGGAACCATCATTTCCAACTGATGATAGATATCCTGACTTTAGAAGTGAGACTCCATTTTACTTCTTTTGGTAACCCAATGTTTTCAGGACTATGGAGTCCTTCAGTCCACCTAGGAAGCTAGAGTTAATTTGTTTGAGCATACTTGAAAGCATGTCTTGGCTCTGTCCATGTTCTTGCTTTGGATTTAATGCCAATTCTGTGCTCATGATAGGCTATTCTTAGAAGCCAGTATAACTGGTAATGAAAGACCCTGGTAAGAACCAGCAGCCCATGGAAAACTACTAGCTGCTTTCTCACATAAACACAAACACATTGGTTTAAAACTAACTATCAGAAAAAAAATGGAAAACAAAGAAGCTAATTTATTTATCTTTTATACAAAAGTCAAACCTTAAAACGAAAGTACAGTATTTTGAACTAAATCCCAAATATTCCATCCAAGTATTAAAAAAAAGCACTGAGTGATCCAAATGAATTCAAGTATGTACTGTATTGATATGTCAATGACCTTGATGTATGTCAATCCTGAATCTGTCCGAACGAATTCACAATAATTTCAAAATTCCGATTAAACTCAAAATGTTAATGAGCTTTGTGACACAAATTAATAACATTAAAATAATGATTCCTTTCAAATTACATCTGAATTCTACTATGATATTAGATTTTAATGTAATTCAAAAGTTAATAGTTTCTCTTTATCTCTCCCACAGATAAAAAACAATTAAGGAACAATAAGAGATGATCATTTGGTTCAACAGTTCATTCCTGGAACATTTAAAGTTTTACACAAGGTCAGGTCTTTTACACCAAGATCAGTAAACATGACAAAAATTAGGTATCCCGATTTACAAAGGAACACTTTTGTTCTTAAAAGATATCAAAGCAAACATGATGTTATAAATGATTATCTCAGAGTACAATCTACAGTCATCAGCAAACAAATGGATATCAAATAATCGTCATCTTATGGCTAACAATCATGGACGATAATAACCATGTCATGTTTGTATAAATCCCCCTTTAGAATCCAAAAATATTAGCAGCTTACAGTAAATGCCATTTCATTTATACTTTTTATACACAAAACATCCATTTATAAAATATCCAACTCACAAAGTTTGCATATAATCAATGATTAACTAATACTGTTGATACTTGTTGTACAACTATTTCAACATTGTGTCTAAATAGCAATAAAATGTTCATTCCTGTACACATAATTTCATCTTCAGCTTGTGACTTTTCAAAGTCCATTGCGTTTGGCCTGTCTAAATAAGAAATTAGTTTGACATTGTGAAGACCATTTCCCAAAAGCTGCTTTCTCACATGGAGAAAATGTTTACTCTGAATTGTAATTTAAAGCAAGAATGGTCATGTATGATAGTTTGATTCACTGAAGTGGATGCACTGATATTTCTCTAATCAAACTCTCAATATATATATAAGACCATTTCCCAATAGCTATTTGATGCATTGATATTTCTCTAACCAAACTCCCAATATATATATATATATATATATATATATATATATATATATATATATATATATATATATATATATATATATGTGTGTGTGTGTGTGTGTGTGTGTGTGTGTGTATGCTTTATAAACAAAAATCAATATTCACAATTACTATTTAACTCATTCAGCCCAAGTGATGCATTGTTTTTTTATTTGTCTGAGTCTTTCACAACTTATTTATACACTATTTACAAAATTAATATGATGTCTACAATCTGCTAGTTTTGCAAGAACTCTATCATCATTGCTATCAGAATTGTCTTCTTCTGATCATTCAGTCTCATTCAGTATTTCCATGACTATGGAGTCCTTCAGTCCACCTAGGAAGCTAGAGTTAATTTGTTTTACCGTACTTGAAAGCATGTCTATTATGATTATTAGGTATCCCGATTTACAAAGGAACACTTTTGTCCTGAAAAGATATCAAAGTAAACATGATGTTTATAAATGATTATATCAGAGTACAATCTACAGTCATCGGCAAACAAATAGGTATCAAATAATGCTTGAATCATCTTATAATTAACAATCATGGACGATAATAACCATGTCATGTTTGTATAAATCCCCCTTTAGAATCCAAAATTGTATGGACAAATGTTCAACACAATATACAGTTTTAAATAGATTCATATATTAGCAGCTTAAATGCCATTTCATTTATACTTTTTATACACAAAACATCCATGTATAAAATATCCAACTCACAAAGTTTGCATATAATCAATGATTAACTAATACTGTTGCTACTTATTGTACAACTATTTCAACATTGTGTCTAAATAGCAATAAAATGTTCATTCCTGTACACATAATTTCATCTTCAGCTTGTAACTTTTCAAAGTCCATTGCGATCGGCCTGTCTAAATAAGAAATTAGTTTGAGATTGTGAAGATCATTTCCCAAAAGCTATTTGATGCATTGATATTTCTCTAACCAAACTCCCAATATATATATATATATATATATATATATATATATATATATATATATATATATATATATATATATATATATATATATATATATATATATATATATATATATATATATGGGTGTGTGTGTGTGTGTGCTTTATAAACAAAAATCAATATTCACAATTACTATTTAACTCATTCAGCCCCAGTGATGCATTATTTTTTTTATTTGTCTGAGTCTTTCCCAACTTACATGTATTTATACACTATTTACAAAATTAATATGATGTCTACAATCTACTAGATCTGTAAGAACTCTATCATCATCGCTATCAGCAGTGTCTTCTTCTGATGATTCAGTCTCAGAAACTTCTGTCTGAATCTAAGTCTTGCAGAGCACATTGTATCTAATACATTTAAAGTGACAAAGGACGGGATCGGCTATTATATGCAGTCAACAAACTTCGACTTCTGCAAGCATTTGTCACTGAATGCAGAAACCAGATCACGCGTATTGATGGGATCAAGGTTGTATGATTTAAAGCAAATCTTTGGAACTAAATCTGAAATGTCTAACCTTTGACTGTTTGTTTACAAACATCTGAAACATGCATGGCCATATTTTTCAGTATATTATTATGCCTAAACAAACATTCTATCAAAAACTTCACATTTAAATGGTATCTCTTCAGTTTGAATTCTCATGTGCATCTTTAAATCATTATTCTGCTTAAAAATTTTCTCACAAACTTACATGTGAACGCTTTATGTCTGGTATGAATTTTCTCACAAACTTACATGTGAACGCTTTATGTCTGGTATGTTTTCTCATGTGCACCTTTAACACATAAACCCCTGGCGCAAAATTTATGGGGAAGGAGGTAGTTGCCTAATGCCTACTTCCAAGCTCTGTAACATCAAGGTCATATATGACAGTTTGATTCACTAAAGTGGGTGGTATTATAGAAAGATATACAGATTTAGCTCTACAATGATACCAAATAAACTGGACACTTCAGTTGCACTAAAAAATACAGAGGGTATAATCTAATTTTCGGATAAATTTTTTTACCCAATATTTTTTTGTGGTCAGAATCCAATTTTGTGCCCAGATTTTAGACTTGTTGGCCTCAAATTTAAAGCAGACTAGTCGGAATCTTTGCAAGGATTCCATGGACATTTTTAATTTTTGGGCATGCTAATGGAAATTACTTAGAAAACCATGTAGGTAACCTCATATGCCCCTTAAAATCACCATTGTGCATAAACATTTGCACAAAAACTTCAAATTTTAATGTTTTTTTTCTCCAGTAAGTATTGTCAAGTGCACCTTTAAAACACTATTCGACGTGAACAATTGTTCATAAACTTCACAGTTTTTCTCCTTTATGTTTTCTCATGTGCATCTTTAAATTACCATTCGTAGTAAACATTTTCTCACAAACTTCACATTTGAATGGTTTTTCTCCAGTATGTATTCTCATGTGCGTCTTTAAATTACTATTCAGAGTAAATAATTTCTCACAAACTTCACATTTGAATGGTGTTTCTCCAGTATGTATTCTCATGTGTTTCGCTAAACCACCACTCCGAGTAAATATTTTCTCACATATTTCACATTTGAACGGTTTTTCTCCAGTATGTTTTCTCATGTGAACCTTTAAATGACTATTTTGAGCAAACATTTTCTCACAAACTTCACATTTGAATGGTTTTTCTCCATTATGTTTTCTCATGTGAACCTTTAAATCACTATTTCGAGTAAACATTTTCTCGCAAACTTCACATTTGAATGGTTTTTCTCCAGTATGTTTTCTCATGTGAACCTTTAAATGACTATTTTGAGTAAACATTTTCTCACAAACTTCACATTTGAATGGTTTTTCTTCAGCATGTATACTCATGTGTATCTTTAAACTCCTATAGTATTTAAACACTTTCTCACAAACTTCACATGGAAACAGCTTTTCCCCAGTATGTTTTATCATATGTAACTTTAAATTACTGTTGTGTGTAAACAGTTTCTTACATACTTCACATTTGAATAGTTTTTCCCCAGTATGTCTTCTCATGTGTTGCTTTAAATTACTATTGTATTTAAACACTTTCTCACAAACTTCACATGGAAACAGTTTTTCCCCAGTATGTTTTATCATATGTACCTTTAAATAACTGTTGTGTGTAAACAGTTTCTTACAAACTTCACATTTGAATGGTTTTTCTCCAGTATGAATTCTCGTGTGCATCTTTAAATAACTGTTCGATGTAAACATTGTCTCACATATTCCACATTTGAACGGTTTTTCTCCAGTATGAATTCTCACGTGACTCTCTAAATGATTTTTTTGAGTAAACGTTTTCTCACATACTTCACATTTGAATGGTGTTTCTCCAGTATGTATTCTCATGTGTTTTGCTACACCACCACTCTGAGTAAACATTTTCTCACATATTTCACATTTGAACGGTTTTTCTCCAGTATGTATTATCATGTGCCTCTCTAAATTACAATTTTGAGCAAACTTTTTTTCACAAACTTCACATTTGAATGGTGTCTCTCCAGTATGTATTCTCATGTGTTTCGCAAAACCACCACTCTGAGTAAACATTTTCTCACAAACTTCACATTGAAACAGTTTTTCTCCAGTATGTATTCTCGCGTGCATCTTTAAATCCCCATTCTGAGTAAACAAGTTCTCATAAACTTTACATTAAAATCAGTTTATCTCCAGTATGTATTAAATTGTGCCTCTTGGATGATTCTGCGCGTAAATATTCCGTCTAATTCACATTTAAATGGTTGTATCTCCAGTGCTCTGGAACGCTGAATAATGTATTATGACAGTACTAAATGTTCTTTTCGGCACATATTAAAACTTTTTCGCTATTACTGCTTACTTAAAATCTGTCAAGTTCCTATTATTTTTCGTCTTTCTATTGCTATATATAAAAAAAATCTTTCTCAAAATAAGCTCGTAAATGAAAATAAACAGCATATAATTGCTGACCAAGATTGCCCTACCCAACAGTATTGTCTTGCAGTGCACAACCGCAATAAGAACCGGAAGTCCACAGCTAGAACCGCCAACCATCCACGCTGGGAACCAATTCAAGAGGCTTCACGGTCGTTCCGTACCCAAGTCGTTCCGTACCCAAGTCGATTCGTACCCAAATGAGTCGTTTCGTACCCAAAGCATTAGTCGTTTCGTACCCAAAGCATTAGTCGTTTCGTACCCACGGTGCTGGTCGTTTCGTACCCAATGCTATCGTCGTTTAAATATCATTAAAAGAAATTTCATACATATTTGTAATGTTGCTTTTTTCCTTTGTTATAGATATGCACATTAATAATAATAATAATAATAATAATAATAATAATAATAATAATAATAATAATAATAATAATTTGGACTATGTTACTAAATATTACTATCTTACTTAAAGAATACTTTTCCTCAACTTTGAATCAAACATGAAGTTGTAAGCAGACTCGTCGTTTACAATAAAATTTACCATAAATATAAATGATTACGAATTCTTTCAAACAATTAATCATTCCATTACAATGTATTATAAAATAGTAGAATTCAGTAAAAACATGTTGCAAACATATGAACTTTATTTTTTTACGATCTCATACATTAAAATGCATATTCTTCTTTAAATATGTTTATGAATATAGACGGTACTTACATATAATAAGAAAGTATTTTGTGGAATAATAATAATAATAATAATAATATGATTTTCTATACTTTAACGGGAATTGAAATTGAAATGTTATCAAATGCTAAAAATCCACGGATATCTAGTAAGTTTACGCTTTAAAGCTTAATACAATTTCACACGTGTTTGATTATGTATTTGTTTGTTTTTTATTTATTTTGAAATAATTAAAAAAAATTAATGGTATTTATAATTTGTTTTCACAGGCACATATGTTTTAGTATAAAGAGCATATGGCAAACTTGGAGTTGTATACAATGAAATCAATTTAGCGTTAAGCCAAAAAGACTCAATTAGCAAATTCATTCATTCATTCTCACGGACGCATACGCTGTTAGTAATTGTCTTTGCTCTTACTCTCCTTTGTCGGTTGCATTATAATTGACATATGTCCCACTCCTAATTGTTTGACCGTCAGGTATTGTAATATGTACGTTTTATTTCTATCTCAGTTTATTTAAATGTTTATTCTATCTATTAATATAAATAAATGAAGCCAGCTTTTATAATGTCTCTGTGCAAACAACATATGACTAGAAAACACGATACAGATATAAATAGTTAAAATGGTTTATACAAAAGTATTAGAAGAAATAGTCAGACATCAACACACATATGCAAATAGAAGCGAGACATGGACAATTGTGTAGTTTGTTTCCAAAGAGTACGACCACGACAACATGCTTTACAATGTAACGCTTGCCAAAAGTGGCAGCATCGTAAATGTGAGACAGGTATGTATATTATTATTATTATTATTATTATTATTATTATTATTATTATTAATATAATTATTATTAATATTATTATTATTATTGTGTGTGTGTGAGAGAGAGAGAGAGATATGTGTGTGTGTGTTTGTGTGTGAGAGAGAGAGAGAGAGAGAGAGAGAGAGAGAGAGAGAGAGAGATTTGGACATTTTAACGTAGCTCTTACAATTTTGCATTCATATCGCTACGATGTCTATAGTGTGGCAGTTTATTGTGATGTAGAGCACTGGGGCATCATGTATCAGACATGTAGCATGGTGTCCCACCAGTCACATTATCCTGACAACAATCCTACAAGTCGCAACACTTACCTCTTATTGCTGAGTGTATATCGAGGTTACTCTTAGTATCATTTTTATAGATCTTTGGTAAGATTCAGATGGAGTTCAAACCAACTAACTCCCGCATCTGAGGCAAACACTCTAGCCACTAGGACACCGGAGCGGTGATGTTAATATTATGTTACATCCTAGGCTCGAATAAGGAGTAACACAGAAAAAAAGAAAACTAACAAGCTTGTAAAACTTTAACAAAGAATTTATTATGCATAAATATTATCATAAAAGAGAATAAATAACTTACGATTTGAGAAAATCAAGTCCTAAAATGAAGTCCAAAAGAATTCACAATCTAATCCACTAAGAATTAATGGGTCAAATTGAATTTCTAGAAAAAACTGTTCTAACTAAATGAATTATAGACCCAAAGTTGACAAATTTGAAATTTATACAATTTCAATAAATCCTTTTAAATCATATAGCCGTAACAAATAGTAGAATCAGCAGTGGTAAAAGTACTGCTGGTAGTAGTTAAACATAATATTAATATTATTTCTGTAGCGACTTTTATTTTGATGTTGTTTCTTTTCTTCAAAAGAATATCACAGACACTGTATCGACAGTTATGTCGTGGTGATGAGACGCTAAGTGGGTGGCGTTGCAAGGACTGTTCCCGACTTCCTCCACCACTGATTATGACAGATTACAGTCTCAACAATATGTTGAACATTTTGCCAATAGCAGAGAGTACACATCTGACTGCTGATGAGGCAATGAATACTGACATCATTAATAGTGTCAATGATTCTGACATCCCAATCGACAACTCTTCAGTCAAGTAAGATATATATCCATTTATTTCATCTTAATTTAATCTTTCTAAACGTACGAAACAAATACGCAATGAATGTGCAGCATTTTCACATTAGGTAACCACTGAAATGTTTTTTTTCTTCTTCCAGATTGCTACCAGATGTTAGTTCTTATACCTGGACAGCGTCCCAAAATGCAGAAGTGACATGCACTTTTAATATAGACGCCTCTTTCAAAGTCACGGAAAATCAAGAAGAAGAGTGAGTTTATTATTTTATAATCTTTAAGAATTATATCATGTTGTAATGTAAATTTGCGTTCAATAAAATACAATTGAAATGGCATGTAGTTGAAAATTAATAAGATTACATATTATGATTAGCTAACTAGTGTTCTGGAGAAAATCATAATATGTAAGACACTGAATAGCACAGTATCCAAAAAGTACCACACTCTCGATTTAAATATTCTTTATTCACGAAATCGATTTTTTTTACAGGTCCATAAATGAACCGACGTTACAGCTCAGACTAAACCAAGTACGTCATCCAGATTTTCAGATCGTTCTTACTGGTTCCAAAATGTCGCGTCCAAAACTTGTGGAGGCTGATGGATATTCATACACTATCAAGGTAATTAGTAGTAATATTGGTAATTGCCATAATATCATCATCGTTATTGGTCATATTTGTAGAAGTGTTGGCGGTGGTATCATTGATATTCGCACATTTATGTTTTAAAATCTTTTCTTTTAGCGTAAAAGGGCAGACGTAACATACTGGTGGTGTTCTGTCCGCTCTAAAAAGATGCGATGCCCAGCCACCATAATACAACGTGGTGATTGTTACGAGAGAGGACTACACCACCATATACACAGCATCGATCCAGGGATCGTCGCCAAGGTTAAGGTGTCATCGGAGGTTAGTTGCATGTTGACTACGTCTTGGTAATTTCAAAATACACATCGCTCATTACCCTGCACCTGTCAATATTCATTGTTTCTATTAGGAACATCAACGTACGTGTAAGTAGTATTTGAAATACACATCATTATCTATAACGTTCTACTATATATAAGATCGCTGTTTTAATATTTATATATTCATTTATTTTTTTGTAACGCTCACATATTCTATAATATATTCCATAGGTGAAGAGTGTAGCGAAGCAGCATAAATATACATCAGCTGCTACGATCGTGGATAGAGTTTTAAATGAATTAGTGCCAAAGGATGGTCACTTTCTTCCCGAACCAGCGCTCTTAGTTAGAGCTGCCAATAGGACTCGCCAGAAAATGCGACCAAAAGAGCCGCGCGACTTAGAATTTGTTGTAAGTAGCACTAATAATTTTGTACTAATATTGCGTTGGTTGTTTTGCACCAGGCCCTTCAATATGTATTATTTCCTTATTTAACATCTTTCAGTTGGACGAGTCACAGTTTTCCGACAAATTTCTTCGGAAAGACATTCATGTTGGCAGTAAACGTCACATTTTATTGGCCACTGACAAACAATTGGAAGTTTTGGCGAGAGCAAAAATCTGGTACGTTGACGCCACCTTTAAAATAATCAGGGACCTGTTTATGCAGTTGTTTTCTATACATGCCTTTGTTAAGAATGACGAACATGAAACAAAACAGCTGCCACTGACGTTCGCTTTGATGTCAGGACGAAGAAAAAAAGGATTACAAGAAGGTAAATATTCATTTGTTTTTCATTTTATATGGATTTATTTAAAGACAGATTTGAGGTTGACTAAATTTTAACGTTTCTTACAATTTGATTTTAAATTGGTTACAAAAGCATTCATGCAAATAATATTATCGATTGTATACGATGATAATATAGTTATCGTATTTTATCACAGTTTATTGTTAGTAGTAGTAGTAGTAGTAGTAGTAGTAGTAGTAGTAGTACAAATAATAAGAATATTTTTATTATTTTTAGTAGTAGTAGGAGTAATAGCATCAGCAGTTAGTAGTATTTGTAGCAGCAGTATTTCATGTTGTAATGTTGCATATTACAGTAATTTATCTCGGTCTTTTTCATTGCTTGTAATTAGGTTTTCAAAGCGTTGAAGTGACTTCTTCCGTCTCCTCCCACTGTCAACGGTATTGTTGCAGACTTTGAAGCAGGTTCGTACAGTAGTAGTAGTAGTAGTAGTAGCAGGAGTAGTAAGAGTGGCTTTAGTTGTTGCTACTCACGTAATATTAATATAATGAATTTTGTTATTCTTCTCCAATTATTAGCCAACTAAATACTTTTTCTTATTTTTACCGATGAACTGTTTTCAATATTCTGGCTAGCTGTTAGCTTTCGCGCACACGCACAAACTTCTTCATCACATTAAATATTTAATTATTTAGGTATCTGGCTAGCTTTCCGGCGTGTTTATCCAGGAGTGCCTATCCACGGCTGTGCATTTCACCTGGGGCAAGCTATGTGGCGAAAACTTCAGGAATTGGGGTTGAGAACAGCCTACATTCAAGAAAAAAGTGTTCATCAGTTTTACAGGAAGGTAATGCATAATATCGACATTCGAATGAATTGGCTAATGCGTGTTATAAATGACATTTGTCATTATGATGTGTTATCTTATAAAGAAAATGCTTTCATTTTGTGTCTCTTTTTCAGGTGATGGCGTTACCATTTTTGCCCGCAGAACATATAGACCCTGCCTTTGCCCGTCTAAAAACTCAGTCCAAGATGATTCCAGTATTATGTAGTTGGGTTGACTATCTAGAATCAACCTGGATAACAAACAGCACATTCCCGATCGACTCGTGGTCTGTGTTTCGGAAATCGGTACGTACCAACAACGATGTAGAGGGTTGGCATCGAAGAATCAATGTTAAAGCCGGTAAAGCTTATCTTGCCTTCTATGTGCTAGTTGGTCTTTTGTACGACGAAGCCAATTCAATTGAAACACAGATTCAACTGGTATCTGAAAAAAAGCTAAAAAGATACTAGAAAAAAATATCGACAAATGCAGGCGAGAATATTCTCGGTGTGGGAAGAATATCAAAACGGCGTCATATCCTCTTCAAAATTACTGAGACGTTGCAGCAGTATATACGGCCCGACAACTGAATGACAAGGCAGTTTCACTGCAGTATGATACCTTGCATATTGTAATTATATTTTTTTTTTTTATGCATGTAATAAAACTCTAGAATGTACATTTGTGAATAATGTTGTTAGTCTCACTGTATGAAAAGTTACCTGTACAAAAATATTTAAGTTTTACTTAAATACATGTAAAGATGTACAATGTATCAGTATCACCTTTACAATATCTTTACATAACAAAAAGATGAAAGTTCATCTTTAGTCTCTGTAAAGACTATAAAAGCAGTTGAGTTGTCTTTACAAAAATTAAAGATATATTTTCAAGCAGTGTCTTTTGTTCTTAATGAAACCTTTCAAGCTAATAATTTGACTTACTGAGACATCTCCTTCAGTCATTCTTTGGATGGTAAATTTACTGTTCTAATCTGGGAATAAAATATGCTGTATTGAATAAGTTCACTATTGGCTCAAACAAAGCATGCATACATATCTTAGATTATTTATAAAATTTAAAACAACAAAGTAAATATGTAAAATGCAGTGACAAATTAAATCTCTCTCTCTCTCTCTCTCTCTCTCTCTCTCTCTCTCTCTCTCTCTCTCTCTCTCTCTCTCTCATTTATGTGGAAGATAACAAAAATGAGCAAAAATGTCCACATGTATGCCAATGCGATCGATTGTCCCCCACCCCACCCCCGACATGGTTACCCGTATAATATGCCATGTTCAAAACTTTAAAGCAACACAAATAAAAAATAAATAGCAGTAATAGGAGAAAAGAAACTTACACAAACAACACTACTGTATCTGCATCCAGCCCCATTTAATAATCTTTCTTCTAGCGTAAAATGACAGGCGTAACAATCTGGTGGTACTCAGTCCGCTCTAAAAAGAGGCGATGCCAAGTCACCATATTACTGATTCAAACAAAGCATTCTTATATATCTTAGATAATTAAATCTGTTTCAAAACAACAAAGTAAATATATGCAAAAAGTAGAGCCAAATGAAAGTTCTCATATAACATTAGTAGTCTCTCTCTCTCTCTCTCTCTCTCTCTCTCTCTCTCTCTCTCTCTCTCTCTCTCTCTCTCAGTTATGTGGAGGATAACAAAAGTGACCAAATATATACACAAGTATGAGAGTGCGATCGGCTGCCCCCCTCCCCTATAATATACAACGTTCAACACTTTTAAAAGCAGCTAAAAAAAATTAATTTAACACCAGTATTAGGTCTTGGAGAAGAAAAACTGACACAAACAACACTAATGTATCTGCGTTTTCTCTTACTGTCAAAGTGAATATTTTTTAAAAAATTAAATTATTTTTTTGGTGTAAATTAATTGGGTACGAAACGACCAGCACCTTGGGTACGAAACGACCATCACCTTGGGTACGAAACGACCATCACCTTGGGTACGAAACAACCATCACCTTGGGTACGAAACAACCAATTTATGTGGGTACGAAACGACTTGGGTACGGAACGACCAGGTTCGGAGTTAGGTACCTTGTGTTATATTGTGAGTGTATACATGAATTTACTCAGAATCAAGTGCCTGTGATTTAGTACCGTCATAATACATTATTCAGCGTTCCAAAGCACTGGAGATACAACCATTTAAATGTGAATTAGACGAAATATCTACGCGCAGAATCATCTAAAGAGGCACAATTTAATACATACAGGAGAGAAACTTATTTTAATGTAAAGTTTCTGAGAACTTGTTTACTTAGAATCGGGATTTAAAAGTGCAAACGAGAATGCAAACTAGAGAAAACTCAATGCAATGTGAAGTTTGTCAGAAAATGTTTACGCAGAGTAGATATTTAAAGGTGCACACGAGAATACATACTGGAGAAAAAAAAGTCAAATGTGAAGTATGTGAGAAACAGTTTACACATGTCAGCGATTTAAAGCTGCACATGAGAATACATACTGGAGAAAAAACATTCAGATGTGAAGTATGTGAGAAAATGTTAACAAACAACCGTAGTTTAAAGGCACATCTAAGAAAACATACTGGAAAAAAACTGTTCCAATATGAAGTTTGTGAGAAAATGTTTTCTCAGAATAGTAATTTAAAGGTGCACAGGAGAATACATACTGGAGAAAAACCATTCAGATGTGAAGTATGTGAGAAAATGTTTACAAACAACCTTAGTTTAAAGGCACATCTAAGAAAACATACTGGAGAAAAACTGTTCCAATGTGAAGTTTGTGAAAAAATGTTTAACTACCATTCTAATTTAAAGATGCACATGAGAATACATACTGGAGAAAAAACATTAAAATGTGAAGTTTGCGAGAAACTATTTACTCAAAATATTCAATTAAAAGTGCACATGAGAAAACATACTAGAGAAAAACCATTCAAATGCAAAGTTTGTGAGAAAATGTTTAACTACAATTGTAGTTTAAAGCTGCACATGAGAATACATACTGGAGAAAAACCATTCAAATGTGAAGTTTGTGAGAAAATGTTTACTCAGAATGGTAGTTTAGAAAAGCACATGAGAATGCATACTGTAGAAAAACTGTTTCAATGTGAAATATGTGAGACAAAGTTTACGCAGAACAGTCATTTAAAGAAGCACATGACAATACATACTGGAGAAAAACTATTCAGATGTGAAGTATGCGAGAAAATGTTTACAAACAACCGTAATTTAAAGGCACATCCAAGAAAACATACTGGAGAAAAACTGTTTCAATGTGAAGTTTGTGATAAAATGTTTAACTACCACTCTAATTTAGAGATGCACATGAGAATACATACTGGAGAAAAAACATTAAATTGTGAAGTTTGCGAGAAAATATTTACGCAAAACATTCAATTAAAAGTGCACATCAGAAAACATACTGGAGAAAAACCATTCAAATGTGAAGTTTGTGAGAAAGTGTTTACAGATAACAGATTTTTAAAGGTACACATGAGAAAACATACAGGAGAAACACCATTTAAATGTGAAATATGTGAGAAACTGTTTACACATCTCAGTGATTTAAAGGCGCACAGGAGAATACATACTGGAGAAAAACCATTCAAATGTGAAGTTTGTGAGAAAATGTTTTCTAAGAATATTCATTTAAAGGTCCACATGAGAAGACATACTGGAGAAACACCATTCAAATGTGAAGTATGTGAGAAACAGTTTACGCATGTCTGCCATTTAAAGGTGCACATGAGAATACATACTGGAGAAAAACCATTCAAATGTGAAGTTTATGAGAAAATGTTTTCTCAGAATAGTAATTTAAAGGTGCACATGAGAAGACATACTGGAGAGAAACCATTCAAATGAGAAGCATGTGGATAACTGTTTACACATGACAGTGATTTAAATGTGTACATGAGAATACATAATGGAGGAAAATGATTTAAATGTGATGTTTGTGAGTAAATGTTTACAGATAACGGTGCTTTAAAGGTACACATGAGAAAACATACAGGTGAAACACCATTAAAATGTGAAGTTTGTGAGAAAATGTTTTTACAAATTGGTAATTTAAAGGTGCACATGAGAAAACATACAGGAGAAAAATCATTAAAATGTGAAGTTTCTGAGAAAATGTTTACACATGACAGTCATTGATAGGTGCACATGAGAATACATCAAGAAGAAAAACTGTGAAGATTATGAGCAATTGTTCACGTTAGAATAGTGTTTTAAAGGTGCACTTGACAATACTTACTGGAGAGAAAAACATTCAAATTTGAAGTTTTTGTGCAAATGTTTATGCACAATGTTGATTTTAAGGAGCATATGAGGTTACATACATCGTATTCTAAGCAATTTCCATTAGCATGCCCAAAAATTAAAAATGCACAGTGAAACCTGCTTTAAATTTGAGGCCAACAAGTCTAAAATCTGGACACAAAATTGGATTCTGACCACAACAAAATTTGGGTAAAAAACTGGTCCGAAAATTAGATTATTCCCTCAGTATTTTTTAGTGCAACTAAAATGTCCAGTTTATTTGGTATTATTGTAGAGCTAAATCTGTATATCTTTCTATAATACCACCCACTTTAGTGAATCAAATTATCATACATGACCTTGATGTTACAGAGCTTGGAAGTAGACAGTATTCTACTACCTTCTTCCCCATAAATGTTGCGCCGGGGGTTTATGTGTTAAAGGTGCACATGAGAAAACATACCAGACAAAAAAGTGTTCATATGTAAGTTTGTGAGAAAATTTGTAAGCAGAATAATGATTTAAAGATGCACATGAGAATACAAACTGTACAAATACCATTTAAATGTGAAGTTTTTGATAGAATGTGTGTTTAGGCATAATAATATACTTGAACATATGGCCATGCATGTTTCAGATGTTTGTAAACAAACAGTCAAAAGGTTAGACATTTCAGATTTAGTTCCAAAGATTTGCTTTAACTCATTCAACCTTGATCCCGTCAATACGCGTGATCCGATTTCTGCATTCAGTGACAAATGCTGCCAGTAGTCGAAGTTTTTTGACTGCATATAATGGCCGATCTCGTCTTGTATCGCTTTGAATGTATTAGATACAATGTTCTCTGCAAGAGTTAGATTCAGACATGTTTCTGAGACTGAATCATCAGAAGAAGATAATTCTGATAGCGATGATGATAGAGTTCTTGCAGATCATGTAGATTGTAGCCATCATATTAATTTTGTAAATAGTGTATAAATAAGTTGTGAAAGACTCAGACAAATAAAAAAAACAATGCATCACTGGGGCTGAATGAGTTAAATAGAAATTGTGAAAATTGATTTTTGTTTATAAAGCTCACACACACACACACACACACACACACACACACACACACACACACACACACATATATATATATATATATATATATATATATATATATATATATATATATATATATATATATATATATATATATATATATATTGGGAGTTTGGTTAGAGAAATATCAATGCATCAAATAGCTTTTGGGAAATGGTCTTCACAATGTCAAACTAATTTCTTATTTAGACAGGCCAAACGTAATAAAGTTATATGCAAACTTTGTGAGTTGGATATTTTATAAATGGATGTTTTGAGTATAAAAAGTATAAATGAAATGACATTTAAGCTGCTAATATATGAATCTATTTAAAACTGTATATTGTGTTGAACTTTTGTCCATACAATTTTGGATTCTAAAGGGGGATTTATACAAACATGACATGGTTATTATCGTCCATGATTGTTAATTATAAGATGATTCAAGCATTATTTGATACCTATTTGTTTGCCGATGACTGTAGATTGTACTCTGAGATAATCATTTATAAACATCATATTTACTTTGATATCTTTTCAGGACAAAAATGTTCCTTTGTAAATCGGGATACCTAATAATCATAATAGACATGCTTTCAAGTACGCTAAAGCAAATTAACTCTAGCTTCCTTGGTGGACTGAAGGACTCCATAGTCATGGAAACGTTGGGTTACCAAAAGAAGTAACATGGAGTCTCAATTCTAAAGACAAGATATCTATCATCAGTTGGAAATGATGGTTCCCACAAGAAAAAAACTAAATTGGAGTTCCAGTTTTAAAGTTTCGATATCTATCAACGATCATTTAGCATTGAAATGGTATATACATAATGTATTGGATATCTATCAAGCATCATTTGGCATTGAAATGGTATATACATAATGTATTGGATATCTATCAACCATCATTTGGCATTGAAATGGTATATACATAATGTATTGGATATCTATCAACCATCATTTAGCATTGAAATGGTATATACATAATGTATTGGATATCTATCAACCATCATTTAGCTTTGAAATGGTATATACATAATGTATTGGATATCTATAAACCATCATTTATCAATGAAATGGGATATACATAATGTATTGGATATCTATTAACCATCATTTAGCATTGAAATGGGATATACATAATGTATTGGATATCTATCAAGCATCATTTATCATTGAAATGGGATATACATAATGTATTGGATATCTATCAAGCATCATTTAGCATTGGAATGGTATATACATAATGTATTGGATATCTATCAACCATCATTTAGCATTGAAATGGGATATACATAATGTATTGGGTATCTATCAAGCATCATTTAGCATTGAAATGGTATATACATAATGTATTGGATATTTATCAACCATCATTTAGCATTGAAATGGTATATACATAATGTATTGGATATTTATCAACCATCATTTAGCATTGAAATGGGATATACATAATGTATTGGATATCTATCAACCATCATTTGGCATTGAAAGGGTATATACATAATGTATTGGATATCTATCAACCATCATTTAGCATTGAAAGGGTATATACATAATGTATTGGATATCTATTAACCATCATTTAGCATTGAAATGGGATATACATAATGTATAAGATGCAAAGGAAGTCATTGTATTTAAGTTGGTAGAGCATTGATTTAATCTTCATACGGTAAAGATGACACTAATCTCCCAATTAAGTCCTTTAGATAAGCATTAGCATGCAGTTTTGTTGGCATGTTATTGCAGTTAATAATTTAAAAGTGCTCCTACAGCTTGGAAAAGACTTAAAACCCCGCACATATTTGCTGTAGAAAAGAAGAAAGAAAACCTCCACTGTTAGCAATAGTATTTAGTCTAATTAATAATTGAATGAAATATCATAATCGGGTATGAATAAATGAAGCCTGAATTTCAGATAAAAAATATTGAAGGAATGCGGTACTAATATGCACGATAAAGTTCATATGTAATAAGATTATTAATTCTTTGGTAGATCTATATCAGTATTCTATCAACCTCAAACTTCAAATCAGTAATCTCCTATTTTTTTAATGTATTAACTAAAGTAAGGGGGTTATAATCACTGAATACAGCAATCAGATAATTGTGCTGAATAATTATACATCTCAATTTGTTGCAAAGTCGAAATAAAACCTAAGCACTCCTTGATAGTGGAATAATGTATGCAGTGGTTGAATGTTTAGTGAAATAGCACACATGACGATCCATTTCTTTTCTATTCTTCACTTAATACTCCACAAACTCCTACATCACACTTGTATTAAGAGACATTTAAAATTATTGGTTGAAATCTGGAACTAAAAGAACTTGTGTACTATTAGGTGTAGCCTATAATTCTTTTCTAAAACGTCCTCATATTTTTTAGACTAGAAATAGTTATGTTTTTTAATATTCAAATTGATCAAGAATAAACAACTAGAACCATTTGAGCATATATTCGAAAATATCGAACCGTACCCAAATATCGCATCAGTTGCTTTTCTCTGCTAAGAACTGGGGATATAGAGATAGTCGTAACGTTAACGTCAATATATCTGTCTTGACTCTGTCCAACAATATAAACCACATTGACGGCAATAACTACTTTAAATTAAATTTAAATTCACTCGGTTTCCATGTGATGATTTTGAATGCGTATAATGACGTCAATGATTTCAAGCACCATATCTCTCTATTCCAGACGTTCACATGTCAATAAAGGGTTGTATGTGTTGGAAAATTTTTGATATCGAATGACATCAATTTATCTTGATAAAGTCAATATAGATACGCAATGCCGTAAATTTGTTTGCTCTTTTGATCTTTCTGGGAATGGAATTACCAAAATCCTTTCAAAAGGGCGAACTTCGGTATATCTGTTGCATTTCCAATTTCCAGTCTATTTCTACTGGGTTTTTGTTTTTAGTTGTTCACTTTTCTATAATCAGTACACATACGGAAAGGATTATCAGGTCTCGAGACAAGAATGCGCGGTTAATCAGTTAAATTCAATGGGCCCAAATAAATGTTAATTCAGCAAATATTGACTTTCCGTTTGAAGATCATTCCCGCTTGAGGGGATACATCACGTAAGTAAGTTGTTTCACAGGTTTAGAAAATCTACAATTTCAACATCATGGTAGATTTTGTTTTTCATTTTGGATCATCTATAAAGATATGCTCGTATTAAAATATAACTTGTTGTAGTTAAGTCTTTACTTATGAATGTCAATAGGAACGTTTCTGGTCCGTATTATTAAATTTTTCTGAATTCGGAAAAACCTCCGTGTATGTGACAGGAACAACTCAAATGATTATCAGGTGTATGTCAATCAAAATATTCATTTAACAGAGTAATATTACAAACGTGTTTGTTCTTGTCACCTTCCAGGAGAGTTAATAATATAATTTGATTCGCAATTGGGTTTTTTATCTGTAGAAGTACATAATTTTTGGACAAAATATGATTTTAACCTATGCGCAGGACGATAAAGAAATTTATCACCAGGTCAAAAACTCCATTATTTTGTCATTGTGTCACTCATAACGTTCATTTGAAAATTGACAGGATCTGTAGTATATGGAAATAACACAACCGGCAAGCAATATGCGTGACCTTTAAATGTAGACTGACTCTTGGTCTAACCTAATGGTGTCAATCTGACTCTTGGTATAACCTATTGGTGTCTGACTCTTGGAAAAACATAATGGTACCTATCTGATTCTGATCTAACCTAATCGTGCCTATCTGACTCTTGGTATAACCATATGGTGCCTATCTGACTCTTGGTATAAACTAATGGTATCTATCTGACTCTTGATCTAACCTAATGGTGCCTATCTTATTCTTGATATAAGCTAATTTGGGGGTAAAACATTTTACCTTACAGTGCCTATCTGACTCTTGGTCAAACATTTAAGCTAAGGTTGTGTATCTGACCCTTTACATAACATTTAACCTTATGGTGTTTGTCTTACTCTTGGTCTAACATTTAACCCTATGGTGCTTGTCTTACTATGGGTCTAACATTTAACCTTATGGTACTTGTCTGATCCTTGGTCTAACATTTAACTTTATGGTGCTTGTCTTACCCTTGCTCCAACATTTAACCTTATGGTGCTTGTCTTACCCTTTAAGATAAAGCCCCATACACCAGGTCAGGTGGTGATGTATGGGAATATGTAAAATCCTGACACCTTGTGTTCAATAAGAAAAGAAAAAAAAATATAAAAAAAAACATTGAACCTTATGGTGCTTGTCTTACTCTCGATCTAACATTTAACCTTATAGTGCTTGTCTTACTCTTAGTCTAACATTTAATCTTATAGTGCTTGTCTTATTCCGGCTGTAACATTTAAACTTATGGTGCTTGTCTTACTCTTGGTCTAACATTTAACCTTATAGTGCTTGTCTTATTCCGGCTGTAACATTTAAACTTTTGGTGCTTATTTTACTATGGGTCTAACATTTAACCTTATGGTGCTTGTCTTACTATGGGTCTAACATTTAACCTTATAGTGCTTTTCTTACTCTTGGTCTAACATTTAACCTTATAGTGCTTGTCTTATTCCGGCTGTAACATTTAACCTTATGGTGCTTTTCTTACTCCTGGTGTAACATTTAATCTTATGGTGCTTGTCTTACTCTTGGTCTAAACATTTAACCTTATGGTGCTTGTCTTACTCTTGGTCTAGCATTTATCATTATGGTGCTTGTCTTACTAGGGTCTAACATTTAACCTTATGGTACTTGTCTGACCCGTGGTCAAACATTTAACCTTATTGTGCTTGTCTTACTCTTAGTCTAACATATAATCTTATAGTGCTTGTCTTATTCCAGCTGTAACATTTAACCTTTTGGTGCTTATCTTACTATGGGTCTAACATTTAACCTTATGATGCTTGTCTTACTCTTGGTCTAGCATTTATAATTATGATGCTTGTCTTACTAGGGTCTAACATTTAACATTACGGTAGTTGTCTGACCCGTGGTCAAATATTTAACCTTCTTGTGCTTGTCTTACTCTTGGTCTAGCATTTAACATTATAGTGCTTGTCTTACCATTGGTCTAACATTTAACATTATGGTGCTTGTCTTACTCTGGCTATAACATTTAACCGTTTGGTGCTTGTCTTACTCCTGGTCAAACAAATTTTCTTATGGTACTTGTCTTTCTAGGGTCTCACATTTAACCTGATAGTGCTTGACTTATTCTGGCTCTAACATTTAACCTTACGGTGCTTGTCTTACTCCTGGTCAAACATTTAACCTGATGGTGCTTGTCTTACTCTTAGTCTAAGATTTAACCTTATAGTGCTTGTCTTACTCCTGGTCTAACAATTAACCTTATGGTGCTTGTCTTACATCTGGTCTAACATTTGACCTTACAGTGCTTGTCTTACTAGGGTCTAACATTTAACCTTATAAATGTTACTTACCAGGTCTTACTCCTGGTCTAACATTTAACCTTATAGTGCTTGTTTTACTCTTATATTATCATTTAACCTTATGGTACTCATGGTTTAACATTTAACCTTATTGTGCTTGTCTTACTAGGGTCTAACATTTAATCTTATAGTGCTTGTCTTACTCTTAGTCTAACATTTAACCTTATGGTGCTTGTCTTACTCCTGGTCTAACATTTAACCTTATAGTGCTTCTCTTACTTGGGTCTAACATTTAACCTTGTGGTGCTTGTCTTACTCCTAGTCTAACATTTAACCTTATAGTGCTTGTCGCACTTTGTGTCTAACATTTAACCTTATGGTACTTGTCTTACTCATGGTCTGTTATTATCAGGCAATAAGAATAGAAATTGTGTGCATGCTTTTCCAGAACACTCATGTCATGCGTTAAATACTTTGACTCTTAACTCTCAGATAACCATACATGATACATAATATATTTATGCTAATGTTGTAATTCAATTTCAGGTTTTACAGAATGACAGAGCATTGAAGAATGATGAAGAAAAAGACAAGGACAGGATTTAAGTTGATGGTAGTGGGCAAAACAGAACAAAATCACAAAAGAAATTTAATTGTTGCTGACAGGAAACCAAATCTTTAAGATTTAATCAATTTCCATCAACTGTCATTTTTATGTGATAAATGATTGCAAGTACTTACATTGATAAATTAATGTGAAAATCTCAACTTCCTAATGCAGATCAGTTGGGTTTATTACATGTGAGAACATTTGGTGAATTTAAATGCCTTTGAAATTCCAAGACAGTGGCAGAAGTTCACTTTTCATCTCACATGCTCATAGGCAAAAGTGAGTTTATGGTTTGTCCCTTCTTGCAGTCTTTGTCAGCAGTTGCTATCAACATGAGAAAAAACACCAGACCTGTTTCAAAAAAACATGGCACAGAAAATCTTCGGATTAAAAGCCTTTCAAGAAAAATAATGCTTTTTCACCATCAAACATGACTACTGTTACTAAAAATAAAAAAGCTTTAAAATGACTTGTCCAAATTGTTGAATAGAATTTGAGCATCCTGGTCTGTAGACCTTTCAATGTTGAACAAGATATGCTTATACACGAACATATTTGGTCACCATTACTAAAAGTAGAAAACCTTCAAAAACTATTCTCCAAATTCTCTGAACAAACTTTAACCAAACTTGTAAGAAAACATCCTTGCGTGAAGATCTGCTCTACCATCAAAAATATTACTACTGTTACTAAAAATAGAAAAACCTTTAAATTAATTATCCAAATGCTCTGAATAAAAGTTTACAAAGCCTGACAAAAAGATTCGTTGGATGAAGACCTTTGAGGTTTGTACAATCAAATTAAAATATATCTCACAGTAACTTGACAAATTTCCCCCTATTTCAACAAGGGTGCTTGAAAAAAGCCTGTGGAAAACTTCTTTTAGTAGCTCATTTCCAATCAGAATTATCAATTATATTAATTTCTTGTGAAGATGATTTTTCATTACACTTGACTATAAAGGTTTGCCAATTCCTTGTACTGCAGTTTTGTTTGTGAGGACTGGATTAGGTACCTATTTTAGATATACAGGGTTTAGTCTCAGATTCATTGATATTGGTCCAACGGCATTTTGATATTTTCTAAAGGGGCCAGGTTAGTTTGGATATGCCATTGTATGGTTTCTGTTCTTTTCAAACACAACCAAAATTTTCCTTTCACGATTATATTCATAAAGTGCAACTTATACTATTGAATGTCAATCAATTAGCATAGAAAATTATTTCATCATTGAAATCAGTTTTTATGTCAATCAATTAGCATAGAAAATTATTTCATCATTGAAATCAGTTTTTATGTGCATTATTCCGACATTCATTTAAAGGGACACCACGTGATTGATGACAATGAGACATACTCAAATTTAATGAAGATAAGCAACAAGTTTCTCCAAATATTGCAACCTTTGCATGAAATTAAATGTATTTTGGGACTTCACTCTTGTGCCAGCAAGTATGCAGTAGTCATTTTTATTTACAGACACATTATGTTTATCATGACACATTTTAAAAAGAAGTGTGAATTGTTTTACAAAGCAAATGTATAATATGTAACCGAGAATAACTTCATGTGTATCTACTTATAGTGTGCTAATCTTTAAATCCTCACTAATTGATGCTAATCTATAGTGTGCTAATTTTAAAATCACTAGTTCATGCTTATATATAGTGTGCTAATTTTTAAATCACTTATTCGTGCTAATTTATAGTGTGCTAATGTTTATATCACTAATTTATGTTAATCTATGATGTGCTAAGTTTTAAATCACTAATTCATGTAAATCTATAGTGTGCTAATTTATAAATCACTAATTCATGCTAGTCTATATAGTGTGTTAATTTATAAATCTCCTGTACTTCATGCACTGTCTCAAGAACTATTCCATTTAAACAATCATGGTACTCATGGAAGGCACCTTTTTAAAAATATATATGCCAGGGTACTCAGATTACACAGAGTTCATTTGAAAACAGGGTACTCAGATTACCCAGAGTACATTTGCAAACAAGGTACTCAGATTACCCAGAGTACATTTGAAAACAAAGTACTCAGATTACCCAGAGTTCATTTAAAAACAGGGTACTCAGATTACTCAGAGTTCATTTGAAAACAAGATACTCAGATTACCCAGAGTACATTTGAAAACAAGGTACTCAGATTACCCAGAGTACATTTGAAAACAAGGTACTCAGATTACCCAGAGTACATTTGAAAACAAGGTACTCAGATTACCCAGAGTACATTTGAAAACAAGGTACTCAGATTACCTAGAGTACATTTGAAAACAAGGTACTTAGATTACCCAAGGTTCATTTGAAAACAGGGTACTCAGATTACCCAGAGTTCATTTGAAAACAAGGTACTCAGATTACCCAGAGTACATTTGAAAACAAGGTACTCAGATTACCCAGAGTACATTTGAAAACAAGGTACTCAGATTACCTAGAGTACATTTGAAAACAAGGTACTCAGATTACCCAAGGTTCATTTGAAAACAGGGTACTCAGATTACCCAGAGTTCATTTAAAAACAATACAAAATTCTAAATTGACAGGGACTGGTTCCTATTCTAATTAAAAATACCTTCCCTGAGTTCCATGTATATCTTATTGGAACAGTCCATTACCCTTTGTAGTACATGCAGTTGTGACTTTGACAGTGTTTTGATCAGTATTAAAACCTTTTTGACCTTTATTAACAATAGTTCATTTCACTCTGATAGTGGACTGTTTGAACACATCTGAAGACAATCGCCATTGGATAGTATCACTCTGGGGTGTGGGTGTGTGTTAAATAATGACCATCTAAAGGATGTATGAGGATCTAAATAAAGGGATTAATTGACATTTAAATTTTTTCCTTGTGGAATCAAATTTTAAAAACTGACATCCAATATGAAAATAATTGATTTGAATGCGTATATGACCTGTATGACTTATTACACAGGTAAACATTATATTTAGTACTTTCTTACCTGGAGTGTCATTGTAAACTCAGTCTACAGTGGACACTTAAGGGACCTTTTAGTTTTGTGCATTATATACAATGCTGTTTATCTGGAGATTATCTTACATTTATGACTTACATGATTTTTATTATGAAACATGTAATTGATTAACACATTTGACTACATAATGTTGTCTTTTGTGAGCAGATGTCCTGTATCTGGAGATGTTTACTTCAGTAGGTTCTCTTTAATTATGTTGGAGTAATTAATAGTACATGTTTGAATGTTTTTAACAAAGAGATCACTGGTGAAATTTTGGAATATGTATATTTTTGATATTTTTATAGTTTTACATATCCTCAGAGCCCAAGAAATTCAGAAACATCTAAAATATTATATGTTGATACGATTTTTTTGTGCAAAACTTTGCTAAATATACATCATTATGTGTGAATCATTACATAGAATAACATGGTCACCAATTGTAAATAGACTAATAGAGGAATATGTAAATAAACTAATAGAGGAATGTATATATATATATATATATATATATATATATATATATATATATATATATATATATATATATATATCTAACTTGACCAAATTTGCATGTTTGGAGGTCACTGATTCCATACAACATATACCTTTTAAAAACGTTAGTTAAACAGTTTTTCATTATAATACGTTTGAGTTCACTTCATAATTATGCCACAAAAGTCTGGTGATGCCATGTTATTGGTTGTAAATCAGTTATTTGTATATTGCTAGAGATACACTGAGGTGTCATCATTGTATTTATATTTTGGCCATATTGTTTTTATAGAATTATTAAAATTGTGTCAAAGGTTTTATTGTTCATTATAACAGCAGAAATCATTATGATGCTATGTTACATCCAGCTTTCCTAAGAGTTCATAGCACTTACAAGACTGAGGGGACAGTGATATGGGGATAACACTAATTCAATGTGCATTATCAGTATTGATTGTACACTAGACACTGCCTTCATGTTGAACCTGCTTTGGTGTTGCATAGTTCAAGGTGATGTTGTTTTGGGTTTTACCACATGATGCATAATATAACTGGTAGAGGAAGAACACTGGAAAACCAATAAGAACCACTATCCCATGGGAAGCTACTGACATGCTTTCTTGCATACTTGTACTGGCTGAGCCTGAGACTTGAAGCAGCATGGACAGAGGTGAGATGGCAGCGACTGGTAAAGACAAGAGCTTTAGACAACTTGGCCACCCAATGCCCCATGCTTTTAGACCACATGGCCACCCAAGGCCCTAAACCTTTAGACCTTATGGCCACCCAAGGCCCTAAGCCTTTGGACCACATGGCCACCCAAGACCCCAAGCCTTTTTACAACTTGGTCGCCTGAGGCCCTAAACCTTTTGACCAAGGCCCTAAGCCTTTAGACAACTTGGTTACCTGGGGCCCTAAAAGTGTTGACCACCTGGCCATCCAAGGCCCCAAGACTGGTACCCCATTATGAAATGAGTACTTTATCAAGGATACAGTGAGGCAGTCAATTTGGACTGGTACCCCATTATGAAATGAGTACTTTATCAAGGATACAGTGAGGCAGTCAATTTGGACTGGTACACCATTATGAAGTGAGTACTTTATCAAGGATACAGTGAGGCAGTCAAGTTGGACTAGTACCCCATTATGAAATGAGTACTAGCAGCAGGAGGGTCGACGGTGAATTTTCCCTCCCCAATTTACAACTTTTAGTCTCCATTCATCAATCTGAGACTTAACGAAAAATCGCTAACCCGTATTTTGGCAATCTGAGACTTAGTGATTTCCCTCCCCAATTTACAACTTTTAGTCTCCATTCATCAATCTGAGACTTAACAAAAAATCGCTAACTTAAATTTTGCTGATCTGAGACTTAGTGATTTTTGCCTTCGACCAATTAAGAATACATTCGATCAAGTCCGATTCGGTATCGTGTCCGCGGATCATGTAACGCTATTGTGATAAATCCGTGAGGGGTTTGCTGAGCGTTACTGAAAAAGTTTTTAAATTGATTAAAATCCATATCAGAACACCACGTCTGCCAGATATTTCTTAATGTGTGTGTATCCACACCGTTAAACACACTTAGCAGGTTACAATTATCGCGAATTACTTTAGGAATTTGTGTATACCGCTGAGTTACATAAATAACATCAGCGTTTTTATGGCGTCCACGTGAGAAAATTCTTGCAGGGTTTCTTTGTTTATCTAACATAACATCATCGTATACCACAAGATTATTTACTTGCCCGTCAAGATCTTCTACAGATGGAGCTTCATCAATATCAGTTATTATATCGATGACATCTTCTCCAGCAATTTCAGATGCGTTTTCGTTATATTCCCGTAATACCTGATAACAGTGTTGATCATCTACACTCGGGGCGACTAAATATAATTTATCCCAGGTCATATGTTTCATTATCATCGTCAACAATAGTTGAGTTTTACCACTTCCGGACGGTCCGATAATAATCATCCTGATAGAATTCGGTAGCATTACATTATGTTTAACTGGTTGTTTTTTCTTTGTAGCGCTAAAATCAATCACTTCCATTTATTGATATGCGTTTATTTACTATAAAAGTTATGGATTTATATTGTGTGAAATGTAAGAAACGTACACCAACAATCAACGAAACAACAGTTACAACTAAAAATAATAGATTAGCAACTTCAGGTAACTGTGAAATTTGTGGCATAAAAAAATTTAGGTTCATAAAAAAAAACAGGTAGAGATATAGCAGCCAAATTATCTAGTCTTCCAGGACTTCCTTGGGCAAAATATCCAGGAGAAAAACACATTCCAGGATATAGCTATTGCGGACCGGGCACACGATTAGATATCAGACTCAACGAAAATGATCAACCAAATCCCGGAGAAGATCCAATCAATGCTATTGACGAGGCTTGTCGTGTTCATGATATTGCATATCGAAGTGATGATCTTCAGCAGAGACATCTCGCAGATGTAAAATTAATTCATGCGATAGATGCAATTCCAGATAAAAAAACTCAGAGAAAAGTTAGTTTCAGTATTAATAAAAACCGCCATGAAAGGTAAAATAATGTTTGGTGCTAATATTTAAAAATTATAAAGTAATTGAAAACGTTAGTGTTTTATACATGGAATCTATTTATTACTCACCTACTGGCTACTGGAAAGGTTACGCAGCAATTAAAAAACTAGCCACCGCCGCATCAGTGAAATATAAAACCGCGAAAGATTGGTTATCCAAACAGGCGTTATGGCAAATTTATCTTCCGGGTCCTAAAAAAATTAATTATTCTCATTTTGATGTTTTTGTACCAAATGAAGTTCATCAAGCCGATATATTATTTCTTCCTCAAGATAACGGTTATAAATATGCATTAACCGTAGTTGATATCGCTAGTAGATATAAACAAGCAACACCGTTAAAAACAAAGTCGTCAAAAGAAGTCTCCGATGCATTTGAAAAGATTTATCGTAAAGGTCCACTAAAATGGCCAAATCTATTACAAGTTGATCCGGGTAAGGAATTTCAAGGTGTTGTTACATCTACGATGAAAGCTCATAACGTAGCTATACGACGAGGACATACTGCACTGCATCGCGATCAGGCAATTGTAGAGCGATTTAATAGAACTCTCGCTGAGCGGTTATTTGGATATCAATACGCAAAAGAATTTACTCAAGAAACTCGCTCTCGTTAATGGGTTTCAAGGTTACCAAAAGTAGTATCTGCGTTAAATAACGAAATAACTCGAATGATTGGCATCAAACCTAACATCGCAATAAAAAAAAGTATGTACCTAGTATTAGAATTGCAAGTAATTCTCACACTAACACTTCTAATTTCCAACCAATTCTTGGTGATGTCACTGTAAGATATTTATATGAGCCAGGTGAACTCGAAGGCGGTGGCGCAAGAGCTACTGATCCTATTTGGAGTATCACTACACATAAAATATCATCGTCGACACGATCTTCTTCTAGACCAGCAATTTATAGATTAGATTCATCCGCACCTCAGCGAGGATTTACACACGAACAACTACAAGTTATTCTTGAAGATACTCAATTACCACCACGAAAAATTAGTTAGCGTGACGTATATTACACGCGAGACAAGTTAATCTCACATTGCCAATAATATGTCCGAGATTATTATCTATTCTATCCACAGTAAATTGGCGACCGTCTCTATAATTAAATCTCCAGTGCATTAAACAATTGC
Organism: Unio pictorum; assembly: GCA_030141615.1. Classification (NCBI taxonomy): domain Eukaryota; kingdom Metazoa; phylum Mollusca; class Bivalvia; order Unionida; family Unionidae; genus Unio; species Unio pictorum. The sequence continues at coordinate 4,640,796 of JARLTB010000100.1, forward strand.
AAGCAGCGCAGTGATTATCTTGTTGCGTTTTCAATGATAAAATCAATTTTGAGTTAATATTAAAATTTCTATTTTTTTTCTTATCTTGTTGTCGATATCCCGATAATTTTTTCTCAACAACGTAAATATCAACATCAGAACTACTTGCTGTATCTTCGATGTTAACTCTTCGCAGTTGATTTATTCGTCTAGCTCTAGATACCGCTAAATAAACTAAATTTGACCACTCAATACGATTATCTACGATCCAAATAGTTGTATCTGTGATTGTTAATCCTTGTGATGAGTGTATCGTAGCCGCGTATCCTAACACCCAAGGTGAATTTTCAGCGTTTAATGCGTCCTCAACTACATCAATGTCCACGTGTATAATTTCATTTAACACTAATTTTTGTTCTTGGGAAACGCTAGTGTTTCTACTTTGAATTTTAATATTAATATTTTGTTGTCGTGTATCAGACGGTCTGTAACATAACGGTACTTTTACATCAGGAAATTTTTCTTTATGTATCTCAAATAATCTTCGCTTAATATCATCACGAGGTATTTTTCTTGGGACAAATACCATATCGTTGGGTGTCCAAGATCCCCAAAATTGTTCTTCAGGAGTTTCCGGGATAACTTCTCTGAGAACTCTACATTGCTCATAATCAGATTGTCTGCGGATTCTACGTTTTAAATCTTTTATTTCATTATCTAGCGATCTATAATCCTCTGTTATTTCTTCATAATAATCAACACAAGTTTTCAACCACTCATGAGGCGATTCTCCGCAAAATGGTGTTGGTTGACCATCATCACCATACATAATTATTTTAGTATTTTTTGTACGTAACCAACTTAGAAATTGTTTTAGCATTTTCAACGGTACCGTACATATTTCATCCCAAAGAATTTCCGATGGAATAAATTTATTACCCATTCTTTCCGGAGTCCACGCATCACCTAAAAAAGCTATGATAAGTGCTAGCAGAAATTCCGCGCTCTATTATATCTTTCTTTAGTTTGTGAGAATGTGCTAACCCCCTTATATTTCCATTTTTATATAATCTAATAACTCTTTCAGGTTTTCCAGAACCTCCACAACCGTTTAAGTAAACCGTCTTATATCTTGTTATTGGATCAAACACCGACGGGGATAAGGAAAACCCTAATTGGATATTTTCCGGATTTTTTCCGCGGTAACTATCAAGTATCTCAACATCTACGTGATGGTTATAACAATGTAACCGCTCTTTTTTAATTCTCCAAGTTCCCCAACCACCGGTTTCACTAAGAAATGGTTTAACTTTATTAATATGTTTCTCATGAAAGTACATAGAATCTGTGGCAACTCTTACAGCGATATCTGGAAATCTATTTATCATTGAAAATAAATTAATACTTGTATACGCTAACATAGAAGATCTTAAATGTGGGTACTGAGCACTTGCCCATCTATGTAAGTTATAACAGTTCCGTATTCTTTCCCATTTGACAAAAACGCCTTTCTACTCGTTATAAATCTATTAGTGTTAGTAAGATGTTTAATAATAATTTGTTCTTCAATTGGGTCAACCACCAATCTAGAAGAAGTTCGAGCATTAGAAAACCTTCCTCCTTGAGTAAATTTTCCAATGATTTTTCGTCCTAAATCTTTTGCTGATTTCTCTCTGTTGCAATACATTTGTTTAGCCATTTCCATAATTTGTTCTTCGCTGTATTCCGGAAAATTATTTCGTACCTTCTCAATTTCTCTATCTAAATCCGGCGTTGGTAACCAAACATCTTTTTGAGATTTATAACTTATTATTGCTTCACCAACCACCAACATTGTTAACATACCACTATCTAACATATATCGCAGTAGTACAATAGGCATCCATGATTTCTCAGACATATGTTTGCCAATCCAGCAATAACTACAAGGATGTAATCCATCGCGAAGTTTATATGCGATAACTTTAGCAAATCCAGTTAAATCAAAATCAGGTAAATCTCCGTTAATGGCAACTCTTGTCATTTCATGCGTTGGGTGCCCAAAACGGTTGAAATATTCAGTACACACTCCCATTCCTAAAAACCCTCCAGGATAACTAGCGCTCATATCAGCAGAGATTAAATTATTAATATCATACTTGGTATTCCACAAACCACCATTTCCGTACTCAACACAACTTAACTTTGTATCGTCAAGAAATATTTTCGGGGTTTTTCGCCAAGAATTCTTTTCACGAGCGTAATGAGCTGCCACCGATGATACTGTAAAAGAATTACATAATATTTTTTCATCAAAATATTCCACAAAATCCTTTGTAACATCCTTCATGCGATTATTTAATTCTTCAGTACGGTATAATTCTCCGTTAGTTTTCACAAATTGATCGTATCCCATTTCAGGATCTTCATCACTCTTAAATAACCATACTCCGGTTGGATCATCTTTATGAATCTCCGCAATTGCATCAAATAAGTTACCATTAAATTGAGGTATATATTTTACAACTTTTGATGGAGGAAATTCAGTAATACCGGAATTCCAGGCATGCCCATTGTGATCAATAATTTCAATTGGTACTTTATTTGACTTATATTTACAATCTTGTAATATTTCTCCGGTTAATGATTTTACAACAATAGGATATTTTAAGGTTTTTTGTAATTCAGCAACATCGCTAATTGAGGCTCCACCTTTTTCCATCATTCGTTTTCCCCAAGATGTTATTTTTTCACATCGCTGTTTAGTTAATCCATTTCCTCGTGGAGAATTTTTAAAATGTTCCATAACCCGTTCAGCCACGCAATTGACCGACGATGTTCTCATCGGATACATTCTATCGTGATCAATATCTGTATGAATTCTATATAACCCGTACATCACAACAGTCACCGGGTAACGATTATTATAATACTTACTATCAATTCCAACTAACGCCCCGGGATTCATATCCGATGAAAATATCACATTTCTACCATCTTTCATCACTGGGTGATAATTATCTCGGATAATCCATTTACCTGGACTACTTCCTTCTCCCTCTTCCCACTTTATCCATTTCACTTTGCAGTAATATCTGTAATTACCCAGTAATGATATTATATTTCTCGAGCGAACTTCATCTATGGGGTAGTCATAGAGTTTTTCCCCATCATTTTTTCTATAACTGGTAAACATACCTAAAGCTCCATCAAGGCGAAATTCTTTCATAGCGTATTTTCTCATTTTTTTAAACTGTCTATCAAGTCCTTTTAGTGATAATCCAGATCTCGCATCGAGTGAAAAATAATTTTCATTCATTATATTAAAGCAAATATCTAATTCAAAAAAATAATTAAAACAATTGTTTAAAATTTAATTAAATATATATGTAATTATATAATGTATAATTGTAAGTGGTTGCTTATCGGTTCGACGGACACGTGTAATAAAAAATCGAAAAAAGAATATTGCGGACAACATCAAGTATTAATTAGACGCGGAAGTACAGGTCCTAAACCTTGTATAGTATGTGGTGTTGGAGTACGAGGTAAAACAGAATTATGCCTGGAACATGGCGGTAAGAGATTCAGAGAATTAAAACGGTATTACGATGTTTATACACATATTAATCACAAAACACCGGTTATCCAGACTCCAGAGGATTATATAAACAGACCGGTGTAGAAATAACATTTAGACAAATAAATTCCTATATAAAATAAATGAACCCGAACGAATACCGCACGCATCCGATCTACGTACAATACGAAGCATCACCCAATGGGATTATCCGACATCGACAACGAAGGAAAGAAATTGGGGCTGTTAATAATAGTAGTGGTTATTTACATATCAGTATAAATATTAACGGAAAAATAAAAAATTGTACCGCTCACAGATTTATTGTTGAGACTTTTATCGGAGAAATTCCTCATGGACGTGTGGTGGATCATATTGATCGAAATAAATTAAATAACCAAGTTGATAATTTGAGGATTGTTACTCCCAGTGAAAATCAATTTAATAGAAATCCAAATTCAAGTAGAAATCGTGTTTCAAGGCCAGTTACAGCCTTTTACGATGATAAGATTATAGATTTTCCTTCAACAAGTTCAGCTGCAAGGTTTTTTAATATTAATTATGCATCTGTAATACGAGCAGCTGATTATATAGTTTCATCAGTATACTCTGATAGATTTGATGCTAAAGTTTCATTTTGTTGGAGGTAAAAAAATAAATAAATTTAAAAATCTTTAGAAAATCTAAATAGAATTTGGAAATGAAAATCTTAAAATTTTCACATGCAACTGTTATCAAATTCTTTAGCAAAATTATATATATTTTTTTCTTCCTCAAATACTTCTCCCACGGCTTTCAATAACGGATGGAGGAGTTTAGAGAGAGCAACAAATTCATCCAATAAATCATCATTACCATTTAACTTAAGATAATAGATTATTTGATTACGCTGTCTGATTAGTGTTTTAATTACACGGTACTCCGATCGATATGTTGGATAATCCTTGGCGGCGGCGGATTCAATCTTACGGAATTCATCTGCGAGGTAATCAGCATTAAAATGTAGTATTTTTTTTCTGTTACGATTGCAGCGATTGCCGGGATTTCATTTACACGATTAAGTTGCGTTACGATTTCGTCGATGATTGTTTTGTTCATTATATATATAAGATTTTAATTTCCAATTGTTTTGCAATTTCAATTTGACATTGCATTCAACGTGATTTGTAGTTTTTCTCCGCGAAGATCTAATAGTGAAAAATCTTGGTCAACAATTCTAAAGAACATCTTTGTGTTATATCGATTAGTTATTTGTAGATAAGTTGCTGGGGATGGATTCTTCACAATTAAACTGCCAGGAGAAACGTTAGGTGAAAACGTATACAGGATATAACCTTGCGTTGCATTATCAGATTTTTCAATATCAACAGTGTAACTACCTGATATCGCATCACAAATAACATGTACAGCAATTACCGCTGATATATTAACATTACGTGGAGATTTGTGTTTGTGCTTGTTTCTCGGTGAATTATTATATGTGAGTAATTCCCGTACTGGAATAAATTTAAACCATAGTGCATGAATCTGTGGAAAATACTCGTCAACCACCTTTCGTTGCATACTCATTAATTCAGGCACACACCAACCAGGGAATTTATAACTCTGTACTGTACCTTCAGTGGTGGATGTTAACTTCATGAAACTTTCTCGATGATTATTAATTGATATATATAGCAGCGATTGATTGAGAAAATTCATATCCGCGATAATTTGATTAAGAGTTCTATTATTACGCACAATTGTATCTCTGGTAGTGATCACATCACTAAATTCATGTGCGGTATTAATTATATTCACAAAACAGTTTCGTTGTTGTTGAATTTGTTGAATAAACCTCTCTCTCATCGCACTAAAAATCTGAGGTAAAGATTTCCAGGTTATTGAAAACTCCCATGTTGCTGCCTGCTGAAATTTACCCCACCATGATATCGGACCTTCTTTTGGATACTCAGACATTACCGGACTTAACATACGAGAGTGTTTTGGCATTCCAGGTAGCGATAACGCGTACACATTACTGTTGTCGTTATAATTAAATTCAGGAGATAAGCGAGGATTAGCCACAACACCATCCGGAAATATTTTTAATTTATCGATAAAGTCAGATAATACTGGCTCCGGTAATCTATGATGTGTTGCAGGAAGATTATCAAGCCATCTTCGGTGAATCTCTAAAAATGATTCTGAGATAGTGTCACCAAGTTTTTTTTCGCTGTGCTGGCACATTATATCCGGGATACTTAAAGCTAGGAATATCTTCAACGCGGATTTTATATTTATTCGCAAATTCTTGTTTAACTTCCGGGGTCATTGTAATAATTTGATCAATTGCTTGTTGGTTATTATCTTCGGCATCAGCAATTATCTGATTAAGTATTTCAACAAATTTAATAACATCATCAAAATTCGGAGAATTTGATGGAGGAATTGCAGTTATCGCAGATGTCAATAAATTTATAAACCGATCAAAATCAGCATTTATTAGTACAAGATTATACTCAATATCAATAATACCGAAATTAAGTACTCGTTGACCACGCCGGGTATATGTAAATTTAGAAATGCTATCAACATCACTGTAATATAATCCGTGATCACTCTGTTTCTCAGATGTAAAATCCTCTTTTTTAGGCTCTGGTGGTATTGATTTTGGATCAATTGTATCTAAGTAAGATTCGGGATATCCTAATAACGTCCTAATACTACTATTATAAATATCTACGGCATAATTAGGTGAATTTATTTCAATGATAGAACTAAGTGAAGATTCTTTAGCTTTAATTTCAATCGGGTGTTTATCGTCAATCTCAGTAAGAGGAGTATCTTTACCTGATACTAAATTATCTCCGGTTATATGTTCAATCTCTTCAATGATTATATCATTGATATCCTCAATATCATACGCGCCTGTTGGTATATGGATTGTGTGCCACTTGGTTGTATCAGCGATAGAGCCATCTGGATTTTGTTTATAATTAGCTGAAAATGTAAAACTATTATTGGGAAGTTTACCCTTATACGGCTCTGACCGCACATTCGGCCAGCTGTAGTAACAGCGTAATTGAGTTAACGCAATTTCAGACGCCTTTAATGGAGGATTAAATTGAATAGTGAATTCCGGAGTTTTCGTTTCAATATTTATCGGTAATGTTTTCATTGAGGTTGTATTATTCGCGATTTGATTTAATATTTCTTGAGACATTATTAAAATTATCTTTAAAAATCTAATTTACAATTCTAATCGGTATCATATTTTACATCCTCATCATAAGTTTCAATACTATAATTACCTTCTGTTAGGAATACTGGATCATTCTCATTTATAGGATAATCCAACCAATCAATCACTGATCTAATACTACTCTGATAGATATCAACGACAAGTTCCGGAGCTATTATAAATACATTTCTATAAGATAAAATAATCTTTGGTATAAAACTCTCAGAAATGCTTGCATTTCCTCCCATAACTATAGACATATTACCATTCACCTGTTTATTAAGTTCTTTCATTGTATACTCACCTGGTGATATTCCAACGGTATACCACTCGATTGGAGATTTCCAGGAAAAAACGATTGAATTATTTTTTTGGGTTATTAGGTATTTCTTTGGTAAAATCTGAAGATTTTCGCCTTGGACTGAGTTCATTATGTATATTGTCAGTATTTAATTTCTTCATTGCAGAATTATAACACTCAGTGATATGTGAAAATTCATTCTCAGTTATCTCACTATCACTTATTGCTTTAGAAATTAGCGCTGTTATTTCCGTGTAGGTGGTCGTTGCTGTATTAAGTTTTAACGTGTAATCACGTAGTTTACTCTCGGAACATGATGAGAGTTTTTTTGATACTCCGGTAAAAACTCCTACTAGTGTTGTAACAGCAGAAATAACGATTGGAATTACAACAGGAGCGGTCATAGTAACTAAAGATAATATTATTCCCGTGGATACAATTATTCCAGATACTGTATATACGGTTATATCTAACACGTTAATTCTTCGTTGATATTTTTTCTTTTGTATTGTATAAACATTAATGAGATCTTGTAATTGTTGCTGATATTTTAATGCAGTATCATAGCGATACTGTGACGGTGAAACGTCAAGCGGAAACTGCTTTATGATTTTAAAATTGCTTTGCGATTTTGGTGGCATTTATTTGAAAATGCTAGCATTTCTATAAATAGATTTCTATTTACAATTACTTAAAGTATTGATACATATTCAAAAATCCATCTTATTGATGCTCTAAATACAGTGCGAATATCAACAGGCAGGCAATCAAAACTAACTACATTAAATAATGAACTAGTAAGATCCCTGTTTTCTGCCAGATCATCAACGAGTATTAATACCGTATTAATTCCTTGATAGGTTTTAGTAGAATACCTCGCTGTAATATTAAATTGATGCTCAGAAACTATTGAAAATCTATAAATTCCATTAAATCCCTTTTGACCTAATGGGAAAAATATTGAGAGGGGTGCCCTCTCCCCACTAATATATTCATCTGATCCTTTTTCAAAAACATATGTGAGATTTTTAATATCACTCGCGTTATTAGGTATTTTTATTTTATCAGTGATTGTTTTAAGATCATCGATTGATTTTTTATTAATCGCGATTAAATCTGAAATTGATTTAGTATCACGGACAACACGGGAATAAATTGCAGTTATATCGTCGATGGATTTTTGTTGCCTAGTTGTAATATCAGTGATGGTTGTTGTAATATCATCCGGTTTAACATTTTTTTTACCAAAGAATTTCTCAATCGCGTTATCGGTGGCATTAAAGTTTCTCCGGAGTGTAACATAATTAGCCACGTGAGCATCATATTCAGTTCGTAATCGCGCTAAATTATCTATTGCGGCTTTTACGTGCGCGATTTGTAAATCTAGTGTTTGTCGTGGAATACCAAAGAATCTATTTAGGTCAGTATTGATAAATGTTACCTGATTCTTAATTTGGTTTATTTCACTAAATTTATCTGTCATTGCTGTAAGGGTTTCACCCGCTGCGAGCTTACCTTGTTGGAATACCACAATAGAGTCGTCGGGAGCAGTTGGTTGTTTCGTTAAGATATCATCCAGTGATAGATTACTTGTTGTTAATTTGCCGTTACTATCTTCAAAAACAACTAATTCTCCAGGATCTACATTAACGAGATTTAACACTAATGTATACCTTTTTATCATATTCATTATTTGTCTCGGAGAGAGAGATTTCTCTTGTCGAGTTGTTGATCTTAAAAAAATATCTGACATGTTTATACTAAAGATGTTTTCCATTTCAAATTGTTTTTTTCATTGTTGTATATTCATGAATTGCTTTATGAGGAATATTAGTGTTAGATAACACCGATAACGCGTTAATAGTTTCTCGTCCGCATATGGGAGGATCAGTTATTGTTTGTGTTGGAAGTGTTGAATACCAAATTGGAACCCCTTTAGAAATCTTTGGTGAATTACTCCGTAATTTTCTCACATAATTAATAAACTCAGGTGGTGGTGGTAACCCGTATGAATCAAAATAAATATTATTATTTGGACTGATTAAGTAACAAACCCAATGTGTTCCAGGTCCGGCATTATCATCAAGATTAATTATTCCTGTTTCCGGAATTTGTGGATGATCCGGTAATTGATCTCTCATAAATACGCCTCTAAAATGTTTTATTGGAAATTTAGTGGATTTAGATTTTTCAACCGCGTTAATAAGATCGTAATTTGACATCGGTGAAAAATCCTTCAGATTTATTGCGGTATGTATCTCGTGAATCGGCTCCCTGGAAGTCTGAGTCCTCTTCCCTTTTTTTTCGTCCTGATATTCCTTTACCAGTAAACTTATCAAAGAGAAAACTACCTACTGATCCAAGAATAGGTGCTAGCGCGCCAAGTAATGGAAGAAGAAATCCTCCTGTTTTAACCATATTGTCGATTGCAGCCTTGGAAAGAGTAATTTGAGCTCCTTTTTTATTTTTTAGTGCAGTATTTATTTGCTTTATCTGAGTATTTGTAAGAGATAATTTATTTGGTCCACCAGTTAGTTGACTGTGTTTCAGCGAAATTGTAGTTCCGCATTGTTTAGCTACTGATGATTGTAATTTCTTTATTTGACCTTGAGTCAATGTGACGTTGATAGTGTTATATGACATTTATTGTAAAATGTACTTATATTTTCAATAGAAAATCTGAGAATTTTCACTAAAGAGTTTCTATAAGTGCATCAATCAATCTCATTCGTCCACCACCTCCTTCAAGCATCATTGATTTATCACTTAGAATTACAGCAATCGCTCTAAATCCCGTAAGCTGGGGCTGTGTCAACATGAGCTTGGAATTTCACGTCAACGGTAGAGTGTTTAGATAGGTCAAGATGTTGCAACGAGAAATAATAAATCGGGTAATGTTGCTGAAAGTCCAATTGAGATATTTGTAGACCTGTATCAATATTTTGATCACGTCCCATAAATGACCATAGTCTGTGATAAACCCGTCCAATTTGATTATTTGTGTAATTGAGAATAAGTTGTTCTTCAGGTTCTTGTTGATTACTCACACGTAGTGAAACTTCATTAACACCACATTGATCAAATATCATATGAGTTCTAGATTGTTGAGAGGCAGGATTCACTACAGCTTGAAGAGCATCTGCTCCAGTAGGTGTTGTTCTAGTTCTATTTATATCTTGTAGAGCCACAAATACGTGTCTTGGTGCGGATGTATTTTTAGTTAGTGCAAGTTGCCACGTAAAAACTCCACTAGCGGTGTGTGTTATGGTTGAGGTTGTAACCTCATGCCAAGATAATAGATTTCTACCTCCATGATCCATAAAAGATAGCAATTTAGTTTCAATATCCAGCGATGGCGTCATAACCGGCATCCATAGTGCTAGTTTTGTTAATTCAACTGTACCATTAGCAATATTCGGTGCTTTCCAAAGTGCGTAATTATCGGAAGGATTTCTTTGTAATACTACGTTATTACTAGAACCAAAGATAACTTTTCTAACATCCCTACAAAACCCGAATATATGTGAGAGTGGAATTGTACAAGAAAATTGACCACTATCGTTTAACGTCTTTTTAAGTTTTGCAAATCCTGCGTTGTAATCAGTATTAACACCCATAACAACAGCCTCAACATCAGCATCATCAGCGGCCGCGGAAACCTTTTTTGGTCGTCTTAACGCAAACGATTAGGGTCAGCGTGATTACTTGTATCTTTGGCAAACATCATTGAGTGTCCAGCTGATTGAATAAAATCATCAGAGTATCTTGCAAGTCCTATTATTGTTGTTGCAACATCCACATCATCATCAATAGATTCAATTCTAGTTGTACCGATATGATATTCAGCCGACTTAAACAACGCCATAATACCATTATTAACAAATCCAATATTTGTAGTTGCAAGATTATCAACTGCCGGATCATAAGCTGTATTATCAGCCTTTTTCAATCGACCTTCGACTTCAATAAAAGCTTCTGCGGGGAGAAAATATTTGGAGGTATCATTAAATCTAAGTTCAATTCGTCCTCGTGTATTAGGTTGTTGAGCGACATACGAAAAATATTGATAATCCCGTATTGAAACATTTTTTTGTACCTTAGCATCTATGTCAAAGGCGTCATCGGTTTCATATTCAAACATTATATTTATTTGATAAATCTAAATAATTAATCGTTTTAGTCCGGAACCAGAAATACGTCTTAAACGAGCTTGAACCATTTTATTAATTGCACTGCTGGTTTTGGGTGGCATATTATTTGTGGACTCCAATTTTTTCTTCTTCTTCCATCCCACCCAAGATCCAATTTTATCTGCCGCCGCATCAATTCCACGAATTGCGAGATTGCCAAGTTCTGTGCCAGCCTTACTAGTTAACATTCCAATAGCTTTAGACCCAATTTCTTTACCTATAGGTAGTAATTTTGGGGCAACTCTAGTAACAAAACTTGTGACAACATCACCAATTCCATTCCCATGTCTAATTTTATAAACGGGTAATCTTGAATTCATGACAAAAACCCGTCTGGGTCTGTTCATACTTCGATGTACTATCATTATTGGAAATTGTAAATGATTTTCTAAATGGTAGAATTTTAGTCACTGTAATAGTCTACATCAATAAGTTCATTAACTAAACTACGGTATAAACCCATACCAATTACTTTACCCTGGAACAGTCGTTGACAAATTTCAGTAGCCTCATTGATGATTTCCGGAGAATTTATTTCCAGCTCGTTTTCCTCCTATAAGAACTTCAAGTCGTGATACATCGTCATCAATAGTTCTTGAACAAGGAATAAATCTAGAGTTTTTTACTTTAACGTTTCCACCGCGATATCCTTGACCTGTTATTTCTTCTTCAGGATTTGGTTGTCTTTTTGGCCGCCCAGGCCCTCGTTTTGGAGTTGATTGTGCCCTTTTTCGTTCTTCTGCTTTTTGTTGTTTTAATAATTCTTTTTCTTCTGCTTTTTGTTGTTTTAATAATTCTTTTTGTTGTTTCTTTTGTTCCGCATCCCCTAAAACGGTACCATCAAATCCAACTTTAAAATGTTTAAAATTTACAGTATTTCTTGGTATATATCCAGTAATTTCTCGATTGATTTTATATAATACATCAGCCCATTCAGATCTAGTTATCCTCTCTCCTTTATATTTATCATCTAAAAATTCACCCCTATATTCATAACTTCTAGCAGCGAAATCACCAAAATTCACAAAATCATCATCTTTGAGTAATTTAAACCCTTTAAATCTGTTTTTAGCTTCTTCAGTAAATTTATCAATAAGAGGAATTTTTTGAGACTCATCTACAGGTTCAACTACTGGTTTTAATCCCTCTACCGCAGTTACAACTTCCTTTGTGACTTCTGTGATTGGTTTAAATAATTCTCTTGTTCCTTCGGTATATCCCATTTTTGCTTGTTGTTGTGCTTGAAGATTATTTCTGAAAGAATCTCTTACTGGAAGAAATTTCTTAATTGCAGCCAATCTCTCCCGAGTTAATCTAGTTATTTGTGCCTCCCCAATTTTTGACATATTATTGTAAGTTATTGTTATCAATTAAATTAGTAATGATTCCAAGTAAGGTCTTTTATTTTTTTCTTTAATTCTATATTTTCTTTTCGAAAAATAAGTTTTTCATCCTCTTCATCTCTGAGCTCCCTTTTAGTATCCCGTAATTCCTCTTCAAGTTCTAAAATCCTATTATTTAACTCAGTAATTTTAGGGTTAGTAGAAGTCTTTGAATTTATCGAACTAATTTTATCAACATATTCTTGAATTTGAGATTTTAACGAATTAATCTCATTAACATATTCCTGATTTTGAGATTTTAATTTTTTAATTATATTAACTTGCCCTTGATTTAACTCGAACACTTTATTAAACTTGACAACAGGAACATAAGAATTTTCAATTTCCAATTTTAATGAATTAATCTCATCGGATTGTTCTTGATTTTGAGATTTTAATGAATTAATCTCGTCAGATATAATATCTCCACCACCTGATTTTTTTAAGTTCTTGTAACTCCTCAGACAAATCATAAATTTTATTTTGTGCTAAATCTAAATTTGAGGATAAATTACGATTTTGGCTAAGTAATGAATCTGTATATTGTTGTTGTTGTTGCTCTTTATTTCTTAACAAATCTATGTGTTGTTGTTGTTGCCTTTTTAACGAGTCTATATGTTGTTGATAAGATTGTTCTTTTGCCTCAGTATCTATACATTTTTGACACGGTAAAATCTCTGGTGCAAAATCTGAAAGATTTTTATTTTCATTTCCTCCTCCATGAAAAATTATTTGTGGAATTTTTTTTTGCTCTCTCGTGTACGCCTGAGAGTTTTCGATAATATCAAACATACGATTTAATATTTTATTGGTTACTGGTTTATTTATCGGACCACCCCAAATCGAGTATACTCGTTGCAACCCGATATGATATTTTGCCTTAATTTCCGATATGGGAATTTTACCTTTCATCGCGATAATATCTTCGATGTCTTGTTCGGATAATGGGGCAGATTTTATTGGCATACCTATATAACAAAAACATAAAATACTTTTTAAAAAAAAACGAAAATGTTTGAGTAACCTTAAGTATATACTCGGATCGGACTTGATCGAATGTATTCTTAATTGGTCGGAGGCAAAAATCACTAAGTCTCAGATCAGCAAAATTTATATTAGCGATTTTTTGTTAAGTCTCAGATTGATGAATGGAGACTAAAAGTTGTAAATTGGGGAGGGAAATCACTAAGTCTCAGATTGCCAAAATACGGGTTAGCGATTTTTCGTTAAGTCTCAGATTGATGAATGGAGACTAAAAGTTGTAAATTGGGGAGGGAAAATTCACCGTCGACCCTCCTGCTGCTGTACTTTATCAAGGACACAGTGAGGCAGTCAATTTTGACTAGTACCCCATTATGAAATGAGTACTTTATCAAGGACACAGTGAGGCAGTCAATTTGGACTGTTACCCCATTATGAAATGAGTACTTTATCAAGGACACAGTGAGGCAGACAATTTGGACTAGTACCCCATTATGAAATGAGTACTTTATCAAGGACACAGTGAGGCAGTCAATTTGGACTGGTATCCAATTATGAAATAAGTACTTTATCAACTGAGTTTAATATCCTTAAATAGCCATATTGATGTTAAATTTAGTATAATGGGGGTTTAATTTCATTTCCAACCAAAAAAAGTTGAGTTACAGTCAATGGCAGTATCTGGATACATCTCAAAATTTTATTGTTATCATATGTCATTTTTCAATTTTTCAAAGACAAATTTATAGATACTCTGTATGAGCAAACAATTTAAATAATCAATGCTTTTTCAAACGGAAACTGAAAATAAATCAGGTTAAAAGGTAAAATGTGTAGTGATTTCAGATAGCTGCTTAACAATTTGAGCATGTGGGATACTGTTATACACTGAATAGCCAACCTTAAAGAAATTCCTGTCTTGGAGCAACTGAAGCAGTATTACAAAGCAACTTTTTTAAAAAAAAAAATTTAAAGTTTTTTCCAAATTTTTTTTAGCTTATTAAGCCAAGGGAAGAATGACTTAAGCAAACACTGCATGAATAAAGGATAATATCAGAGAATAGCCAAACAATTTACATGGTCACATTGCATTAAAGTTATAGAGTATTTCAAATAAACGATAGCCTTGATTATTATTATCCAGAGTCATGCAGTACTGCTGTAATACAATATGTGATATTCATTGCATTATACACCATTTTGCAACGTTTATTCTCTCACTGCGATGTAAAATTTATTAGGCATGTTGTAAACATTTATAAATCAACATTCCATTAATTAATTGGTAATTGTATTGTTACGGCTATTGGATTTAAATTATTTTTTTTTAATTGTTAAATCCAAATTTGTCATGGTTGCTTTAAAATTCATTTATTGGGAGTTTTTTTTCTACAAAGTACAGGCTGACCATCCTTTAATTGTAAACAAGTTTTGACCTTGGTTTGTTGACCCAATTCCTGACCTTGCTTTGGACATTGTCAACAAGTCTCTAAAACAATTGGTTAATTTCAAGGACAATATTTTTATTTTTAGTTCTGGGGGGTAGTAAATATCTAGAGTACGTGATTTTTAGTGAAGGCAGTCTCTTTCTGTGACCTTCCATGAACTTCTATCAATTTATAGAAATTCATGTGATCACTTGTTTACTTAAAAAATAGTTATATAGACTGTTGTTTTGGATAGAAGAGTTCAGTAGATGTTTGGGCTTTATTATTATTAAGTTGTGTATTTCATGTTTGAGTGTTATCTTGTTCTGGACTTTGTGTCAATTCATTGAAGAAAGAAGAATTATCTGGAAAAGGACATATGTTTCATAATTTCATCTGGATGATATTAAAACAAGAACTGCATCATTGTCAGCCATTTTGGATTACATCGTCAAGATTCGAACCTGGAACTATTAGAACATTTATTTATCAGGACTTGCAATTCCATTAGTGGATTATTTTGTGAATTTTATATTTGTTGGATTTGATTCTCTAAAACCGTAAGTTTATTTATTTTATGAAAATAATTGTACTTAATAAAAATCATTGTTAAAGTTTTACAAGCTTGTTAGTTTTCACTCTTTCTGTGTTGCTGCTTATTCGAGCCTAAGCACGTAACAGTATAAATTGAGCTTCGTTTAAAATTTGTATATAAATATTTCATTACACAAGACTTGCAGAATAAAATATGTCAAGTACATGTACCTATTTAACATCAATGCCAAAAGCACAATTAAAGGATATTTTGAAAATCTTGTATTGTTATGTATTTGTAAACAATATTTATTGTATGACACAGACCATTCTGGTGACCTAGTAATTACTGTCCGCCTTGAATGCAGGAGGTCACAGTTTCAAACCATGGCCATGTCATACTAAAAGACTTATATAAATGGAACTAATCTAACAGCTGTCTCGCTAGGCATTCAGCATTGAGTGACTGGACTAGTTGGTCTGGTGCCAAGATGATGTGACTTGGTGGGACATGATGTTGCAATAAAACTGAAAATGTTTGATTTCCAAATCACAGACTCCTAACATTTCATGACACAAATTGATCATTTTCTTGTTATTTTCTTCTAATTTTGATCTCACCACTTCATGTTGCTTTATCCTTTTGGATATTTAACTTTTTCAGAATTATCATTATCATTATCAAGGTGAAAACAAAGTCATATGGACAACGTTCGTTTGCACACTAGGGCTCGGCGACGTTGAATGAATTGCCCATTGAAATTAGACACAGTGGTCCCTTTTAAGAGTTCTCTTAAGACTCACCTATTTCAACTGCAGGGACAAACTTAGCGACCTAATCATGTTTTGTATCTTATATGTTTTTATGTTTTCCAATTTCATTGTTTTTGTCATTTGTTGTTCTGTAGTGTAGTCATATCATTATTGATGGTGTAAAACGCTTAGAGCTACAAAAAATTAGGCGCTATTCAAAGTCCTCATTATTATTTTTATTATTATTATTATTATTATTATTATTATTATTATTTTTATTATTATTATTATTATTATTATTATTATTATTATTTTATTATTATTATTATTATTATTATTATTATTATTATTATTAGTATTATGCCGTGCAAATATCGCAACTAGATTTTACAATTTTGTATCCGATTTATTACCTTTAGCTTCGAGCTCATGTAACAAGTGTGGCTGTAGCTAATTACAGAATAATCGCTGTCAAACTATCAGACAAAACATTGCTGCTTGGAGGTGTTGGTAGTCGAATGAGAGTGATTGATGGACAAAAATGTAACATGCAATTAAATAACTCATGATAATGTCATATCATCACGCTAATTTTATTCTGACTACTGGTAAAATTAAAAGCTACAATCAGTATAAGAAAGGAATTGTACATACAAATATTACTGAAATTGGAACAGATCGCACTGGTCCTAATAAAGTATCATTGACAAAACATCAACTAAAGATTTTCAATGAAAGAAATGGCTAAATCCGGCATTGTATTGACCTTTCTGCGGATGTTATTAAAAACGCATAGAGACGTGCGGTCTATTTTCATTTCATGCATACATACCAGCGTTAATTGCAGCTGCAAACACAACTATAGCAAAAGCAGCTGCACCTGGTGCTGTTTGAAGTATTTATTGTGTGGTATTAAGGCAAGCATCAGGCCACGAAACAAGTAATTCCAAAAAGGGAAAGGTCTAAGACTACCAGAATCTCCCAATTTGTGGTACGGATAATGTTTACTTCTTCCTAGGATAGTTTGCTGATTCTTCCCATTATTATGTTTGATTTACGTAACGATCCTAAAAATTAAATATAAAATTATCAAAACTTCAGAGATGATTTTAAGCGTTAGCAATTAAATAAACAACCAAACCCTGATGATAACGGTATCATTGATCTTCATATAAGTTCTGGTCCAGGCACACATTGGTTTGCAAACGCGATTGATCGACGTGGAATTGTTTATTTTGATTCGTATGGACTGACACCACGAAATGAATGTTTAAAATATCCGAGCTGAATGCAAAACATTCTAATCTGGAATTCAACATTGTCAAAACAGATATTGACTGATATGCCAGTATGTCCCGTTATATACTCGCTGTATCCGACGCTGTGACAAGGTCTCTGACACAAATCATAAAGTCTTGCACCTGTGTATATATATCGAACGTTTTAAATGGGTCTTAGAGTAATTGTAGATATTTACGGAAGATCTACTCAGATTAACACAATCCTCAAGGCGACTTATCCAAATATACAACCCTTGACTAGGTCAATAATGAAATCGCTACTCTTTTGAGTCTTGCAAAAGTGCACCAAAATGAAGTTATTATTTTTGGCATCAACAATGGCGATATTTAATGTTAGAAAAATCCCGCGTACAGATATTATTCTGAAAGGTCCAGATTCGACAGAAGATGACTTTGTCTTGTTTGCTAAAAACGGTAAAATTAAAATCTCGGAGAAATCAATTTTAACTCTCGTCGGAGAGATTAATGGACGTTTCAGACGAATTGATATATTTTGTTTGGCGATCTCAATATGAGCAGAAATACAATTATTAATTGGATAGAACCAAAATCAGACATTGATGAGGCAACAAAAAGGTACACAGACAGCAATGACGACACTATCAGAACTGGCATCAGTTGTTGTTGTTGCTGTTATTTTAGGGTTTAACGCCCTTTTCAGTACACGATAGGCTATACATGGTGGCCAGTATTATTGGTGGAGACAGCAATGACGACATCAGTACTGGCATCAGTAAATGCGTTGCTAACGTCAGTGATGCAATAACTGATCTCCTCTTTATGGTGGATAATACCATTGCTCAATACACGATGAAGATGCAACGGCAACATTCCAATGATAAACTCGTTAATGACAAACATTGATGGAATGACCATATATATATATATATATATATATATATATATATATATATATATATATATATATATATATATATATATATATATATATATATATATATATTGTAACAAGATAGCCGGGACGGATATTTCGGATTGATAACAGAACACGCTTGATGGTACAGACAATAAATTATGGTTTAATGTGGCGATATATGTATAAACATAAAATTGAAATGCGTGCGTATTGGAAACCAAATATTGGATTTAATTAAACATAATAACGCACAGACACGAAGATGTTAACAAATTATACAATGATACAAATCAATGAGACAATGATACAAATTAATGATACAATGATACAAAAACCCCAGGGAAATATACAAAAAAAGAGGATTACAGTTCACTCACGTAGTAAACAATGCAGGATTACTCATAGTAAAAATTTATACGCTCAAGTAGCGAAACTATATTGAAAAAAAATAATGGGACAGATAACGACTTATCTTTCCAGTCCCGAAATATATACTGGGTTCCGCAAACCCATATTAGCCCACGGCTAACAAATTACAAATAAATAGATATAATCGACTATTAGTATACAGCTCCACAGCTGATACAATTAATCTTCACAATTTCTACAGACTCCAGACATTCGGAATACTATGAAACATTAGACCCTCCGGACACTCTGGTCATTTAGAAAGCTCTACATCTGAGTCACTTTTGTCACTCTTGACATTAGACATTCCGGATGCTAGACATGAGACACTCCGGCACATTAAACAGCTCTGGACACACCAGTGCATTTAAACACAGCTCCCGACGTTTGACAGCTCCGGACACCCCGGACGTTTAACACCCTGGGTTCAATAGCCCTACAGCTAAAGTTGTGCCAATCCTCCCTCCCTCGGATCAATAGCCCTACAGCTAACAGTCCTTTAAACCAGCCGCTTGTTGACAAAACCCTTAGTAATGTAAATGTCACAGAATTAGGCGAAAATTGAACTGATTTTTGTTGTTCTTGAATTGCAAACGAAACTCACCATTTTCTTGATTTCGTCGTACACGCATTACCTGGGGTGATTAAGTGGCGTGTAACGATTTGCATGTGCCAATTTGTAATTTACATGAAATCCGAAATACTCGTTGTACGTGGTGCACGGCAAGCTCGATGTGATTTATGTTCACCTATTGAGAGTATATAAGGCTAAGGATTTCTCATTATTATTTACGGGAACCAAAATATCTAATCGAAGGATAGATAACCTCGTCTTGCAAATCTCCAGCCAAAGGGGTGAGTGTTAAATTTACATTTCGTTTTATTGTGAATTTTATTCAGATTATCATTTCGTATAATGATGCCTTTATTGCAATGAACGTGGAATATTTGGAATTACTAGTCACTTTTAGACTTTAAATGAAATATCGTAATCTACAGCTTAGATTATTTTTGAGACAACTATTATTAGTCTGGTTTTGTTTATTATAGCTGATTCCGTCTGATTCCATCGTTGATTCCATCGTTGATTCCATCGTTGATTCCGTCGTTGAATCCGTAGATCTGATTACATCTGACAATAGCTGTCACCGTCTGATTCCGTCGTTGATACCGTAGAAGTACATCACTGATAGCGCATCTAATAACATCGTTGATACCGTCTCTGATACCGTAGCTGCTAACGTAGTTGATACCATTTCTGATACCGTAGCTGTTAACACATCTGATACCATCTTTTGATAAACGTCTTTGATATCGTCTGATTTGTTGTGGGACATCTATTGTTTGTTCTGGAACATCTCTGTATAAATATCTGAATGTGCTTGTGCCGTTAATTTGTGCAAACGGAATTGAAGTATCTGTCTGTGTGTCGAACTGTCTGTTCGTCAACATCTGTGTAACGTGTAAATATCCGGAAAGCTAGAAGTCCGAGTGTCGGAGCTGTCTTAGAGTTGTAAAACGTCCGGGTAGACATCTAGGGGAGTGAGGAACCGTTGGTTCGGGTAGATGTTGTATGCTGTCTGAACGTATAACTGTGGTGGATCCGTGAAGGGTAACGTCCGATAATAGTATTGGTCAACCCTCGGTTCTCGGGGAAACTGGGAGACGATTCAACTGTTGCTGAATCGTGCGGTTATACAGGTGAGACACATAGGTGTATTGAAATTGTAATATAATTTAATACATTGTTGTATTTGCATGCTTATGTCAGATCACAATAATATTTCAAGTGATCACATAGATATCAATAAAAGCTAGCAACTTGATTGAATACAAGTATATGATCGTGCTAGTTATCGCAATCCATCGTGCGATAGATAGTTTGTCGTTTGTGTTTATTTTTTTTCGTAAATCATACATACATTAATTTAACTTTCGTAAAGGATTCTTGGATCTGTGTATAATCCAAGAGATCCCTTTACATTTGTGATTCCTTTTGTATTGTTATTTAATTTGTTCATGTATTGTGAATGGTTGTGAGTGTAATTGTGGGTTGAGTGCATGAATTATTGTGTTGTTACATCTGTATTTTTTTCATTTATAATTTATTACATAAATTTATATTTTCTTTCACAAATTGTGTTTGTATTGTTCATTTGATCCACCCTCCTCTCGGTAACAATTCTGTTACAATGGTGTCAGAAGTGGGATCGTTGGATTAAGTGAACTGTCAATCATTTTTGTGAAGGTATACATTTAATGTTTATATTCGAGCGTGACCTTCTGTTAAGATAATACTCTAGTTGGAGTTTATTTTTGTTTAGTTTACCTAGGTCCGTGTGTCCAGTATAAACGTGTTTAAAACATTGGTTTGGTTACCTATCTATATTCGTATTGCATTTGTCATGTCATCCCTTAAGGACTTGGTTGCCTTAGGCAAAGAATTTGGATATGAAGGTGAAAGCTTAAGGAAATTTATTCAAGAAGAACAAGCCCGGGAAAGGGACGAAAGGGTAAGAGCAAGGGAATTAGAAAGGGAGGCCGAAGAAAGGAAACGGGCATTAGAAAGGGAATCCGATGAAAGGAAACGGGAATTAGAAAGGGAATCCGAAGATAGGAAATGGGCCTTTGAGAGGGAAAAGATAGAATTAGAGAAGCAGGCCGAAAGGGAAAAGATAGAATTAGAGAAGCAGGCCCAAAGGGAAAAGATAGAATTTGAGAGGGAAAAGATAGAATTAGAGAAGCAGGCCGAAAAGGATAGGATAGGATGGGAAATGGAAGCGGAGTAAAAGCGAATAGAGTTAGATGAAAAAGCAAAGCAACGGGATCATGAGCGTAAGGTAGAATTAGCGACATCTGGAAGAGAACACGATTCTGCCTTTAGCAAATTAAGGGGCCCCAAATTACCTCCCTTTGACGATGAAAAAGATATCATGGATAGTTATCTTCATCGGTTTGAGCGGTATGCCGAAAACCAGAAGTGGAGTCAAAATGACTGGGCGCTGCATCTGAGTGCTTTATTAAAAGGTAAAGCACTGGATGTATACTCGCGACTTCCTAGGGACGATGTGTTTAAGTACGACGTCCTAAAGGAAGCACTTCTCAAAAGGTACGAGCTCACTGAACAAGGTTTTCGAAAAAAGTTCAGGTATAGCAAGCCCGATAAGGGAGAAACCTTTGGTCAGTTCACCGTCAGAATTGCGAACTATTTTGAGCGGTGGATTGAATGCGGCAAAGCGGTGAAAACGTTTGAAGGGTTGACTGATTTCTTGCTCAGAGATCAATTATTTAATACAGTTGGGCGAGAATTAGATCAATTTCTGAAGGAGAAAGTCTTCACAAACGTAAAAGATATGGCTAAGCAAGCCGATTTATTTGCCGAAGCTCATGGGGGAACCCAGAACGTGGTTTTGAAAGATTTTAAGTCTGGAAACCTGTCTGTAAGACCTATGCCTAGGGAGCCTGTAAAATCAGCTGAGGTAAAAAGGTCAGTTGGGAATCCAGTTTTTCAGCGTGTGCGGTGTTTCTTGTGTAATGCATTGGGTCATGTTCAAAAAGACTGTCCTAAAAGAAAGGCACTTATACATAAGGTAGCAGTGGCTATACAAAGTAAAGGTATAACTGATAACATCGTACACGTAGAACCTTGTATTCATTCGCTTGGCACGTGTTTATTTCCTGAAGCGCGTGTACCAACCGCGAGAGGGTTTGTCAACGGTCGAGAAGTCGTGGTATTGCGTGACACTGGTTTTACGGGCGTAGTGATCAAACGTAGTCTCGTGCAGGATAACCAAATGCTCGGGTGGGAATCCCCATGTATGTTACTTGATCAGACGATGGGTCGCATTCCCGTAGCAAGGATCACAGTAAAAACACCTTTCTTAACGGGAACTGTTGATGCCCTTTGTATGGACAATCCTATTTACGATCTGACGATCGGTAATGTTGAAGGTTCCCGTCTTCCAACCATGGCCGATTTTAAAATACCTTTGGCCCAGGCAGTCGAAACGCGAGCGCAAACACGGCGAGAGAAAACCGCGTTTCATAAATTAATAGTCCCTGAATCGATCTCAGGAATTTCGCGTGATGATTTCAAACAAGAGCAAGAACGTGATGAATCCATCAGAACAATTGTTGAGAAAATCACGTCCGGCGCGATTAAACATTGCAAGCGTGGGGGTAGCTCGAGATTCGTTCGCAAGAACGGATTAATTCATAGGGAGTTTAGCGCTCGGGAGGGTAAGAAGTATTGGCAAGTGGTCGTACCCCAGAGATATAGATCTCAAGTACTTAGGGTGGCGCATGAGTCAAGCATGGCAGGACACCTAGGTAAGGCTAAGACCACTAGCAGGGTAGTCGCTGAATTCTACTGGCCAGGTGTTAATGGCGATGTCACACGGTTCTGTAGGTCGTGCGACGTATGTCAGAAAACCGTCTGTAAGGGAAGGGTCACAAGGGTGCCCTTGGGACAGATGCCATTAATAGATACACCGTTTAAAAGAGTGGCAATAGATATTGTAGGACCAATACACCCGGTTACCGAAAGAAAGAATCGGTACATACTTACTCTGGTTGATTACGCAACCAGATACCCCGAAGCCGTAGCGTTACCAACTATTGAAACGGAAAGGGTAGCTGAAGCATTAGTTGATATCTTCAGTAGGGTAGGGGTGCCAGAGGAAATCCTCACTGATTGTGGTGCCCAATTCACCTCTGACCTCATGGGTGAAATAAGTAGGCTGTTATCCATCAAACAGCTGAACACTACCCCATACCATCCGATGTGCAATGGACTGGTAGAAAAGTTTAATGGTACCCTGAAAAGCATGCTGAGAAAGATGTGCGCGGAACGTCCGCAAGACTGGGACCGTTATTTAAACGCTGTTCTGTTCGCGTACCGTGAAGTACCGCAGGAAAGTTTAGGGTTCTCACCCTTTGAACTGTTGTATGGTAGAACAGTTCGAGGCCCGATGCGGATACTACGCGAACTATGGACTGGTGATGTCGCGAACGAGGAAATAAAAACGACTTACCAGTACGTGTTAGATCTCCCAGTTTCCCCGAGAACCGAGGGTTGACCAATACTATTATCGGACGTTACCCTTCACGGATCCACCACAGTTATACGTTCAGACAGCATACAACATCTACCCGAACCAACGGTTCCTCACTCCCCTAGATGTCTACCCGGACGTTTTACAACTCTAAGACAGCTCCGACACTCGGACTTCTAGCTTTCCGGATATTTACACGTTACACAGATGTTGACGAACAGACAGTTCGACACACAGACAGATACTTCAATTCCGTTTGCACAAATTAACGGCACAAGCACATTCAGATATTTATACAGAGATGTTCCAGAACAAACAATAGATGTCCCACAACAAATCAGACGATATCAAAGACGTTTATCAAAAGATGGTATCAGATGTGTTAACAGCTGCGGTATCAGAAATGGTATCAACTACGTTAGCAGCTACGGTATCAGAGACGGTATCAACGATGTTATTAGATGCGCTATCAGTGATGTACTTCTACGGTATCAACGACGGAATCAGACGGTGACAGCTATTGTCAGATGTAATCAGATCTACGGATTCAACGACGGAATCAACGATGGAATCAGACGGAATCAGCTATAATAAACAAAACCAGACTAATAATAGTTGTCTCAAAAATAATCTAAGCTGTAGATTACGATATTTCATTTAAAGTCTAAAAGTGACTAGTAATTCCAAATATTCCACGTTCATTGCAATAAAGGCATCATTATACGAAATGATAATCTGAATAAAATTCACAATAAAACGAAATGTAAATTTAACACTCACCCCTTTGGCTGGAGATTTGCAAGACGAGGTTATCTATCCTTCGATTAGATATTTTGGTTCCCGTAAATAATAATGAGAAATCCTTAGCCTTATATACTCTCAATAGGTGAACATAAATCACATCGAGCTTGCCGTGCACCACGTACAACGAGTATTTCGGATTTCATGTAAATTACAAATTGGCACATGCAAATCGTTACACGCCACTTAATCACCCCAGGTAATGCGTGTACGACGAAATCAAGAAAATGTTGAGTTTCGTTTGCAATTCAAGAACAACAAAAATCAGTTCAATTTTCGCCTAATTCTGTGACAGTAAAGAACCTTCACATATAGCATAGTATTTATACGGATTCGTTCTCCGTATCGAGAACACCCTGCACGTGCGGCATAGAGCGAATTGTACTCACGATTCCGAAGTACAACTGCCCATATATAAAAATCACCCTCAGGTATCGTTGCACATGATAAACAAAACCCGAGTACATGTATTTCCTGAATAAAAACTACATCATTCCGTGATATATATATATATATATATATATATATATATATATATATATATATATATATATATATATATATATATATATATATATATATATATATATATATATATATATATATATATATATATATATTAAACTCTCGAAAAGTAAAATAGATCACCGATAGAGTAGTATTACACAGTTTACACATTTTCGCAACAAATTAACCGGAATCGTTGATGATTTCTTTAGAAAGCCAACATTTACGGCATTAAACTCTCGAAAAGTAAAAAAGATCACCGATAGAGTAGTATGTACGGTAGATCCTGGAACAATATTATGGTCACGACTCAATAAATACATCAAATATCATGCAGAAGTTACCGGCATATAGATATTTCAATAATCGACATTGCGAGATTTACCATATCTACAATACGTTCAAGGCGTTGTCAACTAACTCTATCCTCTGGATCTATGTTAATGATGTTGGAGCGAAATGACAAAGAAACATTTGTGGTGGAACGCGAACAAATTGGCAACGCCGTGTGCTACTATTGGTGTCTTGCTTTAGTTAATAAACTACCACCTACTAAAAATATAATGAATTTCCCAATCGATGTTCAATATTCCAGATACGAGCAAGTGTGTTCCTCGCGTACCCGACAAAAGAATGATCACTGACGAGTATACAGTTAAAGTAATGGTAAAACAAATATCGCATGTAATTATCATTGACGTAATTGCATATGCTGCCCCCTCTGTTATCGCTGCGACCGGTCTATTGCTATTAACAAGTACAATGACAACGCAAGTAGTTGTAAAAATGTGTGCTTCATCTGCAGCAACACATGTAGGCATTCTTAATATCATCACAACAAAATATCTGAGTATACAATAAAACTGTACTCGGTGATGTTAGCATACTCCAAATTATCATTGTTAATTTCATTATATCACGGTGATGGAATAATATCATACAGCGAGATCACATAAATTATTAAGAATTTATTTCGACGAGTATGTGTATTCTGCTATTGTCGGGTTTAATGTCAGCACACGATAGGCTATACATGGCGGTCAGTATTATTAGTGGAGGAAGAATTCGGGACAATCCACGGAAAGAACAATTACTTTGCAGTAATATACAACAATCGAGCAAATAGTCATTAACATGTAATGCAGCTCCTACAGAATACAAAAGTTTCGCACGAATTTGTAATGACATCTAAGAAGCTTATCTTCTCTTATTAATCTTGCAAGATGGTTTTAGCGACTACGGACAGTTAGTTCTCAATATACTAGTAATATATTTAAGCTTGCGATTATAATGTTAGCCATTCCTTGCTCAATTCCGAGTGGACGTTGATTCATATAATGTTCATACACTATCCCTTCCCAACTGTCTGTTAAGGGTGGATTTACAACCTGCACTTGATGTTCTTTTGATCCGACCACAGGATTTCACCACTAGCCTGTGAACTATTTTATGACATAGTTGCGTTCCTGGCTTTGGCAAAAATAAAGCGCGTTTCACTAGTTGTATGGCCATGTCAATTAACAGGCTTGACATCTCATTGCTCGCCGAATCGACATTCATGTATTTTTACGTCGCGAAATTATAAGCCACAGTGTATAACATATACATAACATATACAAATTTTTTTAATCCTTACAACGTGACAGTCTAAATAATGGTTGCAAATTATGTTATTTAATTTTCTTGCAAGTCAAGAAATCATAACAATTACTAAATCTGAAATTATGCAAAAGTGTCGAACACTTATTTATGCCAAAAATCAAACATCTGAAGGGTGCTCAGACTTAAAGTTATGAATATGGACTTCAAAATATCTGAATAATCACGCTTCTAAATGTTTGTATGATTTTACTTGCATTAAAGACATTAATCAGTTTTAATTCAGTTTTATCCCAAGAATTAAAATCACAACATTTGCCCATAATTTTCATCATATGAAGAGAACATTCTCATGAATGATTTACCAGATCAGTTTGAGAGAATATCGTTGTATCTTTCAATTCGATTTTAATTTGTCCATATACTGAATCAATGCGTTTTTAGAATATTTTTTGGCTCATGAATCTAGCAATGCACTGGTTGATTTCTCAGATTGTTTTCTGTTCATTTTGGTTTTGTATATCTTTCACAATGTTGGTTTTGTATGATTCTATTGTTTTGTTTTTAATGCAATGCCAGTAAGAGACTCATTGTCAGTGAGACGATCATTAGTGTTTATGCTGCATTGTTTAAAATCATAACAACCTAAAACATTTTTTTGTATCGTATCATATCTTATCTCAGCTTGTATCATTGTAATCTTCCTACGTCAACATACATGATATTATATTTAGATGTTACAGTGAAAACATTATAACTGTTGGGAAAAACAAACCTAATTTCGTTTGCTAGTTTTTGTAGGGTTTAAGACCATTGTTCAGCACACGATATGCTATACATGGCGGCCAGTACTATTGGTGGAGCGAGAACCCGGTAAAACCTTTGGAAAGAACCACCGACCCACGCGAAGCTACTGTCAAGCTTTCTCACATAACTACATTAGCCGAATCTTTGACTCGAACCCACGCAAAAAGAAATGAGATGGCAGAGATCCGTAACTGCGAGTGCTTTAGGCCACTCTGACACTCGGGGCCCCAAACCTAATTTTGAGCTTATCAACACAGTGAATACATCCTTGTAGTACAATGATGGACGTTGGCATACGTTAGTCTCGAGATACGATGGAAGTGCGTCCATTAAAGATGTCCCAGATGATGGTTATGCAGAGTCCGCAGTGGCTTTGTAGCTGTGGCTGCAGTTTCATTTTGCATCCCGCCAAATAGCGGTTAGTGTCGCAGTCGGAGCTGTGGAATGTATCGGTGGTGGTGTGGAGGCAACGTGATATCAGTTTCCTGTTACATTATTGGCAGAATTCTACTGTCTTCAGCCAAGTGTTCATGACAGCGAATCAAACACAAAACTCTCTGGCTTCTTCAGTGCTCTTTCCGTGCCAGAGAACATATAGATCGCTGATGTGAGGAGCCAGAACTCTGGTAGCAGTGTATCCTGTAGTGCGTAGATGTCTACCTTTAGTCTTACAATTTGTTCATTGATGACAAAAGTTTTTCGAATATTGATGATTGCGTCCTGATCATCTTAGTGTTCAGTCAACATGGTCCGGATATTTCAGGTATCTGGCTTGAGGATTGGAGGTTTCAGTGTTGTTTTTAGTTAGTGTTTTCTTGGTGCAATAGTTGCAGACTTTCTGTCAGGTACTCGCGTACCTTATGCCCTACTCACCCAGTAAGGCAGCGACACATTGAGACATGTCGGTCTCTCCCACCGTCGGATGCAACCACTGGCGACTGACCCAATCGAGCAATGACTTAAAACCTGTCAACTGTTGCGTTCCATGTTGTGTTGATTCAGTGAAGCAAAACTGGAGTGTCATATCCATAACTCAAGCATGGAAAATATTGACATGGAGAATCAGTTGTCTCCCATGCAGTTGATCCTCTTCCGCGCAGCTGATGTATCCAAGGGAAAGGAAAATTTGGTACATCAAAGCCACAGTGGCGTCGCGGGAGATGCCGAGATGACACTAAATATAATACCAGGTCGTGTTAATCACTCCGTCTCCGGATTTTCCGTTAGTATTTTTTCTTTTAGCCTTTCCCTTGAGAAAGTACATCGCAAGGTAAAGAAGGTTTGAAGTCGATATTTATCATTTCCGAGATGGGTGACCACCTGAAGTTAACGAGTTGCATCTGTCATAAGCGTCTTGTTTATTGACGCCAGAACATTGCCTGTCATTCCTTCTCCAATCCGTAGAAGCAGCTTCCGCCGGGCTTAGTTAAGCCACTCGTGAAGGCTTAGAGATGGATTTGGACAACTGTACGAGGGAAAGATCAAGTGCAAAGTCTTGCCTCCCACGGATTTGTACCATCCCGTTTTACCTCACCATTTCCAGTGAGAAACTGATGTTTCCCTTGTGTCGTACTTGTGCCGAAACGTGCAACCAAGATCAGCCTTGTCAGCATACCAAGGAAAAACATACCTTGACAGGAACGTGGGTTAGTGTGGAATTATTTAAACCTCTGGATCTGGGATACCGACTGTTAGAGGTGTGCGAAATTTACCACGTTCCCACGACACAAAAATACCACAAGGGCGACGAGACACAGAAAATTATTTCCGCAGACTACGTGAATACCTTTTTGAAACTGAAACAAGAAGCGAGCGGCTATCATTTCTGGTGCCACACTCCCGAAGACCAAAAGAAATTCAAAGAAAGATACTGGGTTCAGGAACGCACCACTTTAGACCACGTGGAGAGAACCGAAGGAAGGCGATCGTTTGCCAAAGTGATGTTAAATTGCTTGTGGGGTAAAATTTCACAACGACTGTATTGACCCAAGAGGGAGTATTTGTCCGAACCTTACCGCTACTTTCAGATGATACACGACAAAACAAAATACTTGAAACAGGTGGACGTCCTTCGTGAGAAATTGATCTTAGTCAATTACGAAGAAGAACTAAACTTTGTAGAAGCCGTCAGATTTGGAAATGTCATTGCAGCTTACGTGACAGTCCATGCTCGCTTAAAATTGTACGAAGTTTTAGAACTGTGTGGAGATCGCGACCGGTACTTTGACACGGACAGTTGTATCTACATCGATCGCCTCAGTCAACGTCATCCTGACATCGAAAGAGACCGTTTATAATCATGGACAGATGAACATCCCGACGACACGATTTTAAGTTTTGCAAGTGGCGGTCATAAAAATTACGGCTACGAATACCGAAACCGTCAAGGAGAAATGAACACCAAATGTACAGTGAAAGTATTGACTCTCAATTATCGCACCAGTCGAGTGGTGAACTTTGACGTGCTAAATATGCCTTGAGGTCTGAACAGGATGAAACCTTTAATTTGATACCAACGAACCGCACAAAATCGTACGTTTACCAACACACCAAATCGTTAGTAGGTCTTTGTGAAAAAGTCTATCAAATCGTGAACCAGAAGAGAGTGTGGCTTCCCAATCAATTCACTTTACCGTACAGTCACGTCGATGTTGGTCAGCATATAAAAAGGGACACCGTCCAAGACCCGATAGTTCATTGTGACTAACATTGTGAAGCGAGAAAGATGAATCCTTTCACACACCAAGTATCGAGTGTAAGACTCAAGTCCAACAAGAAACTCGAGTGCGATGCTGTGCCGAACGATCACAACATCAAATCAGCACCACATCTTAGTTGTTTTTTTTTTACTAACGTCATGGAAAAATATGTGCAACCAGTGAGACTTCCAGACTAAAAGACTTGAGTTATAGACACGCTGATATCACACAGTATCCAAATGGGACAACTTCCTAGAGGAACGTCACCTCATTGCGAAGAAAAAAGCCAAGAAAGATGGATCACTCTACGCAATTTTCCAAAAGCAAAAGAACACAAGCATTTACATCTTTCACCTCCATATCGTCACAACAAAGCGCGTCCAAGAAGGAAAACCTTTCAGCAGAAGTAAAGGAGTATTTTAGCATCCAAATGACTGCGACTTTGATAAAATGTAATACAACTTACACCACACGGTGAAATTTAAAGACTTTACGTTTGACGTTCCTGCTGAGGAATCGGCATGTTTCAGTACGGACTTACTTGACTCACTATTAGAGGAACTGAAAAGTCAGTCTCAAGTCAATGATTGAGGTCGTTTGAGCCTATCTATGTATCACGAGTCTGAAATCTTTTGTATGTGTCGGGTTGAGTACAACTGCATAATTAACTTCATCCAAACTAGTGAGGTATATTGAAGACGTGCAGACGATGAGAGAAAAATGTGACATCCCCGATGGAATAGTGACAATTCATATGGCGTACGTTGCACCTCCACGCAAAGAAAACAATAACCGCCATTGATCTGCTTATCGATAGGTTTACATTGCGCAATCTACATAACAGCAGATTTACGAATGAAATGGGAACGTAATGGAAAGAATCTACGCTGGGACAGAAGTGGTAGCTGACCAGATTTTGAACAATGTGTGTGACGGATATAGAGAGAATCATGAACTATCTCCTCTACTTGTTTGTTTGTTACTTGTTTTGGTTTAGGTTTTTCTTAAAAATGGATAATAATTGTTGTATGAAAAGTGTCATTCTTATATGAAATGTTTATGCGTTGTATGCAAAGTAAGGTCCTTTTTGAAGGCATAAACTTTAATTTTCATTTTTTCTTTCTTTCTAGATTAAACAAATAGATCTCATGTGAATAGATTTGTTCCATGTCCAGATTTGAATGTTTGAAATGGATAGTGCCTAGACTAGAGCACAGGACAGAAAGGCCTTGTATATACTTGAATAAATATTTTGAACCCATATCGTTGACTTTTATTATCTGTGGGTCTTTCTTGAGAAGATCTCTGTTTTCTCTTCTGTGTGTTTGCATGCGTATTTGTTTCTTTATGTCTATCTTTGTCCCTATCAGCCCCTTTTCCCCCATTGTACATTTTACCCTATAAATAGTTTTGACCCTATAACATAATGAAGGCCCAATGTTCAATTTGCTTAGAACTCCAGGTGACATTCCCATGTTAAAAATTCCTATTTACACCAATTTTGATATGCCCATTTTAAACGTTAAGTTGCCATAGTCGCTAAAGTGACCCAATCCTTGTCGCTATGTTTAATTCCCCATTCACTCCATGTTACATTTCCCCATGTTAAATTCCCCTTGACGCTAGATGTTCCCACGACCTTTTTGACTCAATATCCCGTTGACGCTAGAGTATTCCCATATACTACTAATTGTTTGTACTTTGTGACGGAAGAAATTTGCAATTAGGTCCGGAAGATTTTCTGGAGAGAATGTAGTTGGAAGTGGTGTACATTTGTTCCTTGACATTAGTTTGTTAGTTATCTCGACGAGCTCTTTGCAGCTGGAACTATCCGTGTTCTTAATACTGTAGTGGGATAATTTTGGTAAATGACTATGTTTGTGACGTTCTTTTTAGCGGCTTCATAGATTTCTTTACGAAGAGTGAGTCTGGTGGAAATCCAAAGTCTCTCTGCTTTTCGGCGATGTCATTTAGCAGTGCATACATGCATTGACATTGGTTACGAAATATATTTAATGTATTGTCTGATGTCTGATGATGATAGGTCATGTACTGATGGCGACATATATGTCATTTCAGGGTTAAGACTGCAATTTAAATCCATTGTTGCCAATATGGATTAAAAGTTTCAAAATGTTTCTTATGATTATGCTTCTAGTACGTAATTATGAATACAACAGCTAAAGTGTCTTGGAAAAAGTAATAATTTCAATAATAATAATAATAATAATAATAATAATAATAATAATAATAATAATAATAATTCTATAAATTTAAAATATTTGCCCACATTGTATTCAACATTCATATGAAGTTAAATAATAATTGCATTTAGTTTGTAATGATGTTAATCATGAATTTCCACTTCAATTTCAATTGTGTATTCTATTTGATCATTTGATGCTTTTGTTTATTGTGGAAATATTCTACCAGTTCACTTTAAATTGCAATATGTTTTTTTCTTTTATATAATATACGCATGCAACATACGTGCATTAGGCAAACACCTCGATGTAGAGTTGTGCCCCCATTGTAGGAGGAGTAGGGTTATGTGGTATAATGGTACCAATTGCGCAAGTCCATGTGGGAGGAGCTTATTGTGTAGGGTCCATTACAATCAGAAATAAACAAGAACACTATGATTGGTGGATTATGTAAGAGATGTACTTTCTGCTAGGCTTAAAAAAAAAAAGTTTAGCCTCTTGGTAACATGTGAATTTATGCTAATTCCTAAATAGATC
This sequence comes from Unio pictorum, assembly GCA_030141615.1. Taxonomy (NCBI): domain Eukaryota; kingdom Metazoa; phylum Mollusca; class Bivalvia; order Unionida; family Unionidae; genus Unio; species Unio pictorum. The sequence continues at coordinate 4,673,919 of JARLTB010000100.1, forward strand.
AAATTTTGTATTTTTTATGATTTTTTAAAAATGTAATACACATAATTGAAAATAGGTATGTTGTGACTAGATAACTCATACCCCTGTCTAGTTCCAGCAGAGTTATTTCTCTTAAATGCAATGGAGTACCTGGTTTTGTCATCGTCAAATTGACAATCTAACATTGTTCTCTATAACAGTGTGTGAGATGCACGCTAAATTAGGATAGAAACTATATTTATCTCTCCAAATATTAGCATTGAGGTCTATGGAAAAACAATTGGTACCGTGATACCATGTAGCTCACCTCTGCGATAGGAACCAAAATATCTCTGCTCAGAACCACTCAACATCTGCGCTGGGAACCAATAGCCATACATAAAACGCGCATCAAAGCAATATTGAGTCCGGTACTTATTACATTTTTCCTTATTATTATTATTATTATTATTAGTATTGTTGTTGTTGTTTTTGTTGTTCATTACCACATTAAAGATATAATCATTGCACAGCTATTGATATAGCAGAGCTATTGGCAACTTGTTATTGATGTAGGCCCCTTAATAATATTTAAAGTTATCATATTTAACATTTAAGAAAATACCCGTTACTTCTTTACTGGTTTTCCTAATGAAATTGAAATTCTTCAGATAAACTTAAAATCACTTTATATTACAGGACTCCGTGCACAAAGAAATATTGTTATTTTACTTTACTTGAAGAGACAGAGGTAACATATTTATTATCTCTTTCGTTGTTCTAGTTCTTCTTCTTCGTACTATTGTCAATAAAGGGAAATTACTCTTGAATTGGTTCCAAGCGTGGATGGATGGCATCGGTTCTAGCTGTAAACTTTCGGTTCTTATTACGGATGTGCACTGCAAGACACTGTTGGGTAGGACAAGCTTGGTCAGCAATTATATGACTTTATTTTCATTTACGAGCTTATTTTGAGAAAGATTTTTTTTTATATATAGCAATAGAAAGACGAAAAATAATAGGAACTTGACAGATTATAAGTAAGCAGTAATAGCGAAAAAGTTTTAATATGTGCCGAAAAGAACATTTAGTACTGTCATAATACATTATTCAGCGTTCCAAAGCACTGGAGATACAACCATTTAAATGTGAATTAGACGAAATATTTACGAGCAGAATCATCTAAAGAGGCACAATTTAATACATACTGGAGATAAACTTATTTTAATTTAAAGTTTTTGAGAACTTGTTTACTCAGAATCGGGATTTAAAGATGAACGCGAGAATACATACTGGAGAAAAACTGTTTCAATGTGAAGTTTGTGAGAAAATGTTTAACTACCATTCTACTTTAAAGAGGCACATGAGAATACATACTGGAGAAACACCATTTAAATGTGAAGTTTGTGAGAAAACTTTTATTCAAAATAATCATTTAGAGAGACACGTGAGAACACATACTGGAGAAAAACCATTCAAATGTGGAATATGTGAGACAATGTTTACACAGAACAGTGTTTTAAAGAGCCACATGATAATTCATACTGGAGAAACACCATTCAAATGTGAAGTTTGCGAGAAAATATTTACTGGGAATGGTAATTTAAAGAATCACATGAGAATACATACTGGAGAAAAACCATTCAAATGTGAAGTTTGTGAGAAAATGTTTACTCAGAATAGTCATTTAAAGGAACACGAGAAGACATACTGGGGAAAAACCATTCAAATGTGAAGTATGTAAGAAACTGTTTACATATGACCGTGATTTAAAGGTGCACATGAGAATACATACTGGAGACAAACTGTTCAAATGTGAAGTTTGTGAGACAATGTTTACACGGAACAGTTATTTAAAGAAGCACATGAGAATACATACTGGAGAAAAACCATTCAAATGTGAAGCATGTGAGAAAATGTTTACACACAAGAGTAATTTAAAGGTACATATGAGAAAACATACTGGGGAAAAACTGTATCCATGTGAAGTTTGTGAGAAAATGTTTAAATACCATTGTAGTTTAAAGATGCACATGAGTATACATACTGAAGAAAAACCATTCAAATGTGAAGTTTGCGAGAAAATGTTTACTCAAAATATTCATTTAATGGCACACATGAGAAAACATACTGGAGAAAAACCATTCAAATGTGAAGTTTGCGAGAAAATGTTTACTCGAAATAGTAATTTAAAGGAACACATGAGAATACATACTGGGGAAAAACCATTCAAATGTGGAATATGTGAGACAATGTTTACACAGAACAGTTATTTAAAGAAGCACATGAGAATACATGCTGGAGAAACACCATTCAAATGTGAAGTTTGCGAGAAATTATTTACTGTGAATGGTAATTTAAAGACACACATGAGAATACATACTGGAGAAAAACCATTCAAATGTGAAGTTTGTGAGAAAATGTTTAGTATGAAAAATAATTTAAAGGAACACATGAGAAGACATACTGGGGAGAAACCATTCAAATGTGAAGTATGTAAGAAACTGTTTACACATGACCGTGATTTAAAGGTGCACATGAGAATACATACTGGAGACAAACTGTTCAAATGTGAAGTTTGTGAGACAATGTTTACACAGAACAGTTATTTAAAGAAGCACATGAGAATACATAGTTGAGTAAAACCATTCAAATGTGAAGCATATGAGAAAATGTTTACACACAACAGTAATTTAAAGGTACATATGAGAAAACATACTGGGGAAAAACTGTTTCCATGTGAAGTTTAGGAGAAAATGTTTAAATACCATTGTAGTTTAAAGATGCACATGAGAATACATACTGAAGAAAAACCATTCAAATGTGAAGTTTGCGAGAAAATGTTTACTCAAAGTATTAATTTAAAAGTTCAGATGAGAATACATACTGGAGAAAAACCATTTAAATGTGAAGTTTGTGAGAAACTGTTTACATATGGCACTGTTTTAAAGCTGCACATAGGAATACATAAAGGAGAAAAACTGTGAAGTTTATGAGCAATGGTGATTTTAAGGGGCATATGAGGTTACATACATGGTTTTCTAAGCAATTTCCATCTGCATGCCCAAAAATTAAAAATGTCCAGCGAATCCTTGCAAAGATTCTGACTAGTCTGCTTTAAATTTGAGGCCAACAAGTCTAAAATCTGGACACAAAAAAAATTTGGGTAAAAATAATAGTCAGAAAATTAGATTATACCCTCTGTATTTTTTAGTGCAACTAAAGTGTCCAGTTTATTTGGTATCATTGTAAAGCTAAATCTGTATATCTTTCTATAATACCACCCACTTTAGTGAATCAAACTATCATACATGACCTTGATGTTAGAGAGCTTGGAAGTAGGCAGTAGGCAACTACCTCCTTCCCCATAAATGTTGTGCCAGAGGTTTATGCTTTAAAGGTGCACATGAGAAAAAGTACCAGAGAAAAAGCATTCATATTTAAGATTGTGAGAAAATTTTTAAGCAGAATAATGATTTAAAGATGCACATGAGAATACAAACTGTAGAGATACCATTTAAATGTGAAGTTTTTGATAGAATGTTTGTTTAGTCATAATAGTATACTGAAAAATATGGCCATGCATGTTTCAGATGTTTGTAAACAAACAGTCAAAGGTTAGACATTTCAGATTTAGTTCCAAAGATTTGCTTTAACTCATTCAACCTTGATCCCATCAATACGTGTGATCCGGTTTCTGGATTCAGTGAGAAATGCTGCCAGATGTCGAAGTTTGTTGACTGCATATAATGGCCGATCCCGTCTTTTGTCGCTTTGAATGTATTAGATACAATGTGCTTTGCAAGATTTAGATTTAGACAGAAGTTTCTGAGATTGAATCATCAGAAAAGACAATGTTGATAGCGATGACAATAGAGTTCTTGCAGATCTAGTAGATTGTAGCCATCATATTAATTTTGTAAATAGTGTATAAATAAGTTGTGAAAGACTCAGACAAATAAAAAAACAATGCATCACTGGGGCTCAATGAGTTAAATAGTAATTGTGAATATTTTTTTTTTTATAAAGCACACATACATACATACATACATACATACATACATACATACATACATACATACATACATACATACATACATATTGGGAGTTTGGTTAGAGAAATATCAATGCATCAAATAGCTTTTGGGAAATGGTCTTCACAATGTCAAACTAATTTCTTATTTAGACAGGCCAAACGCAATGGACTTTGAAAAGTTACAAGCTGAGGATGAAATTAGGTGTACAGGAATGGACATTTTATTGCTATTTAGACACAATGTTGAAATTGTTGTACAACAAATATCAAAGGTACTAGTTAATCATTAATTATATGCAATTTTTGTGAGTTGGATATTTTATAAATGGATGTTTTTGAGTATAAAAGTATAAATGAAATGGCATTTAAGCTGTTAATATATGAATCTATTTAAAACTGTATATTGTGTTGAACTTTTGTCCATACATTTTTGGATTCTAAGTGGGGATTTATACAAACATGACATGGTTATTATCGTCCATGATTGTCAATCACAAGATGATTCAAGCATTATTTGATACCTATATTTTTGCCGATGACTGTAGATTGTACTTTGAGATAAAATCATAATCATTTATAACATCATGTTTGCTTTGATATCTTTTCAGGACAAAAGTGTTTATTTGAAAATCGGGATACATAATTTTTGTCACGTTTTCTAATCTTGGTGTAAAAGACCCAACCTTGTGTAAAACTGTAATTGTTCTAGGAATGAACTGTTGAACCAAATGATCATCTCTTATTGTTCCTTAAGTGTTTTTGATATGTGGGAGAGATAAAGAGAAACTATTAACTTTTGCAAGAAACTATTAACTAACGCTAAAACAAATTAACTCTAGCTTCCTAGGCTCCATAGTTATAAAAAGGTTGGGTTACCAAAAGAAGTAACATGGAGTCCTAATTCTAATGTCAGGATATCTATCATCAGTTGGAAATGATGGTTCCCACAAAAAAAAAAACTAAATTGGAGTGCCAGTTTTAAAGTTTGGATATGTATCAACCATCATTTAGCATAGAAATGGTATATACATAATGTATTGGATATCTATCAATCATCATTTAGCATAGAAATGGTATATACATAATGTATTGGATATCTATCAACCATCATTTAGCATTGAAACGGTATATACATAATGTATTGGATATCTATCAAACATTATTTAGCATTTAAATGGTATATACATAATGTATTGGATATCTATCAACCATCATTTAGCATTGAAATGGTATATACATCATAGCATTGAAATGGTATATACATAATGTATTGGATATCTATCAACCATCATTTAGCATTGAAATGGTATATTACTGCAAATGTGCTAGTCGTGCTTACTACTGCAAATGAAGATGCAGTCGGCCCTGAATACGATACAAACCTTTGTTTTATAAAACATACTCCATAGACTGCCAAGCAGGACGTTTTGGTGCTGGCCGGCCACTTTGGCGCCGATCAATTATTATTCCTGTATTCCTGTTGAGAGGTAACCTTACTTTAGTGGAGCATTTAAGAATAACCATTGATTACCTCAGCGATCAAAGTGATGTAGTGTGTAAGTGAAATATAAAGTGAAAATAAGTAAAATTATTCCAATGATCAGCCTCTGTGTTATTAAATAACTAAAACTATGTAATGTTCATTTATCACTAAAATGAATTGACTGTCATCTGCAACTGTGTGAAAACGGGCTTTACATTTGTTTTTCAACTCACTTCGCTTAAGTCTTTTATTCTTATCGGCACTGTATTTATAAAAAAAAAATTGATATTCATCGTGCGTGGACATTTCTTGACCACGTTTCGATTTCATAACGCTCATTTGCGAAAAAAAAAAAACATTTACGTTAATGCGTTTGACAGCACACTTATATAAACAAACAACTATATAGATGTGGGTTTATGCCTGAATGACTAAATCGTTAATCGTATGCGTAGAATTCTTTTACTTTATCATTGCTTTCGTTCTCAAATATGAGTAACAGGTTAGAGATCCAAAGATTAAATTGTTACTCTTTAAGTGGTCGTGACTCTCGGGACAATATATAATAGTGTCAATTATCTTCAGCGTCCTGCTTATATTCTTATTTCTTAATTCTTTTGTAAATGCTGACATAGCCTCTAATTATCTTAAGGATAATGTGTAATCTTTCGATAATAATCCTTTTCACGGTGCCAAAACATCCAGCGCCAAAACGTCCGGCGCCAAAAGGGCCCACGCCAAAACATCCTTGCGCCAAAACGGTCGCGCCAAAACGTCACGGACCGATGGACTAATGAGATCAGTTTGTAGCTTTCATCAATAGCCCAGCTGGACATAGACCACAATTAATTTTACTATATGTTCTCTACATATATTTCTCAGTACTGACCTTTCCACAGTGTGACAATCAATACAAATCATATGTTAATCTAAAATACATCCAAAGATGACTTCACGGTGAAATTCTTGTCAAGGGTTGATAGGCATTTTTTTGAGCTACTGCACTGTAAACAGAGCAGCATGTAAACAGAACACATATTTCACTTCCGGATCATCACCAAGGCCCTATTACTCCATGTGCACTGTCGCCAAATTGCACACTGACAACCACTCTCTCTGTTCATATTCTCAAGAATAAACAATTTACCTTTAAATCCCTACCAAATATGCATCAATATAACTCTTCTATCACCACCAAAATGAGAGAGGAAAACATGTTCTAAAAATAGACTGGAACTACATTCGTCGGTACTGAACAGGAAATATTAATTGTGGTGTGATTCCAGCTGCACATGATACTCCATGTACATCAGAATGGTAGCCTGGTTATTTGCTGCCGATAACCATAGTGGGACATGTATATTGTCTTGGCTCAAGACAATACCAGGATTCTCCCATACGACATATAGATCTTTCAAGTAGCAGATTGTAACTGCCGTAAAATGAGCTTCCAAGGGATTGTACCCTTTTCTCATTGCTGCCTTAATCAGGTTGACAACACATTCATATATATTATGTGGCACGATTCGTACAAATTGAAATTTACAAATAATTTCTTCTTATGGATAATCTATGAAAGACGTGCGTAAAACATACTTGAATACAAGTAGTAGACCTAAAGCAGGTGTTCAACAAAGAAATCATATTTTGTAAAAATATTATTTTGCGGACCTCTTTCTTACCCCTCCTCATTGTCCGCATTTGAAAAAGAAAAACGCATCACCTATCTTTGTAGACGTCTTTATGGATGATTGAAAATAAAATATTTTCAAATCGAACCCGAGTTATCAGATAATTTAAAACTACGAGACAGTCACCTGTCTCTTAAGATTTTAGTACGTATTCGATTGAAATAATCTCAGATAAGTGATATAAAATCTGTTAGCATAAATCATTTATACTTATCCATACTAAAATGAGACCTAATTGACCCAATAATATATTGTTTACAGTTTACGTTCGTGACCTCTTAGATATATGAACATTTGGAAAATCTTTGTCCCCATTATTTACCTCTTTCAGTTTGTTGCAATTATAAAAGCAATGCTTATTCTATATCAATTAGTACACGTTGAAAGAAATGAGGATTCTAATACGTCGGATCAGACGTTTGATTCCTAATGATGTGCAAGATTGAGAGTTGGAAGGACATGTATGAAAATGAGAACGAAAGCAAAACAAATTCAGAGGAGGTCGTGTAAGCTAAAGATTCAATTTCCGTTGTTCAATCAAAGTTTAGCAAAGAGTCTGAATTGTGTTGAAAATGATAAATCTTTACTTTGTTCTTTACTCTGTATTTACATTTCTCTTCTCCCTTCTGCATTTACACATTCATTTGCATTCGACTCTCTTATATTTCTCTTTCGTCTTTCTATTTCTGAACCCTACTACTGCCCACCTCATTATAAGCACTTCCGTGTACCAATAATGAAGTGTAAACTGCAAGAGTAACTTCCATTCAGAAAGATTATCAATGGAAAGTGTTTCTATATATTTTTTCTCTAAAAGCGCCCAGCAACCTAATATAGTTGGCATTACAAACACCGGAAGAAGGGAGATCGTGCTTTTGCATGTTTCAGTGTAGTTGCTGTTTTATTTTCTTCTTCAAATCTACATTTGCCTTTCTGTTCGTTCAGCATTGTACTTATGTTTATATTTGTTTATATTCTCCTTCTTTCTTCTGTCTCTTTATAAATTTGTATTGGCGTCTTTTCTGAAACTGGTTGTTATTTTGTATCTTGGTTTTTGATTTTTTTTTCCTTTTTCACTCAACCTTCTAGATTTCCGTGCTTGTGTAGATTAATTTTCTCTCCTCTTGATTACATCGTTTATTAACCTTACACTAGTTTTATTTAATTTCAGAGCCACCTATATACTTTCTAAGCGATTCCAAAATGTTTGTTTCAAACATTTTCTTTTCTCTCAAAAACTGGATGAAAATATCTATTAGTTCTTGTTTTACCAAAATAAATCTACTTCCGAAATATAATAATTTGACTCATCAATTAGAAAAGGCAAATGTTTGTTATGTTCTAAGTTATAAAGTAAGAACCTAAGAACGTTTTCGATTGACATAATCTCAGTGTGTCTTCTACAATTCCAAAGGCTGAATTTCCATGCAATCAAAATAAAATAAAAAGTTCACCGATGGACCGAATGGGAAATTCAGTGAACCTGAATATGCATTATACCCTTCCCGTGAGTCTGATTTTATAATCTGTTAAGATGGCAGGAATGCTATGCCGGATTGGAAAATACTATTTAATATAAATTAGGAGTCCATAACTCTTATTTTGAGTGAAACATGAGTCCCACTCGCAAACGTTGTAGTTCCCTATGAGAAGACAATTAAGCATTCCTGAAACAGCTATATTTCCAGATGAGAAGAAACAGTGGTTGCCTTTGAGTTTTAAGTTTTGAACTTCTTTACATCACTGACATATAATCCTTGTTTGTACATTAGAGTGAGAGTGAATTATGTCATGCCAAGGAAAGGACTTAATCCAAGGAATAAGTTAGGCATTACATATAGTGTTACAAGTGAAATCAGTCATTGGAAATATCAGCACATATTCTCGCCACTCTGCAGTTAGCCAAGTTTTGTAATTTGCCGCCAAACGTTTTAGTCATATTCTTCAGATGTACTCTTACAATGACAACATGTATATCTTGGGGAATTTAAGCCCCTAAATTTTCTGACTGTAAATATTAGCACTACTAAAATAATCTTGGGGTTTACAAGAAACACTCTCTTCGCCGCCCCCTGTCTCTCTCTGTCTGTCTGTCTGTCTGTCTCTCTCTCTCTCTCTACAAACACACACACAGATATATATTTAAAGATAGATAGATAGATAGATAGATAGATAGATAGATAGATAGACACAGACAGACAGATAGATAGATAGATAGATAGATAGATAGATAGATAGATAGATAGATAGAGTGTAGAACTTTGCCTATATTTGTCGATCATTATGATCGTTTTAAAACAACGCAATACATCGCTAATTTTTGTCTATGACTGCAGATTATGCTTGAAGACAAATAATCACATTTACTTGGATTTAAATTCAGGACACTGGTGATTTCATGGGAATCATGATTTTACTGACATTGGTCATGTTATTTGCTGCAATGTAAGATGAAGACCCGACTCTGCTTACAACATAGTATTATCGAAATGAACTTTCTACCCACATCACAGTCATCGTCTTGTGTATTACGGTTTGTTCTGACGATCAGACCGAAAAGAAATTATTTGCTCCATTTATATTTTCAGTACTTAAAAAATTATCAGTTGAATTCAGATTTTATATGAGGATAATCAGTTGCAAGTAAGCAAGAATTTAACCAGTGATCTTGCAGTTAGACTTACAAGAAAACAAACAACTTTCTGCTTCAAGAATATTTTAATTCTGTATTTGTTACTAGAAAAGAAATCAAATTTAAAGACGAATTAGTAATATTGTTTATACTGAAATGTTTCCGATGTGCATTTCCTACTTCACTGATTTTAAGTTATATTAGGTGTATTTTCTTCTTTATTTTTTATTGATATTATCTAAAAGTCAAATAATATATCAAGCAGTTCAAAGTACTGGGAAAACCCGGCTCAATTGTAGTTTGACTATTCCAACCCGTTTGTTTTGTTTTGGAAGTCCGTTAAACATGAAAGGTGCATGAGATGCCAGTTTTAGTGCCATCCTGTTCACAGGTTATACATTATGGTATCACGGTGCCAATTGTTTTTCCATAGACCTCAATGCTAATGTTTTGTGAAATAAATATACTTTCTATCCTACATCAGCATGCATGCCACACACCGTCATAGAGAACAATGTTAGATTATCAATTTGACAATGATAGAACCAGGTACTCCATTGCATTTAAGAGAGATAACTCTGCTGGAACTAGACAGGGGTATGAGTTATTTAGTCACAACATACCTATTTTCAGTCATAAGTATCACATTTTCAAAAAAATCATCAAAAATACGAAATATGATCTATATAGGAATTAGCATAAATTCACATGTTTCCAAGAGGCTAAACTTTATTTTAAAGCCTAACAGAAAGTACAACTCTTACATAATCCACCAATCATAGCTTGTGTTGTTGTTTATTTCTGAATGCAATGGACCCTACACTTTAAGCTCCACCCATTTGGACTTGCGCAATTGGTACCGTTATACCTTATAAATGAATGACTCAGTTTTTTTTTAGTTCAATGCACCTTTTATCGCATTAAACATTTTCATTATTGAAATCAGTTTGTTGTACGAACAATTGGGACTATATATATATAGTATCATATCATGTATTGTATTGTATACATACATACATACATACATACATACATACATACATACATACATACATACATACATACATACATACATACATACATACATACATACATACATACATACATACATACATACATACATACATAATGCATGGACCGTGATTTGTTTCAAAATAATTTTTGTACCGTTGGGGAAAATGTCGAGGGTCGGTAATTATAAACAGGGACATTCCGCAAACTGGAAACATATTTTTTTTAAAAAAATTATTTGTCTCATCAAAAATGACTTGACATCCTACATCACACATTTAACGCTTTTATTTTTAAAAAAAAACTCGAAGTCAAGAACAACAACTCTTGCGGTATTCTACAGTGCTCGCATACGCATTTAGAAACTGTTTATCAATGTTACTATCGTTAGCTACCTTATTGCTACCGTATATGCTGTTTAGTAACATTCACGTGTTTCTTATATATATATATATATATATATATATATATATATATATATATATATATATATATATATATATATATATATATATATGAATAAGAAGAGGGAAAGCCATTAAATATTTTAAAATTCTCAGCAAACAGCAATAAAAAAAATATTTTAAATATGTACTAATAAAAGCTTTAAATACGGCGATAATGCAGCCTTCCAGGCTACTGGAGATAAGTCATTGCAATGTGACTGTGACGAAATATTTACGCATATAATAATTTGAAGAAGTACAGTATTTACATAAGTGAAATGAACCGGTCTAATGTGAAGTTGGTAGTAAAATGTTCAAGGTGATAATGTTTTGAAATGGCCTGAAATTATGTCTGTTTTAAGGAATACATGATATGATACAAAGTGCTGACAAGCCATTCAAATGTAAATTTTGTCCTAATGTATGTAAAGGGAAAGGTGATTTGTAGAGCCACAATAGTATACATACAGAAAAAAAAAACACTTTCATACACAAATAGGCAAATCCCTATTAACTAACGTTGCTTACTGCAACCACTATACAAAGTATAAATCAATTCAACATTTTCAAATCTATATCACATGAGTAAATACACGAGGATACTTCAAACTAACCAAATAGAGTCTTACAATATTAATTATATACATAAACATTCCTCATATCTCAAAACAGGCGTGTATATCAAACACTACGAATGAATCAAACCCTACACAACGCCATTCAACGTACTAAAGCATAAATAATGCAGTAATTCAAGAACGATTACTTTGCAGTAATATATTACAACATTCGAGCAAATAGTCATTGATATTGTCACAGAATTAGGCAAAAATTGAACTGATTTTTGTTGTTCTTCAATTGCAAACGAAACTCAGCATTTTCTTGATTTCGTCGTACACGCATTACCTGGGGTGATTAAGTGGCGTGTAACGATTTGCATGTGCCAATTTGTAATTTACATGAAATCCGAAATACTCGTTTTACGTGGTGCACGGCAAGCTCGATGTGATTTATGTTCACCTATTGAGAGTATATAAGGCGAAGTATTTCTCATAATTATTTACGGGAACCAAAATATCTAATCGAAGGATAGATAACCTCGTCTTGCAATCTCCAGCCAAAGGGGTGAGTGTTAAATTTACATTTCGTTTTATTGTGAATTTTATTCAGATTATCATTTCGTATAATGATGCCTTTATTGCAATGAACGTGGAATATTTGGAATTACTAGTCACTTTTAGACTTTAAATGAAATATCGTAATCTACAGCTTAGATTATTTTTGAGACAACTATTATCAGTCTGGTTTTGTTTATTATAGCTGATTCCGTCGTTGATACCGTAGAAGTACATCACTGATAGCGCATCTAATAACATCGTTGATACCGTCTCTGATACCGTAGCTGCTAACGTAGTTGATACCATTTCTGATACCGTAGCTGTTAACACATCTGATACCATCTTTTGATAAACGTCTTTGATATCGTCTGATTTGTTGTGGGACATCTATTGTTTGTTCTGGAACATCTCTGTATAAATATCTGAATGTGCTTGTGCCGTTAATTTGTGCAAACGGAATTGAAGTATCTGTCTGTGTGTCGAACTGTCTGTTCGTCAATATCTGTGTAACGTGTAAATATCCGGAAAGCTAGAAGTCCGAGTGTCGGAGCTGTCTTAGAGTTGTAAAACGTCCGGGTCGACATCTAGGGAAGTGAGGAACCGTTGGTTCGGGTAGATGTTGTATGCTGTCTGAACGTATAACTGTGGTGGATCCGTGAAGGGTAACGTCCGATAATAGTATTGGTCAACCCTCGGTTCTCGGGGAAACTGGGAGACGATTCAACTGTTGCTGAATCGTGCGGTTATACAGGGGAGACACATAGGTGTATTGAAATTGTAATATAATTTAATACATTGTTGTATTTGCATGCTTATGTCAGATCGCAATAATATTTCAAGTGATCACATAGATATCAATAAAAGCTAGCAACTTGATTGAATACAAGTATATGATCGTGCGATAGATAGTTTGTCGTTTGTGTTTATTTTTTTCGTAAATCATACTTGCATTTATTTAACTTTCGTAAAGGATCCCTGGATCTGTGTATAATCCAAGAGATCCCTTTACATTTGTGATTCCTTTTGTATTGTTATTTAATTTATTCTTGTATTGTGAATGGTTGTGAGTGTAATTGTGGGTTGAGTGCATGAATTATTGTGTTGTTACATCTGTATTTTTTCATTTATAATTTATTACATAAATTTATATTTTCTTTCACAAATTGTGTTTGTATTGTTCATTTAATCCACCCTCGCGAAATTATAAGCCAGAGGGAATAAAATATACATGACATATACAAATCTAGTTAATCCTTACAATCCTATCATCGTGGCAATCACCAAACAACAAAAACCAACTCATCTGTATTCATTTCTTGTTTTAAAGCATAAGCTACATAAGTAGTGCCCTGGTCTGTGCATATGTCTGTCATGCTCGGTAGTGGCATTGTTTGGAAGGGAATTTGGTGAACAACTTGCGATGTAACTAGGTGAAAGACATGTTTTATAACCTTTAGGCTTTGAAGAATTGATTACTTACAAATGTTTTAGAGCTTTTTATTCAATTCATTCCATTGACGAGGCGTACCTAAGGCCCGATATTCCTACAAAAGAGGAATAAGAATGCGATTGTGTATTAAATATGATGTCACATTGAATTTCCCTGGGTGTATCGTTGATGATAATATTGAAGATAATACATCTAAATGAGAAGCGTATGATAACATTTTTCACCAGCGTAGTAGTTTGAAGATTATAGCGATGATTTCTTACCAGAGATAAACCTTTCAAATGTGAAAGTTATGATGGGCTTTTTAGTCAAAAAGGTACCATAGACAGGAACAAATGAGTACATTCTGAAGATAAATCGTTCATATGTCAAGATTATACGAATATTTGTATGTCGGCAATAAGGCACACACACGTGAATGTTTACCGGTGATATTCTATTTAGATGTTACAGTGAAAACACATTATAACTGTTGGGAAAAAGAAACCTAATTTCGTTTGTTAATTTTTGTAGGGTTTAAGAAAATTGTTCAGCACACGATATTCTATACATGGCGGCCAGTACTACTGGTGGAGCGAGAACCCGGTAAAATCTCCGGAAAGAACCACCAACTGTCAAGCTTTCTCACATAACTACATTAGCCGAATCTTTGACTCGAACCCACGCAGAAATAGGTGAGATGGCAGTGATCCGTAACTGAGAGTGCTTTAAACCACCTTGGACACTCGTGGCCCCAAACCTAATTTTGAGCCTGGCAATATAGTGAATACATCCTTGTAGTACAATGATGGTTGTTGGTATACTTTAATCTCGAGATACGATTTAAGTGCGCCCATTAGAGATGTCCCAGATGATGGCTATGAAGAGTCCGCACTGACTTTGTAGCTGTGGCTGAAGTTTCATTTTGTAGCCCGCCAAATAGTGGTTAGTGTCGCAGTCGGAGATGTGGAATGTATCGGTGGTGGTGTGGAGGCGAAATGATATCAGTCTTCGATAATATTATTGGCAGGATTATATTATCTTCAACCAAGCGTTTATGATTGCGAATCAAACTCAAAACTCTCTAGCTTCTTCAGTGCTCTTTACGTGCCAGAGGACCGTATAGATCGCTGATGTTAGGAGCCAGAACTCTGGTACCAGCATCTCCTGTAGTGCGTCGATGTCTACCTGGAGCCTTATAATTTCTTCACTAATGACAAAAGTCTTTCGAACATTGATGATTGCGTCCATATCATCTAAGTGTTCAGTCAGCATGGTCCGGACAGGTACCTAGCTTGAGGATTGGAGGTTTCAGTGTTGTTCTTAGTTTGTTTTTTCTTGTCAGGTACTCGCGTACCTTATGTCCTACTCACCCAGTAAGGTAGGCTAACTCATCATATAGTAACTCAACATATATTGAGTTAGCCAGAATTATGATGAATAGCTACAAATTGTGAATAAGGAGTTCAGTAGGACACTCAACATATATTGAGTTAGCCAGAATTATGATGAATGACTACAAATTGTGAATATGGAGTTCAACTGAGTTATATTGAGCTAGCCAGAATTATGATGAATGGCTTCAAATTGTGAATAACGAGTTCCATAGGACACTCTACATATATTGAGTTAGCCAGAATTATGACGAATGAGTACAAATTGTGAATATGGAGTTCAATTGAGTTATATTGAGTTAGCCAGAATTATGGTACAAGACTACAAATTGTGAACATCAAAATGTATGATGGACAGTCTATCTGTATTCTTGAAACCAATAGTATGATGAAAGACTACAAATTGTAAATATGGAAATCCTTATTGTTAATATTGAATTCTCGAGATTACAATGTTTCTGTGATAACTTTTCCTATGCTAACTAATAACGTATGTAACATAGCTCTCCTTTATCATGCTTGCATTAACAATATTATAATAAAAAAAGAAAGTATTCTGTTTTATAGATAGTTCTTGCCTCGTTTAGCAGAAAAAGTATTTTTTCCATGTTTCCCAGGTATCACATTCATGATTGGCTTATTAAAATTAAACGTAGCTTAAAAATGTGTTTCCCTTTACCAAATTAGATTAATATTCTCTTTTCAAGTAACATGCCAATTTCTAATTATTTGCATTATGAGTGAAGCCCTGGAAAACCACTGTGGGACAGCCAGCATTGGAGGGCGTAACAGCACCAACCTACGCTTTGCAGACAACATTGATGGGCTGGCTGGCAGTGAAGATGAACTTGCCGCCTTAGTGAAGAACTTGGATGAAACATCTTCCAGATTTGACATGGAGATAAACGCAGAGAAGACAAAACTGATGACAAATAGGGGAAAACAAATCTCAACCAAGATTAAAGTCAGAGGACAGGAACTGGAAACAGTGGGCCAATTCAAATATCTTGGTTCCATAATCACAAAAGAGGGATCAAAAGCAGAAATTTTGTCAAGTGCAGCACAAACAATGGCAGCTATGTCAAAGCAAAGACCCATCTGGAGAGACAAGAATATCTGTCTGAAAACTAAACTCAGACTATTGAGAGCACTAGTCATCTCAATCTTTTTGTATTCATGTAAGGCCTGGACCCTGACAGCAGAATTACAACAAAGAATCCGGGCACTTGAAATGAGATACTACAGAACCAACCATGGCATTTCTTACATGGACCACATCACAAATGATGAAGTGCGTAACACCATCAGGCACAAGGTAGGCCATTATGAATACTTCCTCACCACTGTGAAAAAGAGAAAGCTAAAATGGTATGGCCATGCCACTAGAGCCAACAGTCTATCCACAACAGTACTGCACAGCAGTGTCCAAGGTGGCAGAAGGAGAGGTAGACAGAGAAAAAAGTGGACTGACAACATCACAAAATGGAGCAGGAGTAGTTTTGCGGAGACACAGGCATTGGCACATGGTCGACAAAAGTAGAGGGAACTGGTCAGATGTTCAGCAGCACAGTGCTTCAATGACCACATTTGGAATCTCTGACTTGACAGTATTTATGCATTGTCTCACTTCAGTCACTCATTATTCAGTGATCCAAGTACAGAAGTTGTTGCAATGAGTCAACATTTTTTGGTCAGTTTAGCTGACCTAGCAGCTGCATAAGGTTCAGCATGCATTCCACCAGAATTTGATTTCCGTGAAGTTGTTGCTTGTCCTACCACTATAGAATTTATTCCTGTACGATAGGAATTGTATGTTGGGTTAGTAGCAGCACCATGATACAACGACCTCTGTTGGCAGAACACATTTTCAACAATGTCACTGTTAATTCTGGAAGGAACATTGCTTTGACCGATTTTTGAAACACACAACTTTGTTAATGACATGAAACCATGATACATGAAATCAAGATCCTCTCTTGTTTCCATTGTCATTAAATTCTTGTGTCTCTTACTGACACTGTCTGACTTGGCAACTTGTTTCTCCCAGGACTTGAACCAGTCATATGCTGAAGTGACTCTTCTTAACCTTTTAACCGTTAAATTTTTTATAGGTCTACTGTCATTTAAGAATGAAACTAAAAAACTCGTATGCTGCAGAAGATAAAGTGCTGCTGTTAGTTCCTTCTGTGCTGGCTCAGGCAGACTTTCTTGATACATAGTCATCAAATTCAGCATGTCCTGGTTTAGAGCTTCAAAATCCCGTTTGTTCCTCATCTTTTGAGCATCATTTGGACAAATGTGCTTATCAGAAAGCTTCTGATGAACTGGGAAAGGATTTGTGCTATGGTCACACTTATAGGCATCTATCCACATCTTCCAAATTATAAAGAAGCCATCAGCAGTGAGAAATCCCTTATGAAAATCCTCAAAACCACTACTTAGTATACTGTTCCTAATCTTCTTGAGTAAATGGCATGGGTCCATCATGAAGATAATATCTCTCATTAGATTTCTGTAGTGTTTGGCAACCATCTGTCTCTCCATGGGATTTTCATGCAAACAGTGCATTTTTAAAAATGCACGGTTATTGCTTGACCCATCTATGCAGCAGTATATTGCCTTAAAACCATATTCATTAAGGACATCAACACATTTCCATGTTGTGATAAACAGGTCACTTGGTGATGCCTCTGTATTTGGATAATTGGCACATGGCCATATGAAACCTGTTATACCATAAAAGATGTATTGCAACACGTGATTGGCCATTTTAATTTCAACTTTACCCGTGCTGGCTGCATGCATCATCTTTATCTCTGGACCAGAATCAGTTAGACCAACCAATGAGCTACCAGATTTATAATGAACAATTTGTATGTCTTCTTGAATTGACATTTCATCCAAGATTAAACCTCCAAAATAGCCCTCTTGTGTCAAATTTTGTCTTTGAGCCTCATTCAACATCCATTCCATCATTTGTGGTATTATTCCAGGGCCCTGACATACTGCATTTTTATATAGGGATAGTAATTGCTCAGATGGGAGATGTTACCAACCATTTTTAGTCACATCTCTGTAAGCTGAGGGATTTCTGTTATACAAAGTTATTGCTATACTGATTACTTCCCTTGGCCATCTCATACCTTTACTATTTTGTAGATTAGAGGCCATTATTTGGGAACACAAAAGTGTAAGTTGATTTTCAGCCAGATTTGGTGCAATGTTTCTCAAAACCAATATTATATCTTAAAACTGATTGCATCCGGACAAAGGATTGTCACTTTCTTTTTTTCTAATTGCTTCTGTTTCATTCTTTAATTACTTGTGCTTTTACACACAATGCACCTCTTACATTTATGAAAAACACTGCCTATAGAAACTACTTTATAGCAATTGATATGCCTGATTACAACTTTTGGTTCAGTATCCTTCTGCACTATGCATACCTCTTTCATATATTTATCATTGAAAAATGATCTTTATTCTTGTAATGGTATCCATGACATACGGAAATACTTTTGAGACAATGAAACAAAACATTTATTGAGTTTGCATTAAATACCAGTTTTGAACTGATGTAGAACTGAGAAAGGTCTATCATTTTCCAGCTATAGACAATTGTACAATACCATCATTACTGATGCTGATTCCTATCATCATTGGGTTACCATTAAAAGTCTCCTTTGACATACAACCAAGCTTGCAAACACTTTCAGATTTATCAAGCAGAAACCATTCTGATGGCTTCATGGTATGCACTGCTTCAAATGGAATAAGCTGACTTTTGCCATTTGATGAATCTAAAGTTATGCCATGTATGCTCCTTATCTTTATGCTGTTAACTCTAACAACAGACGTCTTCACATTTGGACATATTTTCATTATTATCTTAGTCAACATTACTGGATTGCACACATCCTTAGAAGTTGGAATATTCTCTGTCAACCTAGACATAATTTCATCAAGGCTTGTGTTTCTGTTCCAGTCAATCAAGAGATTCTATGACAGCCTTAAACATAATGGAGTAATCCTTTAAAAAGTCTGTTCTGTTACTCAGGAAGAAGAGATACTGTCATAAAATGTATGTATGGGAATATACTATGAAGTAATGGAAGGACTGGTTATATAAGTACACACATATACAAACATACACACATACACACGTTTATTGCAGTTTTCAGTTTAATATTTCATATTTTACTCAAAGCTATCAATTTAATTTTCTTTCTGGAAGGCTGTTAATTTAAGGTTCTAATTATTTTACATGATTTCATAAACTCATTCATCCTCTCTCCTTATGGTATGTACATATATCATGTAGGCTGTCTTTGTCTACATAGTGATTTAATGAAGTAATTAATAATGAAAAACATATAAAGGTTATTATGTCCTGAAATTATAACGACACCGTATACCTAGAAATATGCATGCCAATGATAATTTGTCTACTCTTGTATATTTTGCTAAATTAAGGACACTATGTATTCATTCAAGACTAGTACATTTCCAAACACGTACACTTGTGCAATTTTGAAATTTAACTTGAAAATATATTAAAGTCATATTCACATGCATAGAAAATACCCGATTTTATCTTAATCATGATAGTTATACTCTGTAAAAAAAAAAAAGAATTACAAAAAAGGTTGTCCAAAAGTAATGAAATATTTTTCAAATCTGTATTAAAAAACCAACTCAAAATTTCATAAGAAAATGTGAGGATCTTATCCACAGGCACTTGATTCTGGGTAAAGTAATGTATACACTCACCATTATGTTATATGGTGAGGGTTACGGGTCAAAACGGACCGGTACCAAAAAGGCCCACGACCAAAACGGACCAGTGCTTAAAAGTCCCGGTACAAAAAGGCCCGACCCAAAAAGGCCCATTTATGTATTATATTACCAATTACTAGTATCATGTCTAATAAAAGTAACTAATATGTAATATCAAATTCTTGTTTTCTGGTAAATCATAAATGTCTATAAATAATGTGCAGTAGAGATTCATTGTGCTGCATGTCACAATCATACGTCAAATTATCATGAGAATAACTGTGACACGCTAATACATGTTCTATGTAAGATGAATAAGAAAGGCAAATAATAATTGTGTAAGAAAACATTGTATGTAAAGCAAATAAGTAATATCTTTGTTATAACATATCAAGAATGAATACGATTTAGTGTCACCCACGTGTTGTTTGTGCATGCCAACTTTGTTATGGTAATGCCTTAACTAAGGAATGGCGATTTCATTTATGATGGATGGATGAATATTTTAATTTGCGAAGACTATTGACTCTTCCTGTTTCATATACATTCAATATCATTAATATGTTATTGCGTAATTTATCTGCGTTGATTATAACGTATGCTTTCAATAGACATTTGTTATATTCTGTGCCTAGTATGCACCGTTATTGTGTTGTGCTTGCAATGAAAGTCAAGATACAATTGGAAATGATTTAAGAGCTTATTTATAAATAAAAAAAATTAACAACATAAATTTGTATGATAGGTTAGAAAGAGAAAATGAAGAAAAGATATCATGTCTAACTAGTATGAGCACATAAAAGACAAACGCTAATGCCATTTCAGATTTATTAATGTCAATAATAACAATCATTATCGATAATACATGAATATTAATATCTAATATCAAATACTACAACACTATTGCCCATAACTAATGTCCAAAAAATTTAAAAGCAACACAGATTAACTAATTATACTGTTATGACATATATTTACAGTAAATGCTATATGATTGGAATTTGTCTCTAAAATGGTTTATTAAAGTTTATTGGCATTAAATAATACTGAAAGTAAAACGAATACTAAAATATATTGGGATAAATTCATTCATTACAGTTATATACTATTCAATAAGAAATCACTATACGGGTATGTTAGGAAAACTCGCTTGTAAGATATATATTAAGACAAACTGGCTTGTAATAAATGTTATGTACATTATGCTTATGTACATTGAAAGTCGGCAGACAATAACTAGAGTTACATAGTATACAATACAATGTGATTATCAAAGTTTCATAACATATTAAATAAACCTGAGACAGAAAACAGGTAAAGGATGTGTTAAAAGTACAAGGCGATCGCTGATTCATAAGTAAGATCGGGACTAATAATACAATCGTGTTCATGTCGTTGCTGCGTAATCGGTTAAGGTCTGCTGTTTGCTATCCGTTATTTATTTTTGTCTAGGTGTTAATCTTCACTAACCAGTGTTTCAGTTTTGGCAGCTCATTGTTATATATATATATATATATATATATATATATATATATATATATATATATATATATATATATATATATATATATATATATCAACATATCAGTGACTTCGAAGTGAAAAGATATGGTTTTGGCAGCTCAGTGTTTGAGCAGTATATGTAAAAATATCATGGAATTAGAATTCAATAATTGACTTTTTTCTTCTTCTTCATTATTATTATTAGTAGTATTATTATTATTATTATTATTATTATTATTATTATTATTATTATTATTATTAATCAGTCTTGTTAACGGTCCTTTTAACCCGGGCCTTTTCCGTCCAGGTCCTTTCTGACCCGTTACTGGCCTTTCTGGACCGGGCCTTTTTAACCCGGGCCGTTTTGGTATTGGGCCTTTCTGACCCGTTACCGATTAAAGGGGCCTACAATCTGCCAATAGTTATGCTATATCAATAGTTGTGCAATGATTATACTTTAATGTGGTAATCAACAACAACAACAACAACAACAACAACAATAATAATAATAATAATAATAATAATAATAATAATAATAATAATAATAATAATAATAATAATAATAATAATAATAATAATCAGGAAAAATGTAGTAAGTATCGGACTCAATATTGCTTCGATGCGCGTTTTATTTATGGCTATTGGTTCCCAGCCCAGATGTTGAGTGGTTCTGAGCAGAGATATTTTGGTTCCTATCGAGGAGGTGAGCTACATAACCCTACTCATCCTACCATGGGGGGACAACTCTACATCGAGGTGTTTGCCTAATGCACGTATGGTTGCATGCGTATATTATATAAAAGAAAGAACATATTGCAATTTAAAGTGAACTGGTAGAATATTTCCACAATAAACAAAAGCATTAAATGATCAAATAGAATACACAAATGAAATTGAAGTTGAAATTCATGATTAACATCACTACAAACTAAATGCAGTTATTATTTAACTTCATATGAATGTTGAATACAATGTGGGCAAATATTTTAAATTTATAGAATTATTATTATTATTATTATTATTATTATTATTATTATTATTATTATTATTATTATTGAAATTATTACTTTTTCCAAGACACTTTAGCTGTTGTATTCATAATTACGTACTAGAAGCATAATCATAAGAAAAATTGTGAAAATTGTAATCCATATTGGCAACCATGGATTTAAATTGCAGTCTTAACCCTGAAATGACATATATTTCGCTATCAGTACATGACCTATAATCATCAGATATCAGACAATACATTAGATATATTTCGTAACCAATGTCAATACATGTACACACTGCTAAATGATATCACTGAAAAGCAAAGAGGCTATGGATTTCCACCAGACTCACTCTTTGTAAAGAAATCTACGAAGCCGCTAAGAAGAACGTCACAAACATAGTCATTTACCAAAATTATCCCACTACAGTACAAAGAACACAGAAAGTTCCAGCTGCAAAGAGCTCGTCGAGATAACTAACAAACTAATGTCAAGGAACAAATGTACACCACTTCCAACTACCTTCTCTCCAGTAAATCTTCCGGACGTATTTGCAAATTTCTTCCGTCACAAAGTACAAACAATTAGTAGTATATGGGAATACTCTAGCGTCAACGGGAAATTCAGTCAAAAAGGTCTTGGGAACATCTTGCGTCAAGGGGAATTTAACATGGGGAAATGTAATATGCAGTGAATGGGGAATTGAACATAGCGTCAAGGATTGGGTCACTTTAGCGACTATGGCAACTTAACGTTTAAAATGGGCATATCAAAATTGGTGTAAATAGGATTTTAACATGGGAATGTCACCTGGAGTTCTAAGCGAAGTGAACATTGGGACTTCATTGTGTCATAGGGT
The DNA here is from genome assembly GCA_030141615.1 of Unio pictorum. Classification (NCBI taxonomy): domain Eukaryota; kingdom Metazoa; phylum Mollusca; class Bivalvia; order Unionida; family Unionidae; genus Unio; species Unio pictorum. The sequence goes on from JARLTB010000100.1 coordinate 4,697,247, forward strand.
CAAAACTAGTTATAGGGTAAAATGTACAATGGGGGGAAAGAGGCTGATAGGGACAAAGATAGACATACAGAAAGAAACAAATACACATGCAAACACATAGAAGAGAAAACAGAGATCTTCTCAAGAAGGACCCACACATAATAAAAGTCAACGATATGGGTTCAAAATATTTATTCAAGTATATACAAGGCCTCTCTGGCCTGTGCTCTAGTCTAGGCACTATCCATTTCAAACATTCAAATCTGGACATGGAACAAATCTATTCACATGTTATCTATTCGTTTGATCTAGGAAGAAAGAAAAAATAAAAACGAAAGTTTATGCCTTCAAAAAGGACCTTACTTTGCATACAACGCATAATCATTTCATATAAGAATGACACTTTTCATACAACAATTCTTATCCATTTTTGAGAAAAAACCTAAACCAAAACAAGTAACAAACAATAAAATAGAGGAGATAGTTCATGATTCTCTCTATATCCGTCACACACATTGTTTAAAATCTGGTCAGCTACCACTTGTGTCCCAGCGTAGATTCTTTCCATTACGTACCGCATTTCATTCGTAAATCTGATGTTATGTCCATTGCGCAAGATTAACCTATCGATAAGCAGATCAATGGCGGTTATTGTCTTCTTCCTACCTTGGAGGTGCAACTAGTGAAACGCTCTTTATTTTTGCCAAAGGCAGGAACGCAACATTGTCATAAAATAGTTCACAGGTTAGTGGTGAAATCCTGTGGTCGGATCAACAGAACATTAAGTGCAGGTTGTAAAACCAACCTTGACAGACAGTTGGGAGAGGGTAGTGTATGAACATTATATGAATTAACGTCCACTCGGAATTGAGCAAAGAATGGCCAACATTAGAATCGCAAGCTTAAATATATTATTTTAAGAACTAACTGTCCGTAGTCGCTAAAACCATCTTGCAAGATTTATAAGAAAAGAGAAGCTTCTTGGATGTCATTATAAATTCGTGAGAAACTTTTGTATTCTGTAGGAGCTGCATTACATGTCAATGACTATTTGCTCGATTGTTGTAATATAATATATAATGCAAAGTAATTGTTCTTTCCGGGGGTTATCCCGAATTCTTCCTCCACTAATAATACTGACCGCCATGTATAGCCTATCGTGTGCTGACGTTAAACCCGACATTAGCAGAATACACATACTCGTCGAAATAAATTCTTAATAATTTATGTGATCTTGCTGTATGATATTATTCCATCACCGTGATATAACGAAATTAACAATGATAATTTGGAGTATGCTAACATCACCGAGTACAGTTATATTGTATACTCAGATATTCTACATGTGCTGCTGCAGATGAAGCACACATTTTTACAACTACTTGCGATGTCATTGTATTTTTTTTTATAGCAATAGACCGGTCGCAGCGATAACAGAGGGAGCAGCATATGCAATTATCTCAAAGATAATTACATGCGATATTTGTTTTACCATTACTTTAACTGTATACTCGTCAGTCATAATTTATTTGTCGGGTACGCGAGGAACACACCTGCTCGTATCTGGAATAATGAACATCGATTGAGAAATTCATTATGTTTTTAGTAGGTGGTAGTTTATTAACTAAAGTAAGACACCAATAGTAGCACACGGCATTGCCAATTTGTTCTCCATTTTAGGTATCACAAGGGATGCGTATCGTAAGGCAGTCAAGAACGAAACGGACCTAGATTTTACATGTCATGACTGTACCGAAGCTGACACTTTAGGAATGCCCGTTGCGAGCAGCACAAGGAATGATTCCTTGGATATAACAAAAGTATCATTTTCTGTACCGGAGAAAATCCAAGAGGACTCCATTGAAGAAAACATAACATCAAATTTGATAACTTATGAGGAGGAAAGTAACATAACATTTAAAGTTATTGACGGGGGAACTCAACGAGGAAAACGTAAGCTAGTCAGTAGTGACGGCTTCACCTTCGTTGTTAAGGTATGTGTATTGGGTTATTTGTTCATTAATATTTTGTAGCGTAAGGTGTTATAACTACATAATAACATTTTCAGTGCAATGCCACATATGATTGGTGTATGCCCACTAACTGAACTAATTTAAACAGCATTCATTCTCTATTTACATAATTTTGTTTTGAGCCTATTATATAGAGTAGTAATGTAAACAACACCATTATTAAATATATATATAGATATTTGATAATAAGTAGTTTTTCTATGCATGCAAATATTTATATTATTTGTATGATCCATTTACAGCGTCAAAATAGGCACTACACAAATTGGCGGTGCAGTGTTAGGAATAAAACAATAGCTTGTCCTGTAACGTTGCGCCAGACTGCTGATGGGTTTGGTCGAATCGACGGGCAGCACACTCATCAAGGGATGCCAGGGATTATAAAATCTCTTGAAATGCAGAAAAAGGTAATTGATTTAACAACTACTAGAAACATGTCTTTGTATGTAGCCATTGTTGCAATGAAATTGACGGATAATAGAGATTATTCATGCCCAATAAATTATCATGATTGAATTATAGTCATGAATACATTGTTATAATTTCTCGAAGCATAATATTGAAAATGTAAAACACCGCCGTGTAATTTAAACAAAACAATATCATCACACACCTTTCATCTTTCTCTTACCAACCACCTGTATCAACGCTCTACCAGGATATGTACATCTATCCCATCTAATTGTAATATATATATATATATATATATATATATATATATATATATATATATATATATATATATATATATATATATATATATATATATATATATATATATATATATATATATATATACACACACTACAGCGGATCAGATCGTCTGAGCCAGCAGATTTACAATTTGAGGTATGACATTTAATATTCATATGTAAACATTTTGAATGCTGCAAGAATAAATGGTTACTGAACGAGAACTTATTTCAATTAAAATTATATTTATTTACTTATAGTGTATATGTGTGTGTGTGTGTGTGAGAGAGAGAGAGAGAGAGAGAGAGAGAGAGAGAGAGAGAGAGAGAGAGAGAGAGATTTGGATTTTTAACGTAGATTTAATAATTTTTAAGTCATATCTCGACGATGTGTGCAGTGTGGCAGTTTATAATAATGCCTAGCACTGTTGCATCATGTCGTATTAGCGCTAATCGATGCAGCTATTAGTAACATGTATTACCCTTTTGTATTTTTCTTCAGCTGGACAACGAATTCATTGAGCAAAACACATCTGATGATTTTTTCAAGGCTGATGTGAGAGTAGGTGGACACCGTCACCTTATTTTCGCAACAAACCAACAGCTGCAAATGATGGCTAATGCAAAAACATGGTATATTGATGGGACATTCAAACTAGTGAGGAAGCCGTTTCATTAATTGCTGTCCATCCACACGTTTGTGAAAGCATCGGGTGAAATTAAGCAGTTTTCATGCGCTTTCATACTGATGTCTAGAAGACAAAAAAGGACTATAAAAAGGTATTATTTGTACTACACTTCTTATGCAAAGTTTTCTTAAAACTTGTGTTTAAATTAATTAGACAACATCATGTTCATATCATTGATATATTGTATAGTAAGACAATGTGTTATTATTCTGTTATTCATATTTGCCCAGGTTTTCCGCAGTATCCTCACCATGCTGACCAGTAACCCAGAAGTGAGGGAAATGGTTGTAGATTTTGAGCACGGTCTCTGGCTTGCTTTGCACAAAGTGTTAAAAAAACCAATCCATGGTTGTGCTTTTCACTGGGGACAAGTAGTGTGGCGTCAAGCCCAGTCACTTGGATTGCAGGTATATACCCTTTACTACTACCTCTGTACCAAACATTTAAAAAGCTCCTCAAATAATATGACGATGTAATACGACTACAACAATATATATTTGTTAAATAAACATTAGAGATGAAAGCATTAAACGTTATATATAAAGTGTATACACAATTCCGTCGGAATCATATAACATCAGATACTAAAATACTAAAATACACATTCATCTCTCTCTCTCTCTCTCTCTCTCTCTCTCTCACACACACACACACACACACACACACACACACACACACACACACACACACATTTTATATATATATTTCCTTGCAATATTTCAGTCTGACTACAACATGAAAGATGGAGTATATAAATTCATTCGAAAAGTCTTAGCCTTGCCATTCCTTCCTGAAGAACTGATCAACCATACAATTTACAAAATGAAAGAAAAGGCCAATACTGAACAGTTAGTACAACTGATGGAGTATGTTGAAAACACCTGGATAACAAATCCAACATGGCTTCCAGCAACATGGTCAGTATTCCAGAGGGCAATTGGAACTAACAACGACGTTGAAGGTTGGCATAACCGCTTAAATCGCCGTGCAATGAAATCGAAGCTGTCACTGTATGTGGTAGTGACTCTTCTATACAAGGAGGCAAACGCTCTTCCTAGTCAATTGAAGATGGTTTCGGAAGGGAAGCTAAAAAGAAGACAGACCCGAAAAACTAAAGAAAAACAAGGACGAATCTTTCATTTGTGGGATATGTTCCAAAACGATGAACTAAGTGTTAATGCATTGCTTACTAAATGTGCCAGATTATATGCTGCACCTGTATACTAATTATATTTTATTGTTTGTCATGCAAACGTAATGGTAAGAATGTTATATGAATCACTGATTCAATGTCCAATTAAAACGTAAGTGTCATTCAAAATTTGTAATTTAAATCCCTTACGTATATGTGGTGTTTAGTACAAAGAATATAATATAACTTTAGTGGCTTGTCCTCGTTGTACTTGATGTTTTTCTTTTATACTGAGAAATGAAATATGGCGGCATGACACCTTTTGTCATGCTAACTTGGCCGGCTATCATCAAGTGTTCCGTATTGTGGTATATCTTTCTCACGTATGTATCGGTAACGTACATATTATTAAGCATTATTTATGCTAAAATTAGTCGAAATATTACTTGAGAGATTTATCAATATATAATTTTCAGACATATGAAACATGATTACATTTCCGAAGGGTTTATTAAATCCCATCATTTTGATTTCCTATTATTAGGACAAAGTAACGTAAGTTATCCATATTAAAAATTATATGCATCAACAATAACCATTTATTGGTTTGTATTATTTATAATAAACGTACAAGTCAATTTTCAGCGCCTTTTGTACTCACAAAACCCTTTGTTTTCCACACACACAAAAAAACCACCGCTGTGCATAAAAAGGGTTACCTATGTATCAGTACCTTTTGGAATGATAGACGTATATTGTTTGATACAGCAAAAATGTATGCATTAAGGACAGAAACGTATATAATGAGTTAACGAGTCGACGACATTGATTTGTGCCTCATTAGTAAATTTTGGTCTAGTACGCGTGACCATTGTGTTATTATATATTAATAAATAATGTAATTTTGTTTATTTTACAATCGTAATTTAGTAGCGAAATAGTTTTTAAAGTTCTCTTTTAAATTGAAATAGTGTGTTATTATTGAGAAATAATAAAATTACGAACACTGACAAAGAAGAAGTAATAAACTAAATGATGTAGTACCACTGATCTTTCAGAAACCGTCCGAATTCGACGCATTAGTCATGATGATTATTGCGATAGCGACCGCATTTCTTGAGTAGGCATCAATAATGGTTTGTTGTTTTTTTTTTAAATTTAGTTTAAGTATCATTTGTTAATAGTTAGCAAATCTCAATGAAAAATCAGATTAAATTGTTCAGTTAGAGAAATAATAACATAACACTTTGGCTTATTGACTGTCAGCGCCAATTCAGTCGATTTCGGGTTATAAAAGTCAATGTCATAACGTCATCTCAGGATGACTTAGGTAGATTATTATGTTGGAACCATTTTATATTTAAAACTGGAGACATCCCATCATGCTTACATCCTCTCTTATTTGTCCAAATAAAACGCATCTAATGATTTGAAGAGCAGAGGGAAAGGGACAGAACACTTATTTTTTGTTAAGTACAGAAGCGGAGTTAATGAAATGGAAAAGTTAAAAAATTGCAAATTTTATAGATTTAATAAGTTACTAAGTTGAAAAAAACAACAATAAATAAAGCCTTGACAAACATGTGGCGAAATCTATGAATTATTATATATTATCCTTGGGGCGAGTTCTCCGGGCAAAGTGGGGCGAGTTCTCCAGGCAAAGTGGGGCGAATTCTCCAACCACTATGGGGCGACTTCTCCTGACACCTGGGATGAGTTCTCCCAGGGCGAGTTCTCCATGGGGCGAGTTCTCCCAGGGCGAGTTCTCCCTGGGGCGAGTTCTCCGCTATTCTGTAGTAGGTGGTAGTTTATTAACTAAAGCAAGACACCAATAGTAGCACACGGCGTTGCCAATTTGTTCGCGTTCCACCACAAATGTTTCTTTGTCGTTTTGCTCCAACATCAATAACATAGATCCAGAGGATAGAGTTAGTTGACAACGCCGTGAATTTGTTGTAGATATGGTAAATGTCGCAATGTCGATTATTGCAATATCTATATGCCGGTAACTTCTGCGTGATATTTGATGTATTTATTGAGTCTTGACCATAATGTTGTTCCAGGATCTACCATATATACTACTATATCGGTGATCTTTTTTCTTTCCGAGAGTTTAATGCCATAAATGTTGGCTTTCTAAAGAAATCATCAACGATTCCGGTTAATTTGTTGCGAAAATGTGTAAACTCGTTTATGTGGTTAGAATATATATATATATATATATATATATATATATATATATATATATATATATATATATTCTAACCACATAAACGAGTTTACACATCTCATACATATATATATATATGCAGTCATTCCATAAATGTTTGTCATTAACGAGTTTATCATTGTAATGTTGCCGTTGTATCCTCATCGTGTATTAGTGGATCTCTCAAATGAGCAATGATATTATTCACCATAAAGAGGAGGTCAGTTATTGCATCACTGACGTTAGCAACGCATTTACTGATGCCATTACTGATGTCGTCATTGCTGTCTCCACCAATAATACTGGCCGCCATGTATAGCCTATCGTGTACTGAAAATGGCGTTAAACCCTAAAATAACAGTAACAACTGATGCCAAATCTGATAGTGTCGTCATTGCTGTCAGTGTACCTTTTTGTTGCCACATCATAGTCTGATTTTGGTTCTCTCCCATTAATAATTGTATTTCTGCTCATATTGAGATCGCCAAACAAAATATCTCAAATTCTTCTGAAGCGTCCATTAATCTCTCCGACGAGAGTTAAAATTGATTTCTCCGAGTTTTTAATTTTACCGTTTTTAGCAAACAAGATAAAGTCATCTTCTGTCGAATCTGGAACTTTCAGAATAATATCTGTGCGCGGGATATTGCTAAAATTAAATATCGTCATTGTTGATGCCAAAAATAATAACTACATTTTGGTGCACATTTGCAAGACTCAAAAGAGTAGCGATTTCGTTATTGACCTCGTCAAGGGTTGTATATTTGGATAAGTCGCCTTGAGGATTTTGTTAAGCCGAGTAGATCTTCCGTAAATATCTACCATTACTCTAAGACCCTTTTAAAACGTTCGATATATATACAGGTGCAAGACGTTATGAGACTTTGTCACTTGTTGCAAACCAATGTGTGCCTGGACCAGAACTTATGGTTTAGACCTTTCCCTTTTGGAATTACTTGTTTCGTGGTCTGATGCTTGCCTTAATACCACACAGTAAATACTTCGAACAGCACCAGGTGCAGCTGCTTTTGCCATAGCTGGGTTTGCAGCTGCAATTAATGCTGGTATAGCTGCATGAAGTGAAAATAGACCGCACGTCTCTATGCATCTTTAATAGCATCCGCAGAAAGGTTAATACAATGCCAGTTTTAGCCATTTCTTTCATTGAAGATCTTTAGTTGATGTTTTGTCAATGATACTTTATAAGGACCAGTGCGATCTGTTCCAATTTCAGTAATATTTGTATGTACAATTCCTTTCTTATACTGATTGTAGCTTTTAATTTTACCAGTAGTCAGAATAAAATTAGCGTGATGATATGACATATTATCATGAGCGATTTAAATGCAAGTTACATTGTTGTCCATCAATCACTCTCATTCGACTACCAACACCTCCAAGCAGCAATGTTTTGTCTGATAGTATGACAGCAATTATTCTGTAATTAGCTACAGCCCCTCTTGTCATATGAGCTCGAAGCTAAAGGTAATAAATCGGATACAACATTGCAAAATCTAGTTGCAATATTTGCACGGAATAATAATAATAATAATAATAATAATAATAATAATAATAATAATAACAATAATAATAATAACAATAAAAATAATAATAATAATTAAAAAATTAATAATAATAATAATAATGAGGACTTTGAATAGCGCCTAATTTTTCGAAGCTCTAAGCGCTTTACACCATCAATAATGATATGACTACACTACAGAACAACAAATGACAAAAAACAACGAAATTGGAAAACATAAAAACATGCTGAAAACATATAAGATACAAAACATGATTAGGTCGCTAAGTTTGTCCCTGCAGTTGAAATAGGTGAGTCTTAAGAGAACTCTTAAAAGGGACCACTATGTCTAATTTCAATGGGCAATTCGTTCAACATCGCCGAGCATTGGTGTGCAAACGAACGTTGTCCATATGACTTTGTTTTCACCTTGATAATGATAATGATAATTCTGAAAAAGTTAAATATCCAAAAGGATAAAGCAACATGAAGTGGTGAGATCAAAATTAGAAGAAGAAAATAACAAGAAAATGATCAATTTGTGTCATGAAATGTTAGGAGTCTGTGATTTGGAAATCAAACATTTTCAGTTTTATTGCAACATCATGTCCCACCAAGTCACATCATCTTGGCACCAGACCAACTAGTCCAGTCACTCAATGCTGAACGCCTAGCGAGACAGCTGTTAGATTAGTTCCATTTTTATAAGTCTTTTAGTATGACATGGCCATGGTTTGAACCTGTGACCTCCTGCAATCAAGTCGGACACTAACTACTAGGTCACCAGAATGGTCTGTGTCATACAATAAATATTGTTTACAAATATATAACAATACAAGATTTTCAAAATATCCTTTTATTGTGCTTTTGGTATTGATGTTAAATAGGTACATGTACTTCACATATTTTATTCTGCAAGTCTTGTATAATGAAATATACCTATAAAAATTGTAAACGAAGCTCAATTTATACAATTACCAATTAATTAATGGAATGTTGATTTATAAATGTTTACAACATGCTGAATAAATTTTACATATCAATGAGAGAAAAAACGTTGCAAAATGGTGTGTAATATCACATATTGTATTACAGCAGTACTGCATGACTCTGGATAATCTTTCTGTAAATACATAATTAATTGCATTTCTTTTCACAAGCAATTTTATCAACTTTCACAATAAACACACATGCAAATTTATAATCGATAAAACTAAAAATGCATAATATATATCTAATGGTATATGTTAAGACTTAAATCCAAAATCAAAATGCATTAAAGGACTTAGTGTATTCCACTATCAGAGTATCATGGCTGGTGATGAAGATATCTTAATTGCAAATGATCCCATTAATTGTTAATGATCCCATTAATTGTTAATGATTCATTAATCAATAATGATCTCAATAATTGTCAATGATCCCATTAATTATTAATGATACCATTAAAGGTTAATTAATTGTTAATGATAGTCTAGGCTATCGTTTACTTGAAATACTCTATAACTTTAATGCAATGTGACCATGTATATTGTTTGGCTATTCTCTGATATTATCCTTTCTTCATGCATTGTTTGCTTAAGTCATTCTTCTCTTGGCTTAATAGGTTAAAACGTTTTGGAGAAAACTTTCAAAATTATTTTTAAAAAACAGTTGCTCTGTAATACTGCTTCAGTTGCTCCAAGACAGGAATTTCTTTAAGGTTGGCTATTCAGTGTATAACAGTATCCCACATGCTCAAATTGTTAAGCAGCTATCTGAAATCACTACACGTTTAACCTCTTCACCCAATTTATTTTCAGTTTCCGTTTGAAAAAGCATTGATTATTTACACAGTTTGCTCATACAAAGTATCTATAAATATGTCTTTGACAAATGACAAATGATACCAATAAATTTTTGAGATGTATCCAGATACTGGCATTGACTGTAACTCAACTTTTTATTAGTTGGATATGAAATTAATCCCCCATTATACTAAATTTAACATCAATATGGCTATTTAGGGATATTAAACTCAGTTGATAAAGTGCTTATTTCATAATTGGGTACCAGTCCAAATTGACTGCCTCACTCTGTCCTTGATACAGTACTCATTTCATAATGGTAACCAGTCCAAATTGACTGCCTCACTGTGTCCTTGATGAAGTGCTCATTTCATAATGGGGTATCAGTCCAAACTGACTGCCTCACTGTGTCCTTGATAAAGTACTCATTTCATAATGGGGTACCAGTCCAAATTGACAGCCTTACTGTGTCCTTGATGAAGTACTCATTTCATAATGGGGTACCAGTCCAAATTGACAGCCTTACTGTGTCCTTGATGAAATGCTCATTTCATAATGGGTACCAGTCCAAATTGACTGCCTTACTGTGTCCTTGATGAAGTGCTCATTTCATAATGGGTACCAGTCCAAATTGACTGCCTCACTGTGTCCTTGATGAAGTGCTCATTTCATAATGGGGTGCCAGTCCAAATTGACTGCCTCATTGTGTCTTTGATGAAGTGCTCATTTCATAATGGGTACCAGTCCAAATTGACTGCCTCATTGTGTCCTTGATGAAGTGCTCATTTGATAATTGGGTACCAGCCAAAATTGGCTGCCTTACTATGTCCTTGAGAAAGGCACCTGACTCTAATTTTCTCAGAATCACATTAGTTTGCTGAAACTGCCATTTAAGCAAGCAACCAACTACGTTTTGATTATTCATGTTATCTCATATGTAAACTTAATTAAATCATACTTAGTAAATATGCAAAGCAAGCCATAAATTATCTTAAAATCATTAGTAAGAATATTAAGTTATTAAAATTAAGAAATCATGATCAGTGTTTTGGCTTCATGAGTCAAGCACATCACAATGTTTTGCTGTCAATACTACAGGAACAGGAATGGACATCTATGCTTACTTTAAACAATTTACAAAAATAACAATTGGGTAGCAGACCAGAGCTCCATTTAAATTTAATCATACCCTCAGATTGATGACATCTATGTTTACTTTAAACAATTTACAAAAATAACAATCTGGGTAGTAGACCAGTGCTCCAATCAAACTGGATCATGTTGTGTTAAGAGTGTGAATGATTGCATTTATGAACAAATGGGCGAGAGTTATTGTCCTTTGGTTACTGATATAGACAAAATGATGATTTTTATCTTTTATATCTTTTAGCAGGGCTGGATTCAAGAGGCTTATATAACGAACATAATGTGATTGGGGGAAAATGAATAGTAAACAGATGATTGTTATGCCATATTAGCAAGAAAAGGAAATGGTTTCTGTAACAATAACTGCACCTTCAATGTACCTATGGGATATAAGTAAGAATTTACTTCCAGTCTTCCCATAGAGGATTGATATAACAAATCTATTTTTGTAAAATCAAAATGAATACATGGAAAATTGTGTACTCAACTTATTTTAATTGTAAAGGTTTCATTCAATGTAGTACATTTGAAATAACACAGAATTACTACATTACCTTGTATATTTGCCTCAAGTCACCTATAACTGCAAAAAACCCAGATTTGTCATTGTATAATACACCTCACTGGCAAATGTAGGTCAGTGATGCTTGTTAAGTGTATTCAGCATAAACTCTGATCTGCTGGCAATTATACATTGGCAATTATACATTGGCAATTCTGTGTCTGTATATTGATTGTAGTTGGAGTTGTCGAATGAGTTTATTTGAGTCCTATACAAACCAATTAACTTTCATATTAACTTCTAAAATGCACAAGGTAATGAGACAATAAATTCTGAGCTCACTGGAAAAACAATTAATGGAAATAAATGTAATATATACTTTATTGTACATGACTGATCTAGTAAATTTGCATTTAAAAGTACATTACATCTATAGCACATCAATGAGGTTAGTATTCTAAGCTTGAAGATTCTTAGATTCATCAAAAAGTCTTATATATGCACCATGCTTTTGATGCAACCCACTGCCTCTAATCTTTAAAGAAAATAAAAACAATTTAGGTACCGGTAAGTGCACTTTTTCAGGCATGGTATATCAATCCCATTAACAACTTTATGTCCATCTGCACTTAAGTAAATCTTTACCCCATGTTAACCTCTGTGTCCAAGTTTTTATATGGTCAGTGTTCAAGTCCAGTTTCTTAAAGTCTTATGTGGTCAGTTTTTCTAGTATAATTAGTCTTAGAGTCATGTTACTTGGTATGTGGATACATCTTGAACTTGGGGGGTCCCATGTTGCCAAGCGGTCTAAAGGATTGTGGCCTTGGATGGCCAGGTGGTCAACATGTTTAGGGCCCCAGGTAACCAAATTGTCTAAAGGCTTGAGGCCTTGGGTGGCCATGTGATCCAAAGGCTTAGAGTCCCAGATGACCAAGTTATCTAAAGGCTTGGGGCCTTGGTCAAAAGGTTTAGGGCCCCAGGAGACCAAGTTGTCTAAAGGCTTGGAGTCTTGGGTGGCCATGTGGTCCAAATGCTTAGGGCCTTGGGTGGCCATAAGGTCTAAAGGTTTAGGGCCTTGGGTGGCCATGTGATCCAAAGGCTTAGAGTCCCAGATGACCAAGTTATCTAAAGGCTTGGGGCCTTGGTCAAAAGGTTTAGGGCCCCAGGAGACCAAGTTGTCTAAAGGCTTGGAGTCTTGGGTGGCCATGTGGTCCAAAGGCTTAGGGCCTTGGGTGGCCATAAGGTCTAAAGGTTTAGGGCCTTGGGTGGCCATGTGGTCTAAAAGCATGGGGCCCCAGGTGGCCAAGTTGTCTAAAGCTCTTGTCTTTACCAGCTGCTGCCATCTAACCTCTGTCCATGCTGCTTCAAGTCTCAGTCTCAGCCAGTACAAGTATGCAAGAAAGCTTGTCAGTAGCTTGACCATGGGTCAGTGGTTCTTACTGGTTTTCCAGTGTTCTTCCTCTACCAGTTATATTGTGTATCATGTGGTAAAACCCAAAACAACATCACCTTGAAATGTGCAACACCAAAGCAGGTTCAACATGAAGGCAGTGTCTAGTGTACAATCAATACTGATAATGCACATTGAATTAGTGTGATCCCCATATCACTGTCCCTTCAGTCTTGTCAGTGCTATGAACTCTTAGGGAAGCTGGATGTAACATAGCATCATAATAATTTCTGCCGTTATACTTAACAATAAAACGTTTGACACAATTTTAATAATTTTATAAAAACAATACGGCCAAAATATAAAGACAATGATGACACCTCAGTGAATCTCTAGCAATATACAAATAACTGATTTACAACCAATAACATGGCATCACCAGACATTTCTGGCATAATTATGAAGTGAACTCAAACGTATTATAATGAAAAACTGTTTCACTAACTTTTTTAAAATGTATATCTTGTATGGAATCAGTGACCTCCAAACATGCAAATATGGTCAAGTTATATATATATATATATATATATATATATATATATATATATATATATATATATATATATATATATATATATATATATATAAATATAAATATATATTCCTCTATTAGTTTTTTTTACATATTCCCTCTATTAGTTTATTTACAATTGGTGACCATGTTATTCTATGTAACGTTTCACACATAATGATGTATATTTAGCAAAGTTTTGCACAAAAAATTCGTATCAACATATAATATTTTAGGTGTTTCTGAATTTCTTGGGCTCTGAGGATATGTAACACTATAAAAAATATCAAAAATATACATATTCCAAAATTTCACCAGTGATCTCTTTGTTAAAAACATTCAAACATGTACTATTAATTACTCCAACATAATTATAGAGAACCTACTGAAGTAAACATCTCCAGATACAGGACATCTGCTCACCAAGGACAACATTATGTAGTCCAATGTGTTAATCAATTACAAGTTTCATAATAAAAATCCATGCAAGTCATAAATGTAAGATAATCTCCATATAAACAGCATTGTATATAATGGACAAAACTAAATGGTCCCTTAAGTGTCCACTGTAGACTGAGTTTACAATGACACTCCAGGTAAGAAAGTACTAAATATAATGTTTACCTGTGTAATAAGTCATACAGGTCATATATACATTCAAATCAATTATTTTCATATTGGATGTTAGTTTTTAAAGTTTGATTCCACAAGGAAAAAATTTAAATGTCAATTAATCCCTTTATTTGGATCCTCATACATCCTTTAGATGGTCCTTATTTATCACACACCCACACCCCAGAGTGATACTATCCAATGGCAATTGTCTTCAGATGTGTTCAAACAGTCCACTATCAGAGTGAAATGAACTATTGTTAATAAAGGTCAACATGGTTTTTAGTACTAATCAAAACACTGTCAAAGTCAAAACTCTATGTACTGCAAAGGGTAATGGACTGTTCCAATAAGACATACATGGGACTCAGGGAAGATACTTTTAATTAGAATAGAAACCCATCCCTGTCAATTTAGAATTTTGTATTGTTTTCAAATGAACTCTGGGTAATCTGAGTACCCTGTTTTCAAAAAAAAACTATATATTAGCATGAATTAGTGATTTTAAAATTAGCACACTATAGATTTACATGAATTAGTGATTTTAAAATTAGCACACTATAGATTTACATGAATTAGTGATTTTAAAATTAGCACACTATAGATTTACTTGAATTAGTGATTTTAAAATTAGCACACTATAGATTAGCATGAACTAGTGATGATTCTAAAATTAGCACATCATAGATTAACATGAATTAGTGATATAAAAATTAGCACACTATAGATTAGCATGAATAAGTGATTTAAAAATTAGCACACTATAGATTAGCATGATTTAGTGATTTTAAAATTAGCACACTATAGATTAGCATAACTTAGTGATGATTTAAAAATTAGCACACTATAGGTAGATACACATGACGTTATTCTCGGTTACATATCATTATAAATTTGCTTTGTAAAACGATTCACACTTCTATTTAAAATGTGTCATCATAAACATAATGTGTCTGTAAATAAAAATGACTACTGCATACTTGATGGCACAAGAGTGAAGTCCCAAATAGATTTAATTTCATGCAAAGGTTGCAATATCTGGAGAAATGTGTTGCTTATCTTCATTAAATTTGAGTGTATCTCATTGTCATCAATCACATGGTGTCCCTTTAAATGAATGTCGGAATAATGCACATAAAAACAGGTTTCAATGATGAAATAATTTTCTATGCTAATTGATTGACATAAAAACTGATTTCAATGATGAAATAATTTTCTATGCTAATTGATTGACATTCAATATTATAAGTTGCACTTTGTGAATATAATCGTGAAAGGAAATTTTTGGTTGTGTTTGAAAAGAACAGAAACCATACAATGGCATATCCAAACTAACCTGGCCCCTTTAGAAAATATAAAAATGCCATTGGACCAATATCAATGAATCTGAGATAAACCCTGTATATATAAAATAGGTACCTAACAGTTTAAGTAATCCAGTCCTCACAAACAAAACTGCAGTCCAAGGAATTTGCAAACTTTTAGTCAAGTGTAATGAAAAATCATCATCACCAGAAAATAATATAATTGATAATTCTGATTGGAAATGAGTTACTAAAAGAAGTTTTGCACAGGATTTCAAGCACCCTTTTTGGAATAGGAGGAAACTTGTCAAGTTACTGTGAGATAGATTTATTGTGTGTGTGTGTGTGTGTGTGTGTGTGTGTGTTTGTGTGTGTGTGTGTGTGTGTGTTAAACATGCATTCATTTCACGGCAAGTAATGTGTGTACTTGGGAAATGGAGAACAAGGGTTAAAAATAAGAAAATTATGTTAAGTCAGTTCAATGTGACAACTCCCAAAATATAAGCCATTTAGCTGAGTGTGAGTTTCACACAAACAATATATTGCACCATCGTTAATGAAGGCAATATGAAACAATATATAATGTCATCGTTAATGAAGGCAATATGAAACAATATATAATGTCATCGTTAATGAAGGCAATATGAAAAAATATATGTCATCGTTAATGAAGGCAATATGAAACAATATATAACACCAACCGTAAGAATGCAGCCCCGTTTTTGTCATGACATTCCATGAACATGCATTATTACACTCAATGATAAATGTGTAATTAAATGTAAATTAATGAAAGTCAAATTCAAGTGCACTTGATTGCATTACAAACTCTATCTCATAAACAAAACTATGGACTGTTACTTCCATAAAGCAATGACTCTTATCATAAAGCAGTGTGATAATGCATACATTTATCAGTGTACAGTGAACAACCTATTTACTAAAGTTCTTTAAGAAGTGTGGCATTATTAATAAGATTGAGGACATGTCAGCAGTTTGAATGAAGGCAGTGGACAGCAGAGACATGTTATGTATTATCTGCATGAATTGATTTCTTTTCAGAACTGCTAGGTCTATTTTTAAAAGACCATTTGCCTTTAAAGATTTTACAAATATAGTTAAGGATTAGCTCAAAATAAAACATTTATTATCATTGCTTACAGAGCCAATACTGAACTTGCATCTTGTTAATATTTACTATTTTTGCACAGAACAAAGAAATATTTTGTACAAATGAAGAGTCTTTCAACCACCAAAAGAGCTTTCATGACTCAATTGTAGCTACCAAATGAGGCTTCCAGGAATCAACATCTACTACTTAACACATTAACCCCTGGAGGTTTTTGCTGTTTTTTGCATGAAATGCGAGTAGAAAACATATGTTGGGGACTATTTCTTAATACATCCTAATATATCAATTTCCAAGCAATATTGCATTAGACATGTGGCTAGTTGTGCTAAAGAAAATGTTTTCATTGGTTAATTTGCTATGAGCAGAAGGTGAAAATTTGGACTTTTTTTTTGTTTGGCTTAACAGATCTATAATTTTCATATGGAGAAGATTCTTTTTTCAAAATGTCCACCTTATCCTACTTTTTGCACAGGTTCAACTGTCTGTGTGCGCTTCAGACCGATCCACTGTAGATCTGAGGCCATAAAGTCTAAAATCTGGACACAAATTCAGATTCCCACCATGGGCAAATTTTGGGTGAAAGAAAAATGGGACTAAAAACTTCGTTTTTTTTTCCCCTCTGTATTTTCTAGTGCAAATGTCCAGATTATTTGGTATCATTGTAGAGCTAAAAATGTCTACCTTTCTATAATACCACCCACTTTAGTGTATCATGCATGACCTTGATGCTACAGACCTTGGAAGTAGGCTACTTTATGCCCCGTAAAGTCGTTACTAGGGGTTAATGTGTTACAAGGACTTCATATTTGTCTCCATTATTATTAATCCTTTTTTATAGCAATTTATGTCAGCTTTTCCATTAAATGAACATATCATCATACTGTTAAACAGTACATCTGATTCTTGTTGTAAGGTGACTATCACGAAATTGTGTATGCAATGGAATTAGCACAATTTGAGTTCAGTGCCAAAAGTTGTTTACAGATCATTCAGATTGGATATGAGATCAGCATGATTTGTGCAAATCAGGATGCTTTTTGTCAAGTTTGGTCATTTTGTCAAGTTTGGTGTTTGGTCATTTTGTCAAGTTTGGTCATTTTGTTCAGCAGCTTTTGAGACGTAGTAGTCAAAATGTTTTCCTATTTTTAGTATCAGAGGCCATATTTGATTGTACAAACCTCAAAGGTCTTCAGCCAACAATGCTTTTTGTCAAACTTTGTAAACTTTTATTCAGAGCATTTGGATAATTTAAAGGTTTTTCTATTTTAGTAACAGTAGTCATATTTTTTATGGTAGAGCAGATCTTCACGCAAGGATGTTTTCTTACAAGTTTGGTTAAAGTTTGTTCAGAGAATTTGGAGAATAGTTTTTGAAGGTTTTCTATTTTTAGTAATGGTGACCAAATATGTTCGTGTATAAGCATATCTTGTTCAACTTTGAAAGGTCTACAGACCAGGATGCTCAAATTCTATTCAACAATTTGGACAAGTCATTTTAAAGCTTTTATATTTTTAGTAACAGTAGTCATGTTTGATGGTGAAAAATCATTTTTCTTGAAAGGCTTTTAATCCGAAGATTTTCTGTGCCATGTTTTGTTGAAACAGGTCTGGTGTTTTTTCACATGATGATAGCAACTGCTGACAAACACTGCAAGAAGGGACAAACCATAAACTCACTTTTGCCTATGACCATGTGAGATGAAAAGTGAACTTCTGCCACTGTCTTGGAATTTCACCGGGATTTAAATTCACTAAATGTTCTCACATGTAATAAACCCAACTGATATGCATCAGGAAGTTGAGATTTTCACATTAATTTATCAATGTAAGTACTTGCAATCATTTATCTCATAAAAATGAATATTGATGGAAATTGATTAAATCCTAAAGATTTGGTTTTCTGTCAGCAACAATTAAATTTCATTTGTGATTTTGTTCCGTTTTGGCCACTACTATCAAGCTGAATCCTGTCCTTGTCTTTTTCTTCATCATTCTTCAATGATCTGTCATTCTGTAAAACCTGTAATTGAATTACAACATTAGCATACATATATTATGTATCATGAATGGTTATCTGAGAGTTAAAAGTTCAATTCTTCAATGCTCTGTCATTCTATAAAACCTGTAAATGAATTACAACATTAGCATACATATATTATGTATCATGAATGGTTATCTGAGAGTTAAAAGTTCAATTCTTCAATGCTCTGTCATTCTGTAAAACCTGTAAATGAATTACAACATTAGCATAAATATATTATGTATCATGGATGGTTATCTGAGAGTTAAAAGTTCAAGTCTTCAATGCTCTGTCATTCTGTAAAACCTGTAATTGAATTACAACATTAGCATAAATATATTATGTATCATGGATGGTAATCTGAGAGTTAGTTCAAGTCTTCAATGCTCTGTCATTCTGTAAAACCTGTAAATCAATTACAACATTAGCATAAATATATTATGTATCATGGATGGTTATCTGAGAGTTAGTTCAAGTCTTCAATGCTCTGTCATTCTGTAAAACCTGTAAATCAATTACAACATTAGCATAAATATATTATGTATCATGGATGGTTATCTGAGAGTTAGTTCAAGTCTTCAATGCTCTGTCATTCTGTAAAACCTGTAAATGAATTACAACATTAGCATAAATATATTATGTATCATGGATGGTTATCTGAGAGTTAATTCAAGTCTTCAATGCTCTGTCATTCTGTAAAACCTGTAAATGAATTACAACATTAGCATAAATATATTATTTATCATGGATGGTTATCTGAGAGTTAAGAGTCAAAGTCTTTAATGCATGTCATGAGTGTTCTGGAAAAGCATGCACACAATTTCTATTCTTATTGCCTGATAATAACAGACCAAGAGTAAGACAAGTATCATAAGGTCCAATGCTAGACCAGGAGTAAGACAAGTACCATAAGGTTAAATGTTAAACCAAGAGTAAGACAAGCACTATAAGGTTAAATGTTAAACCAAGAGTAAGACAAGCACCATAAGGTTTAATGTTAGAGCCAGAATAAGACAAGAACTATCAGGTTAAATGTGAGACCCAGAGTAAGACAAGCACCATAAGATTAAATGTTAGACCAGGAGTAAGACAAGCAAAAAAAGGTTAAATGTTAGAGCCAGAGTAAGACAAGCACCATAATGTTACATGTTAGACCAATGGTAAGACAAGCACCATAAGGTTAAATGTTAGACCCATAGTAAGATAAGCACCATCAGGTTAAATGTTAGACCAGGAGTAAGACAAGCACCATAAGATTAAATGTTAGACTCATAGAAAGATAAGCACCATAAGGTTAAATGTTAGACCAGGAGTAAGACACGCACCATAAGATTAAATGTTAGACCAGGAGTAAGACACGCACCATAAGATTAAATGTTAGACCAGGAGTAAGACAAGCACCATAAGGTTAAATGTTAGAGCCAGAATAAGACAAGAACTATCAGGTTAAATGTGAGACCCGGAGTAAGACAAGCACCATAAGATTAAATGTTAGACCAGGAGTAAGACAAGCACCAAAAGGTTAAATGTTAGAGCCAGAATAAGACAAGCACCATAATGTTAAATGTTATACCAATGGTAAGACAAACACCATAAGGTTAAATGTTAGACCAAGGGTCAGACAAGCACCATAATGTTAAATGCAAGACTAAGAGTAAGACAAGCACAATAAGGTTAAATGTTTGACCACGGGTCAGACAAGTACCATATGGTTAAATGTTAGACCCTAGTAAGACAAGCACCATAATGATAAATACTAGACCAAGAGTAAGACAAGCACCATAAGGTTAAATGTTAGACCCATAGTAAGATAAGCACCATAAGGTTAAATGTTTAGACCAAGAGTAAGTCAAGCACCATAAGATTAAATGTTAGACCAGGAGTATGACAAGCACCATAAGGTTAAATGTTACAGCCGGAATAAGACAAGCACTATAAGGTTAAATGTTAGACCAAGAGTAAGACAAGCACCATAAGGTTCAATGTTAGACCAGTAGTAAGGCAAGCACCATAATGTTTAATGTTAGACCAAGGGTAAGACAAGCACCATAAGGTTAAATGTTTATTTTAATTTTTTTTATTTTTCTTATTGAACACAAGGTGTCAGGATTTTACATATTCCCATACATCACCACCTGATCTGGTTATGGGGCATTATCTTAAAGGGTAAGACAAGCACCATAAGGTTAAATGTTGGAGCAAGGGTAAGACAAGCACCATAAAGTTAAATGTTAGACCAAGGATCAGATAAGTACCATAAGGTTAAATGTTAGACCCATAGTAAGACAAGCACCATAGGGTTAAATGTTAGACCAAAAGTAAGACAAACACCATAAGGTTAAATGTTATACCAAGGGTCAGATACGCAACCTTAGCTTAAATGTTTGACCACGAGTCATATAGGCACTGTAAGGTAAAATGTTTTACCCCCAAAAAAGACTGAGATAGGCTCCATAGGATTAAATGTCCACTACTCAGATAGGCAACATTAGGTTAGACCATGAGTCATATTGATACCATTAGCTTATACATTCAAAGTCAGTTAAAGTGCGCCAATTACAAATATCGGGGTCACAGACGTTTTTTTGATGACCAACAGTATATTTTTGATGGGAATTCGACTTTTAAGTTAACCCCTAGGCAATAACGAGTTGAAAAAATAACAATAACATTCTGTTTGACTCATTTATTGGTCAACACGGACTCATTTTGAAGCCTACACAGTAAAAACCATTGTGTCACAAATTTGGGGTACTAAATTTATTTATATGGCAAGAAAGTTTGTAGCGAAATAAATAAGTGAAATAAGTCTTCTATGATAGAGAATTGTCTGAATTTTGATAAAAACACTCTGTTTTTATGTCAGTATATTTGGAATTTTAAAAAAAACAAATTATTTGTGTCCCATAAAATGCTGTGAATTACGTTACAATTTTATGATAGCCGTATTGCAAACATATTTGATTCATACAGTTATGGTACCAGAACAAATATGTACATTAATGCTTCGAAATATTTATAAATCATGATTTAAAGGTGTAGGAATAATTTTGTCCTAAAAAACAGTCTTTGATTTCCATTTTTAATTTTTTTGCATTTAATTGTGAATTACGTTACGGTACCTACCTCATAATAAGTATATGGTATATGCGTCAAACACTGTGAGTTATAAACACACTTATGTTAACCATAATTGCCATATAAACATTGCTTTTAGCTGTTGTAACATTTCTCATATATTTGAAAATGCTTATGTCCGTGAATTACGTTGCGGTGAATTACGTTATGGTATATTCAGTAAACATGGTTTAAAACTATTTCCTAGGAACAAATTACCTCGAAACATTTTTTTCTGACACCGCCTAACATACGGGCGTTTATTGAAAAGCGGAAGTTGCCAAGCGGGAGACATTTAAAACATTTTCTGGTGAAACATTACCATCACTCGTAAGTACACATTTATTTAAAAAGAAGAACACTTAGTATATAACATCAATTGTCAGCGAAAATCATTATAAAACGACAAAATATATAATATACCGAAGAACTGTGAACATGGAATATTGATTCCATTTGTATTTACGTCACGTGAAGGCACACAGTTTAGTGTAACGTAATTCACTATTGTGTAACGTAATTCACCAACATCTAATGATTTGCATATTTCGTTAACTGCTTTCAGGAGATGACTAGAATGAGCAATGCTGAACGGCAAAAAAGATACAGAGAGAGGAAAAAGGAAAAAGAAGGCGAAGAATACCTAAAAAGGGAGGTACAAAGAGTGAAACGATATTATGTACCAACAACAGAACTTTCTGATCGATCATTGTCTAAAAGACGGAAGAAGATACGACAATGCATGCGAAAACATCGTGAAGGGAAAAAAAAGCACACAGCACCGCCAGCAAGATCAGAACGAAACAGAAATGAGATCTAACGAAGAACCTGGACCATGTGACTCAACAACAGATAGGGAAGTACCAAGCACATCAACCCCTGGACAGCTTTTTTTTGTCAAAATGAATTTCAACGAAAAGAAGCGTAAGCAGCAGAGAGGGTGAATCCTACAACGTTTTTAGACAAAATTTGATTGAAATCCTAAAACGAGCCGTCCTATAATCTCATTTTAACCAAAAAAAGGGCGAATCCTACAACGTTTTCAGACAAAAAAAATTGATTGAATCCTTAAAACGATCCGTAGGATTTCGTTGAAATCTTAAAAATCTACGAAATCTCATTTTAACTAAAAAAATGAAAACGAAGATTTTTACGATTTTTTAATTAATTTTGGTCGCAACTTGTTGTCATCCACCCTCTCTGCTGCTATGGGTTAACAAAAAATAATAAATGATTTTAACCAGTCTTTATGATGGAAGTCTTTAGGACGAAAATCATTTATGATCTCACAAACAAACTAATCACTAACACCTCTTCTTGTAAATCAATCAGATTATTTGACTGGTCGGTGAGTTTGAAATTAATTCTGGTTAATGAATTATTATGGCATC
This sequence comes from Unio pictorum, assembly GCA_030141615.1. NCBI lineage: Eukaryota > Metazoa > Mollusca > Bivalvia > Unionida > Unionidae > Unio > Unio pictorum. The sequence continues at coordinate 4,720,474 of JARLTB010000100.1, forward strand.
GCATGTAGACAGGATTAATTGGGTTTTCAATAATTAGGAATCCTGGAGGAGCTGTTGGTGCAAATGAATACAGAATATATCCTTGCTGAGCTTGATTTGATCGTTCGAGATTAATTTGATAGCTTCCTTCAATAACATCACATACTAAATTGAGTGCAATCACTGAGGATATATTTACGTTGAACGGAGCGATATGCCTACCGCCACCGTCTGGGTCATTATTGTGTTTGAGGATTTTTATTTCCGGTGATGCTGTTTTTTTCCATGCATCATGAATTATTTTAAAACCAACATCGATGGCATCACTGAGAGATTTTTGTAGTTCTAAGATATTATATCCTGGTAGTTTAAACTCACGAATATCTTTGACGGGGATTTTATAGATCAGTGCAAATTCTGTTCTCGTCATAGGATTACTGTCACCTAATATCACTTGAATGATTTGCAAATGAAATGTTTCCATATCATTGATGATTTTGTTGCATGTTTCTACGACGCTGATAAATTCATCTCGGGTGAGAGAGCCGGATTTAAGGGGTATTAACAACAGCGAAAAATCATTATTCATTGCTGTGAAATTTTCATCGATTTTAAGATCGTCAGCAACAAGAAATTTCCCTCCCCCAACATCATCGTGAAAGATCTTAAAAAAATCTCTAGTGATTGTGCGATCTTGATAACTCTTTATTGGATTATCAGATTTTATTCTGTCGGTGATATAATCAGTTTTTTGTGGTTCTGGTAAATCAACGGTTTTCCCCCCTGGTGGTAATTCAGGCCAACCTAACACTGTTCTTATTGAGCTTTGATATATATCTATGACGTATTCTTCTGAGTTTATTTCAATTGCGGATGATAGCGTTGGTTCATGAACCGTTATAGCGATTTTTGATTCTTTTCCAGTAATCGATTTTATTCTACGCGCGAATTCATTATTGATTTGTTCGATTTGGTATGACCCTGTTGGTATCGAAACAACTTTCCAGTCTGGGGTTCCGTCGTCTTTATTCTCATTTGCAAACACTAAAGAATTATTGGGTTGTTGACCACCAAATGATTTTGATCTGATATTAGGCCAACTGTGATACACTCGTAATTTTGCTAGCGCTATCTCCTTCACGGGGACTGGGCTAGGGAAATTCACACTGAATTCTGGATTCGTTGATGTTATTGATATCATGCTTGTTTGTACTGGGTTCGTGTTCTCCACTATTCGTTGAAGTAATTCCTGCGGTGTCGTCATTGTTATTATACTCATGTTGTATTTCTAATTTTGGTATCGAGGAATCATAAATACTGACCATCACTGAGAACTCACAATCTGGTAATGTTGATATTATTGAGATCATTTTGGTTTTTGGGTTCGTGTTTTCTAATTCCATCGATGTTGTCATTGTTATTATATTCATGTTGTCGCTCTAATTTCGATATCGCGGAATCAAAAATACTGACCATCTCTGAGAATTCACTATCTGATATAATTGTATTATCGAGTGACGACGATATCATCAGGGATAACTGCGAATATGCGGTTGATGCAATATGAAATTGAAGTAAGTAATTCTGCAGTTTACTCTGGCTGCATGATGATATCTTTTTTGCTATCCCGGTTGATATACCCCCGATTGTAGCCACCGCAGAAATGCAAATTGGAACTACGACCGGGGCAATCATTGTAACCGATGCAAGTATTATTCCGGCGCCAGTGAGAACGCTTGACACCGAGTATATAATAATATCAATTGCAGTGATTTTTCGTCGGTATTTTTTTATTTTTATTTGATACTCCTCGGCGAGGGTTTTGAGTCTATTCTGAAATTCTCTGACCTGATCATAGCGACATTGCGTTGATGAAATCATTGTTATTTTAAAAAAGCTAGCGTTTTCAATTGTGAAATCCTTTCAATTTAGTTATTTACTTAAATCCGCTACGAATTCAACATACCAGGTTACTGAAACCCCAATCAAATTTTTATCAGTAGCTGTGATTGTGAACTTTTCAGTTGTATTCTTGTCGATGATCGTTGAAATCGTATTATTGACCCCGGATGAACTGGACGATGAAATATTAAATTGACTCAATGGTGTCACTAGTGTTAATCGATAAATACCCTTAACGGTTGCAGTGATATCTAATTTGTTGTTTGCAGGTGTCCACTCAAATGATCCGTGTTGGATTGTATATACTACGTTGTTGGTTTTCTCATGAGGAATTTTTGTTTTTTCAATGATTGTTATCATCCTCGAAAAATCACCTTTGACGGCTTCGATGAAGTTTTTCGTCTCATCGATGGATTTTTTAATATCAGGGAGTTTTATTTCTATTTTATCCAACTGGGTTCCAATAAATTTATCAATGATATTTCTACGAAAAACTGAAAACTGTTTTCCGTTTTCTTCAATTCTAGATTCAAGTGTTGTTAGTACAAACAGAGAATTGTTTAACTCATCGTTGATAGTTTTTAATCGATCTGTAATCGTCGAAACGATTACACCCGGTTTGAGTTTACCCTGATCGGAAAATAACGCAACGGTGTTCTCGATTGCGTTTTGTTGTTTAACCAAAATATCATCCAGAGAAATATTACTGGTTTTCAATTTACCCTGCTTGTCTTGAAATACAACTATTTCATTAGGATCAACACTTGTTAAGTTCAACGTCTCAGCTATTTCATCTTTGATTAGTTTTTTTACATCCTTGATAGAATCAGGGGGTGCAGTGCCATCGGGTTTGGGTTTCAAAGATCTCCCCCAAATATCAATCATGTTATTGTAAAACTCTTTCTCTCTCTAAAAAGCGATTACTAGTGTATTCATTCACGACAACATGTGGTGGTTTTCCGCTTGGGTTACTCAAGGAGTTAGAAATAGCGTTAAGGACATTTAATACTTCGCTGCCACATATTGGTGGGTCATTCATTTGTTGTGTTGGTAGCGTAGAATACCAAGTCTTCATTGGAAGGGTTTTTATATAACGCAAAAACTCTTTTGGTGGGGCTAATCCATATGAATCAAAATAGACAATCCCACGTGGATCAATAGCGTATGTAACCCAGTGAGTTCCGGGTCCGGTGCTGTTATCTAAATTAATGATTCGGTTTCAACGCTGTTTGGTTGATGTGGTAATTGATCTTTCATAAAGACACCTCTGAAGTTTTTAATCGCTAGTTTTTAAGCAGCATCCATTAAATCAAAATTGGACATTGGAACCATAGGTTCCTCAATTAATAAATCGTTCCTGGTAGTCTTAGACCCTTTCCGCTGTACCACGAATACGGGGTTCCTGGTAGTCTTAGACCCAATCCGTGAACGGATCGTCCCTTTTTTTTATATCCTTTCCCAGTTGCCTTCTTTAGTGCCATTCCTGCTGCAGTACCAACGGCTCCTAACGCTGCCGCTTTAGCCACCGCTGGGGCAGCCGCTGCAATCAATGCTGGTATCGCAGCTAACAACGGGAATATACCGCCTGTTTTAATCATATTTTTGATAGCAGCCGCAGAGAGAGTAATCTGAACACCTTTTTTGGCTGCAAGTGCATCATTGAAATGTTTCACCTGACGAGTTGTCAGCGATAGTTTATTTGCACCACCAGTCATTTGGTTGGGTTTCAACGTGATTGTGGTTCCACATCGCTTAGCCGATTCTGATTGCAATTTTTTTAATTGACCGGGAGTTAACGCAACACTAATAACACTATATGACATTATACATAATAGATTGATTCTAAATCGAGAAAATCGTTTACGATTTCAATTACATGTTTTTGAAAATCAAAGATTTTCTACTGGGGCATCTACCACTCTCATTCTTCCACCAACACCTTCAAGTAGCATTGATTTATCACTGAGAATGACAGCAACCGCTCTATAATCAGCAATAGCACCACGAGTCACATTAGCTCTAAAATGTATATCAACGACAGATTGTCTCATCAAATCGAGATGTTCCAGTGAGAAGTAATAGATCGGATACAGATTTTTAAAGTCGTATTGTGATATTTGCAAACCAGTATCCACATTTTGGTCGCGTGCCATAAATGACAACAGACGATGATAAACTCGTGCGATATGATTTTCTGTGTAATTAAGTTGTATATCCTCGGATGGTTCCTGTTGGCCGTTTATTCTCAGTGAGACGTCTTTCACACCTAATTGATCAAATATCATATGGCTGAAGAGTTGATTGCCAACTCGTGAGTTATCCTGTAACGCAATAAATATATGACGTGGCGCAGAAACACCTTGTTTTGATGCTAGATTCCACGTGAATAACCCGTTGATATTTGATTGCTTCACATCTGTACTCACTGATAACCAACTCAACAACGACTTTCCTCCTTGGTCCATAAATGATAGCAATCGTTCTTCTGCGGTGATTGCTGGAGTCAACACTGGCATCCACAATGATATTTTTGTTAAATTGACTTTACCGGCATCAGTATTTGGATTTGCATTGTCTGCTGGAATCCTCCAGATTGCGTCGTTATCATCACTCTTTCGTACAAGCGATACTGTATGCTTCGCTCCATAGATAACTTTTCTGACGTTTCTACAGAATCCAAATATATGATGCAGTGGAATCGCGCATGAAAATGATTTACGCCCTACTCCCAACATTGAGTTTCGTGTTGCAGCTCCTAGATTGAAATTAGCATCGTTGTTTATAATCATATCTTCGGCATCAATATTAGCGGTGCCAGCATTATTCTTTGGTCGTCTTACAACAAATGGATTTCCTCCAGCGGTATTCTTACCATCTTTTGCAAACATCATAGAGGGTCCTGCTGATCTTGTATAATCATCAGAATATCTCGCTAACCCGATTATTGTTGTAGCCACATCAATATCGCGATCTATCGCCTCAATTTCTTTTCCATCAATGAGATATTTTGCACTCTCAAATAACGCCATAATACCATTATTGACAAAACCGACTTGAGTACCAACTGGATACGGTGCTGGTACAGCAGGAGTATCAGCAGCTGTTACAAGTTCTCCTTCTACTTCGATAAACGCTTCACAGGGTAGAAAGTATTTACTGGTATCATGGACTTGAAGATCAATTCTTGCTCGACTATTTGAGTCTATGGCATGATAGGCGTAATATTGATAATCGCGTACAGAATCATCCTTGCCAACTGGGGCGTCTATATCAAATGCTGGATCACGTGACTGTTTGAACATTTTATTCTATTTATCAGAGTCTAAATCGCGATTTCCCATTTCATCGTCGTAGTTTTTTAAAGCCACTTCCTGCTATCATGTTTGCAATATTGCTTTGGTCGGGGGTTAAAACCATCGACGCTAATTTTTCATCTACTGCGTTATTTATAATTCTACTAGCACTTGCAGGCATTTCCGCTGTAGACGGTAACGGTTTTGAAAATCCTTTAGATTTCATCCGTGATTTCACTAATGATGTTAATTTATTCTTCGCAGTTGAAAACGCTTTTCCAGCAAGATCTCCAACAGCACCAATACCCTTATCACGAATAACATCAATTGCTTTCATTCCTAATTGTTTAGCCAACGGCATCACTTTTGGAGCCATTCTCGCAAATAACCCTAAAATGGTATTACCTAAACCATCTCCGTAGTATGCTCTATAAACCGGAAACCGTGAATTAACTACGTAGACGGGGGTTGGTTTATCATGATTGTAGTGTATGATCATTATTTGAAATCAGAAACAATTTTTCAATTGTAAAACAATTTATCAATTCAGTCACTATGATACCCACTTTCCACTAACTCGCCAATGAAATCTCGATATGTGCTGATATCCATGATACCACCCTGAAATAATCGTCTACAGATATCAGCTGCTTCATTAATTATTTCTGGTGAGTTATTTCCAGCTCGGAACCCTCCTACAAGAACCTCTAATCGTGATATATCACTGAGAACACTATCAGGACATGAAATCCTTGGATTCTCACTGGAATCTCTTAATCCACTTCCGCTATAACCCATTGCTACATCCATTTTTTCTTCTTCATCCGTGGGTTGTAAATAACCAAGAGGATCATAATCATCATCATCATCACGTGGTATTTGTTGTTTTTTAGGTGAAAAAGATATTTTCTTTGCAGGTTGCTGTCGCCGCCTTTGCAATTTTGGCGGTTTTTGTTGTTGTTTTAGTTCTTCATATTGATTATACACGTTACCCACCGCATTGATATATACAATGTATGATGCATTATCGGTATCAATCTGACTTTTTTCAGTTTTGATTTTATAGAATATATCAGCCCAGTGAGTTATATTTCTAACATATTTATGATGTTCTGGTTTCAACATTTTTTTCCTGTTTTCATAAGTCTTAACAACAAGCGAAGGAATTTCTGCTAGTTTAGTCTCATCAATTGCTGCTAACCCTTCCTCGTTAAATCTCACGCGTAAATCATCTACTGTTCTTTTTGATTCTATTTTTTGTACAGCCTTTTTTGTTTGTTCAGTTTTCGCTGCTATTTTTTCGAGTTCACCGATAACAGATTTTCCCGTCTCGGGATCATCTCCCAGTATAGCGCGCTCTACTCCCTTCGTTGCTGTTGTTACTGGTTTAAACAACTCTTCAGATCCCGCAGCAAAATCAGTCTGAAAACTCTGTCGTTGTTGCAGTTTATTCCGTACAGAGTCACGAATTGGTACAAATCTCCTGATTGCATCTAATCGTTCACGAGCCAATCGGGTTGTTAATGCTTCATTGACCATTATTTGAAATCAGAAACAATTTTTCAATTGTAAAACAATTTTCCCACTTTTTTGACATATCATAGATGATTTTTAACACCATCATGGAGGTGTTTTAACAGCTCTATCAGGTTTGAGGAAAGTCACATAATTGCTATAAAAATAAATAATACTGTGACTTTCCTCACTTTTTTGACATCAATGACATATCATAGATGATTTTTGATACGGTCATGGAAGTGTTATTTCATCGTGAGACACCTTCTATCAATGATGTTGAAACTATCAAAATTGTATATAAAATAAATAATACTGATAGTTTCAACATCCTAGTTTTGATCAATCCGAACCAGCCATCAATTTTTTATTTACTGATTTTGACATTATCAATCAAAAAATGCTAAAAAAAATGAAAATCTCTATGAGGGACGGTCACAATCAAATAATGATAAATAGTCGGTCAATCAAATAATGATAAATGGTCGGGCAATCAAAATTGTTCATTTTCTTGAATTAACGCCCGTAGGTTTCTAACTTTAGAATTAACCTCCTTTTTCAATTCGTATTCGTACCCCAATTCTTTTCGTATTCGTTCTACGATGGTATACAACGGAGCGAACACACTTACGTCACTGGAAAATGCGAGAGAGTCCTTAATAGAATTCTGAATTCTTTTGATGAGCGCATACTTCTTTGGTAGCATATATTTATTGTTGTTAACTCCGTATTCTATATCCTGAAAATCAGACATGATTTGATCAGGATTTAACCCATCTGATAGTTCAATATCCCAACCTTTCAATTTTGAAATCTCGGATATGATGCTATTCATGTTTTCAGAATTCATTATTCTATAATAATGATATATTTCTAAATGAAAAATATGACGTATTAGACATAACTAAATCGAATTTTTTGTCCCGTCCCCTTTGAAATCGCAGATCGATAAATCCCCTCTGCAACTTTTCGTATTGAGGCTCTACAAATATCGAAGTGTCTACTGGCTTCATTCATTGATTGAAATACTTTTTCTTCGTTAGTTATCGTATTCAAAGATTTCACAGATCTCGCTTTTTTTGAACAAGTGCCAGTCTTTCCTCGTTTGGTATTCTCACTTTGTGTGATAGCCTGCAGATTTGATAAAGAATTGTTCTTTGGATTAGAATCGATATGATCAATAACAAAATCATCCTCGATCAATCCATAAAAACACTCAAATGCGAAACGATGATTGAGATAAGTTTTCGTTTCTTTTCCCTCCCTAACAGTAAACATCAAGTACCCTTGATTATTCACAGAACCAACTGGTTTCTTCAGTTTGCGGTTTCTTACAACACCATCACTGGATGCTTCATAATTTGTGATCACAGGGTGCTGTCTGAATTCTTGGTTCATTCGTATACATAATACTATTGTTTGTCTAATTCATTGTTTGGTTTAATGATAAATCTTTCGATGTAGTCTTGAGGAGTTCTTATGATTTTATCCCTGACTTTGTCAAGGATACTGACTTTATCAGTGTCAGCGTCAAGAATACTGACTTTGTCAGCGTCAGGGTCATAATTTCTGATTGATTGTCCATTTTTTATTCTTTTATCATAATAACGCTTCAACTCCCTGTATCGCTTACCACCGCAATTCAAACACAACCGTGATTTCCCCCTAACCCCAACCCCACATAGAATACAGGGTAACGGACCAAGGCTTCCACGTCGAAAGCTTTGCATATGATACCCACAAAACTCATTTCTGCATGATTTGTTACACGGGGTTACTGATCCAATCATAAGCCACTTGCAGTGATTCATTATATAAAAATCTTTCATTTAAATGCTTGTTTTAATTATAGCATGATGGAGTTCAAGAGATTGACTTCGAGAAATGCTAAATTTAATGCTGATAGAGAGTTTAAGAGATTATTGAAAATCAGTCCTAGATTTAATCTCGATAGACCCAAAAAACGTCCAAGAGACGGAAACATGAAAGAGTTTAAGAGATTATTGAAAATCAGTCCTAGATTTAATCTCGATAGACCCAAAAAACGTCCAAGAGACGGAAACATGAAAGAGTTTAAGAGATTATTGAAAATCAGTCCTAGATTTAATCTCGATAGACCCAAAAAACGTAACAAACGTCCAAGAGACGGAAACATGAAAGAGTTTAAGAGATTATTGAAAATCAGTCCTAGATTTAATCTCGATAGACCCAAAAAACGTAACAAAATCAATCCTAGATTTAATCTCGATAAACCAAAAAAAACGTCCAAAAAATTATCCTGGAAAGATGCTCAATTCAATCTCGATATAGTTTCTAATACACCAAAGAATACAATTCTTGATAAAGCCATGATTAGTAAAATCAGAGACTGTTTTAATGAATTCAAGCGTGATGGAGCATCCTATTGTTGGTCAACATTTCGAATTGATGGTGTTGTTGACGCTACCATGAATGATGAAAAAGCAGCAGTGATAATTTCACGTGTTGGGGAAAAACGGTATTTTTTCCGAATCAAATTCATTATTGAAGTCGATGGCAAATGGATTATTAGGGATAAATTTGAACCAATCCTCAAGAATAAAAAAGCTGTCATTGTGAGTAGAGATTCCAAACCAGGAATTCTAACCGGCATTGACAAACCATACTACGAAAGATCTTATCCCGTAACAGCAATGGTTTATGGGATATATCCGTTAAATGATAAACCCGATATCGCAAAACTAGCTCCTATGAAATATTCGTCAGGGCTTAATTGTGTAGCAACACGGGTAATGGAGCACTTCACAAATGCATCCCGAGGAAATAAACTAACTGATCTGCGACGTAGGAAAATAACCGAGTGGGAACTGACAGTGAAACAGAACGGTGCAAAGATTTCTGATATAGCTAAGTTAGAAACATCATTAAGATTTCCAATAACAGTTATGACGATAACCGGAGAGGTTTTATACGAACCGAAATATAACAAAAATGGAGCACCAATACAGATTATTGATCATAACAAACACGCGTGGACACCTGCGGTAACAGTATTTCCACGAGAACGAACCGTGAAATATATCCCCCCGGAATTTTCCGGGGAATTAGTCGGGGATGTTTTCTATGAAGAGAGATTATTTGATGCTATTCATGCGTTGTGTAAGGATGATCCTGTGTCAGTGTGGTTACTTAGAAGTGATGAAGATCCCGAAATAGGATTCGATCAATTTGTAAAACCAAATGGTGAATTATATCGCGTTGAAGAATTAGATAACAGAATGAGAAAAATCGCTAGTGATTTTTCACCGGAGAGTTTCCATGAAAAACTACTCACGGATAGTTTTACTATTCCATCAGTGGTAGCTCACTTCGCAAGAGAAAAAAACTCATGACGTCCAACACGAAGTGATTTTCTCGAGGATGTTAAATTGAGTTGCGTCGAATATTCCCATGGAGGACTGTGGAATACGAAATACTCACGTGATGGTATGATTTCAATTGATATATCCGCGTGTTATCCCGGAAGTTTTCTCGGATATGGGGAATGCGCTGAGTACTTCAAACGATTTGGACACCCAACACATGAAATGACTCGTGTTGCGATTAATGGACCATTGCCTGATTTTGATTTAACCGGATTCGCTCGTGTGATATCATTCGAATTAGCTACAGGGTTACATCCGTGTAGTTATGTTTGGCTCGGTAAACACCTATCTGAAAAGGCCTGGATGCCAATAGTGCTATTGAGATATATGATTGATTGTGGTATGCTAATATCGTTGATTGTTTCCGAGGCTATTATATGCTATCGAGCTCAGAAAGAAGTTTGGCTACCACAACCCGATCTAGATAGAATAATCAGCGAACAGCGAAAACAATTCCCTGATTTCAATGAAGAACAAATCATAAAATGGTCTAAGAAGTTATTTGAAATTAAAAAAGAACAAGCAAAGGATCTCGGACGAAGAATAATCGGTAAATTCACTCAAGGTGGACGGTACGACAACGCAAAATATTCTTCGCGGTTAATCACAGATGTCGCTGAATACGATTTTATTGTAGCGGATTTAATGAAACAGGGAAAACTTGTATCCCGTAAGGATGCTTTTCTATCCAATGGTGAGAAATTAGGTACGGTTGTTACCTACTGTGATGGACATAATTCCCAGTACACACATTTGAGAAGTTCAATGCTAGCCTATGCTTCTATTAATCTATTTTCGATGATAAATAGATTTCCTAATACCGCGGTTAGAGTGGCCACTGATTCGATGTATATACACAATAAGTACAAATCAGCTGTAGCTAAATTCACAGATCCCGAAGAAAATTGGGGGCGTTGGCGATTTAAAAAGGAGATGCTACATGAGTATTGTGAATCCGCAGACGTTGCCATGGATGATAAATATCTTTGTTGTAACCGTATTGAAATTCAATCAGAATTTTCTAATGCACCACCGGTATCTGATCCAATCTGTAGATATAAAACAGTTTATTTAAACGGTTGTGGTGGGTCAGGAAAGACAACTCGTGCAATTGAATTATTTCGTCGTGGAAACGCTAGCGTTTCTAACATGATTGTGCTAACACCGACTCACAGACTCGCCAGAGAGATGATACAGCGAGGGGTAAATGCCTGTACTTACCATAGTTTCTTTCGATGGAAGGGTGACAAATGGACTCCTGAGCGTATGGGTGATAAATTCATTCCTGAAATCATAATTTGGGATGAAATATGCACAGTGTCATTAGATGTATTACAAATATTTCTCGAGTGGTTGTTAAACAAAAACACAAAAGTCGTCATGTGCGGTGATCACGGCCAACCACCACCATTTGTCGGTGCATCTCCACATGAATGGCTAAGGGGTTTTGTAGACTACTATGAAGAAATCACCACTGATTATAGATCACTTGATGAACGATTACGAGAATTTAAGAAACTAATTAGATTACAACCGGATAGAATCCAGTGCGAAATAGCGCGTGAAGTGATTTCAGAAACTCAAATAAACGATTTCTGGGAAACATGGAGACCAAATGATTTGATAATTGCAAGTAGAAAAATAGTCAGGGATACACTTCAGATGAAGTTATTTGAATTGCATAAAGAAAAATTTGCAACGCTTCCAGTACCCCTTTGTTATAGGCCATCGGATACACGAAAACAGAATATTGAAGTTGATATTCCAGGACAGAGTGAAAAACAAATTCTCGTATTAAATGATATTGTGCTGGTTGATATCAGCGTCGTCGAAAATGCATTGCGTGCTAATAAATCCCCGTGGACGCTAGGATACGCAGCAACAATACACTCTTCACAGGGATTGACTATATCGGATACAATTGTTTGGATGGTGGATAATCACATCGAATGGTCGAATTTAGTCTATCTCGCAGTATCCAGAGTACGAAAAATAAATCAACTTCGAAGAATTGTCCTGACAGAGTCAGGCGATGATAATGACACCACAATAAATGATATTGATGTTAGCATCATTAATAAAAAACTCTCCGGTTACAAACAACAGGACAAAAAAAAACAACGAGAATTTGATATTGATGCTAAATTAATAATTACGCTGAAGAAACAACAGAATAATCACTGCGCGAGTTGCAATTGTATAATGCGTTGGCAGTATTCGGATAAGGATCCTCGCCAATTCACCGTAGACAGAAAAAATAACAATCTCGGTCATGTCAGAAATAATGTGATGTTGACTTGTCTTGAGTGCAATAGACGCAACGGTGCTAGTTAAGACCATGCGGTGGCAATTGAGTATCCTCGGGAATTACCTGTAGTTGTTGTCGAGTAAAACCCCGCTGAGGGGCAGTTGAATCCAGTTTATAGACTGGAGGTCTACCCGTAGATCGTGTTATACTAGATATCTTATGCGTAGTGACGCTCCAAATAGGATCAGTAGCCCTTTTTCTACCCCCTTCAAGCTCTCCTGGTTCGTATAAGTACCTCACAATGACATTACTACCAAGAATTGGTTCTTTGAAATCTTTTTGTGGTTGTACGGGTATTGACTTCTTTTTAATCGCGTTGATAGGTTTCATGTTGATTGTTCTAGTAATCTCGTTATTCAGTGCAGTAATCACAGATGGTAATCTTTTAACCCATTCACGGATCGCTTTTCTTGAATAAATTCTTTTGCGTATTGATATCCAAATAACCGCTCAGCAATCGTCCGATTAAATCGTTCTACAATGGCCTGATCGCGATGTAGCGCAGTATGCCCTCGTCGTATGGTGACATTATGATGTTTCATTGTAGATAATACTGCACCCTGAAATTCCTTGCCAGGATCAACCTGCAATAGATTTGGCCAGTGCAGAGGACCTCGTCGATAAATCCTTTCAAATGCAGAAGCGACTTCAGTGGCTGATTTTGTTTTTAACGGTTCTGCTTCTTTGTATCGACTTGCAATATCAACTACGGTTAGCGCGTATTTGTAACCACGATCATGTGGCAGAAATAATATATCAGCCTGATGAACTTCATTAGGAGCGGTCACATCAAAATGCGAGAATTGAATTTGTTTAGGCGGTGGTAGATAAATTTGCCATAGTGCCTGTTTGGATAACCAATTAGCCGCAGTGGTTTTTGTCACTTTTGCAGCGCTAGCGAGTTTATGGACTGCTGATTTACCCCTCCAGTATCCTCTTGGGGAATAATAAATTGATTCCATATTATTAATTACCGGCACCTAACATCAATTTGCTTTTCATAGCCGATTTTATCAAAAATGAAGCCAATTTTTCTTTGAAGGATTTATCAGGAATAGCATTTAACGCATGAATTAATTTCACATCTGCTAGATGTCTGTGTTGCAGATTGCTGCTTTTATAAGCAACATCATGAAGGTGACAGGCCTTATCAATGGCGTTTATTGCTTCTTCACCGGGGTTGGGTTGATTTTGATTATTGAGTCTGATATCAAGTCTGGTTCCCGGTCCACAGTAGCTATATCCTGGGAGGTGCTTTTCTCCGGGGTACTTTGCCCATGGGGTTCCAGGGAGCCTTGCCAATTTGGCTGCGATATCACCTCCTCGTTTTTTTTTAAATCAGATTTCATAGACACAAATCTAAATTTCTTTGTACCACATTGCATGCATTTACCAGAAAGCGCTGATCGGTTATTTTTAGTTGTAACTGTCGTCACATCATCTGTGCCAGTACGCGTTTTGCACTTCACACAATATAGATCCATAATTTATGTATAGAAATATGGATATAATTGATTTTTCAGCGACTAAAAGAAGAGAACCAATTAAGCATCATGCAGCGCTACCAAACTCTATCCGGATGATTATAATCGGGCCATCTGGATCCGGTAAAACGCAATTGTTGCTCAATTTAATAATGAGATGGATGAAGTGGGATAAGTTGTATTTAATTGCTCCTAGCGTAGATGATCAACGATGTTATGAAGTGCTAAAAGATTTTAACGAGAATGCATCAGAAATTAGCGGTGAGAACGCCATTGATTTTATAACCGATATCGATGAAGCACCGAGTATTGATGATATTGATGGAGATATTAACAATTTAGTCGTATACGACGATATAATGTTGGATAAACAAAAAAATCCTGCTAGGATCTTTTCCCGGGGGCGTCACAAAAACACTGACGTGATATATGTCACTCAACGCTACACTCAGGTTCCAAAAGTCATCAGAGATAATTGCAATATTCTTTCTGTATTCAACGGCGTTGATACTCATACTCTTAGAAATATATGGCAGACATGGTGTTCTGATATGGACTTCAATCAATTTCGAGATTTCTTTAGTCATGCTCAGTCGACTCCGCACGGATTCGCAACAATAAATTTGCATGATCCTCGGACACGATATCGTATCGGACTGGATCAAATATTCGGTTGAAATCGTAAAATAATTATTAACCCATAGCAGCAGAGAGGGTGGATGACAACAAGTTGCGACCAAAATTAATTAAAAAATCGTAAAAATCTTCGTTTTCATTTTTTTAGTTAAAATGAGATTTCGTAGATTTTTAAGATTTCAACGAAATCCTACGGATCGTTTTAAGGATTCAATCAATTTTTTTTGTCTGAAAACGTTGTAGGATTCGCCCTTTTTTTGGTTAAAATGAGATTATAGGACGGCTCGTTTTAGGATTTCAATCAAATTTTGTCTAAAAACGTTGTAGGATTCACCCTCTCTGCTGCTGCGTAAAAGGAGAACAAATAAATCTCTATCAAGATCAAACAAGAAGATAAAGACTTTAGACATGAAAGTTAAGACACTAAACACAAGAAATGCTACACTTAGAAAGAAAGTACAACGATTGAATAGAAACTCAATAAATCTTCATCACGTGTAGATACAATTAGAACTCCACAACCAAGTACTGACACTGAAACGTGTTCCTAGTACTACCACACCGAAAAGTCGAGCTATTACGGAAGTAAATCAATTCAATATGACTTCAAAATCAAGAAAGAAAGTACGACAAAAACTCCTTTTTCAAAATTGTTTTAGTTGGAGACACTGAAGAGGCAGCACAGAGATTGAAAGGAAAAGCTAAAATAAGAACAACATTGGAAGTTATATGTGGTAAACTTATTCACCGATACAGAATGGGCAGGCAGATTAGCCGAAGTCTTGGAGTACATAGAAAACAGTTGCTTAAAGCAAGGGTAGGAAAGAGCATTAAAAAACAGCGACTTAATGCTGAACGACAATCAATGAGGACAAGAGTTAGGCTGTTTATGGAGAGGGATGATAACAGCACATGTCTGCCAGGGAAGAAAGATGCCAATAGAGGAGACAAACACCAACAGAAAAGAACATTGAATGATTATATTTATAACTTGCACAGAAAGTTTTTAGCGGAAAACAGCGACACAAAGATAAGCTTGACAACATTTAGAAGAATGAGACCTAAACATATTAGCGTTGTCAAATTTAGCAACAGAAAGACATGTTTATGTCAACGACATCAAAACATGGTTTTGAAAGTTAAAGGCACTTAAAAGTTTGGGCATTCCGACCTCCGAAAATCCAGATGTTTACGTTGAGCAAAGGTCAGACGAAGAAATCGTCGAAGGAATAGAAAGTATCAGCGAAGAAAAGATCAAGTTTTCAGAATGGAAGAGGGTAGACGTTGAGAAAAACGGAAAGTTCTTTAAAAGAATGCAGATAGTATCAGTGGAGAAAAGTAAGACAGACTTTGTTGCACTTTTGAGATCAGAACTGACAGAATTTAGGAAACATATTCACAGAGTCAAAGAACAATACGGTCAGTCAAGACGTTTGAAAGACATACTGCCGACAACACATGCCATATGTCACATGGATTTCGCAGAAATTTATACTTGCGGGTTTGCGGAAGAAATCCAGTCAGCATATTTTGATAAGAATGCTGTCACGTTGCATCCAGTTGTAATTTATACCAAGGATAAAGAAGATGAGGTAAAGGTAAAGCATAAATCACTAGTAGTAGTATCTGATGAGTTGTCTCACACTTCATCGACAGTCTTTGCAATCATGAAGCATGTTGTAAAAGAAGTGAAAGCTGTATTACAGAATGTTGAAATGGTTCACTATATGACGGACTCGCCTACGTCACAGTATAGAAACAAGCAGATTTTTTCTATAGTAGTACATCATGATACGATCTTTCCCGGTATTAAAGCTTCCTGGTTATACTTTGAAGCTGGACACGGGAAAGGCCCCTGTGACGGGGTCGGGGGTACTGCCAAACGACTAGCTGATATGGCCGTCAAAAGACACTCGGCAATAATTCAGTCAGCAGATGATTTTTTCCAATGGGGGAAAACACAGGAAAATAGCGCACTTAAGTACATATTTGTCCCAAAGTCTCAATGTACAGAAGCCCATGAAGAACTCACGAATCTTGTCGGAAAGCAAGTGAAGGGTACTATACAGGTACATGCAGTTATTCCACTTGGAGAAGGCAGCATTGCTGTGAGGAATATGTCATGCTTTTGTGATAAGTGTTTCGTCGACGGTCAACCAGTACCAGCATGTGATGGATGGACAGTACATCAGATGAGCGAAACCAACATAGTCCAAAATTCAGAAGCTGAACAAACAACAGGACATGATGAAAGTGAACAGCAGGCTACAGAACTAATGGAATGCAATAAAATAAACACAGATGAACTTTATCAAGTCAACACATACGTAGCAGCGATTTATGAAAGCAGGTGGTACGTTGGACAAGTTTTAGAATACGACGAAGACGACCAGGAATATAATATTAATTTCATGGTGGCTGGAAAAAACTCTTTAAAATGGCCTGCGAAACCAGATCAGATTTGGATACCAGGTTCCGACGTATTGTGCTCATTGGATGAGCCGATAAAGCAAGGAAAAACCCGCAATATGTTTAAATTCTCAGGACGAGACCTTGAGAAGGTCAGAAATCTATTTGACAGACTTTGACTGTACATCATGAACATGCAACAGGATATATACTGAAGCGACCATGTGCAGTAAAACATTAGTGAATTACGTTACAGCATCATTTGTGTTTTATACAAGCAATATAACAGTATTGAGTACACAATCATTTGTTCCAAAACATTTAATGGTGTAAAATGATCATAGCCCATTGTTTATCTTTGTTCAAACCGTTGTGAACAGCACAATTTCATTTGTGAAACTTGGGATTTTTGAATATTTCTTCGCGTTGGGAATTTAATGTAACATTTTAAAAGATTTTATGTTTTATGTGTTGATATAGTTGCAAAGATATTGCAAATCATTGTAACAAAAAATAATCATAACCCAAAAGTTCTTTTTTTCTACAATGGTTCCAGTTTAAACATAAATAACAAGGATATATATTTTATGGACTTTTGTGAACTATGTTACAAATAGTACTACTTCTGTAAAGTCTAATAAATATCTGTTTTGTAAAGTTTCAAGTCATATTAATTATTAAGTATTATCTTAAATGGTTAACAAATGCACAGATTTAATTAAATGGTCTTTAGACTTTAAAATAAAAGGGTATCAACATTGAAAAATAGCCACTTTTTCTTAAAAGCGTTTATTTTCCTTTTGATTGTTTAAGTATAAATGAGTTGACCGATATGTTTTAGAGTTGGTTAGTGTATTGTTTCTTAAATGTTTTATTTGGTAAATCAATCATATATCTATCATATAAATGTGTTTTATATGCAATTGTGGTTCTTTTTACGATAAAATAGATTTGATATGATTACAGAAGTAAGAAGTAACGTAATTCACCATCCAAAATACATGTATAGTCATGTTTTCTTAGTGTGAATTTGTTATTCAAGAGCTACCTTTTGTGTTTTCTAATTGTTCAAATATTGTTCTTTCAAAATAAATACATTTGTCTTGTTTTCAAAGCCGAAAATCTTCAGCCGTTTTTCGTGTGCAAATGGAGCACTTTAACTGACTTTGAATGTATATCAAGAGTCAGATAGGCACCATTAGGTTAGATCAAGAGTCAGATAGATACCATTAGTTTATACCAAGAGTCAGATAGGCACCATTAGGTTAGATCAGAATCAGATAGGTACCATTATGTTTTACCAAGAGTCAGATAGACACCAATAGGTTATACCAAGAGTCAGATAGACACCAATAGGTTATACCAAGAGTCAGATAGACACCAATAGGTTATACCAAGAGTCAGATAGACACCAATAGGTTATACCAAGAGTCAGATAGACACCATTAGGTTAGACCAAGAGTCAGTCTACATTTAAAGGTCACGCATATTGTTTGCCGGTTGTGTTATTTCCATATACTACAGATCCTGTCAATTTTCAAATGAACGTTATGAGTGACACAATGACAAAATAAAGGAGTTTTTGACCTGGTGATAAATTTCTTTATCGTCCTGCGCATAGGTTAAAATCATATTTTGTCCAAAAATTATGTACTTCTACAGATAAAAAACCCAATTGCGAATCAAATTATATTATTAACACTCCTGGAAGGTGACAAGAACAAACAAGTTTGTAATATTACTCTGTTAAATGAATATTTTGATTGACATACACCTGATAATCATTTGAGTTGTTCCTGTCGCATACACGGAGATTTTTCCGAATTCAGAAAAATTTAATAATACGGACCAGAAACGTTCCTATTGACAGTTATAAGAAAAAAGTGAACTAAAACAAGTTATATGTGAATACGAGCATGTTTATAGATGCTCCAAAATGAAAAACAAAATCTACCATGATGTTGAAATTGTAGATTTTCTAAACCTGTGAAACAACTTACGTGATGCATCCCCTCAAGCGGGAATGATCTTCAAATGGAAAGTCAATATTTGCTGAAATAACATTTATTTGGGCCCATTGAATTTAACTGATTAACCGCGCATTCTTGTCTTGAGACCAGATAATCCTTCCGTATGTGTACTGATTATAGAAAAGTGAATGACTAAAAACAAAAACCGAGTAGAAATAGACTGGAAATTGGAAATGCAACAGATATAACGAAGTTCGCCCTTTTGAAAGGATTTTGGGAATTCCATTCCCAGAAAGATCAAAAGAGCAAACAAATTTACGACTTTATCAAGATAAATTGATGTCATTCGATATCAAAAAAATTCCATCACATACAACCCTTTATAGACATGTGAACGTCTGGAATAGAGAGATATGGTGCTTGAAATCATTGACGTCAATATACGCATTCAAAATCATCATATGGAAACCGAGTGAACTTAAATTTAATTTAAAGTAGTTATTGCCGTCCTTGTGGTGCATATTCTTGGACAGAGTCAAGACAGATATATTGACGTTAATGTTATGACTCTATATCCCCAGTTCTTAGCAGTAAAAAGCAACTGATGCGATATTTGGGTACGGTTCGATATTTTCGAATATATGCTCAAATGGTTCTAATTGTTTATTCTTGATCAATTTGATAATTAAAAAACCTAACTATTACTAGTCTAAAAAATATGAGGAGGTTTTAGAAAAGAATTATAGGCTACACTTAACAATACACAGGTTATTTTAGTTCCAGATTTCAACCAATCATTTAAAATGTCTCTTAATACAAGTGTGATGTAGGAGTTTGTGGAGTATTAAGTGAAGAATAGAAAAGAAATGGATCATCATGTGTGCTATTTCACTAAACATTCAACCACTACATACATTATTGCACTATCCAGGAGTGCTTAGGTTTTATTTCGACTTTGCAACAAATTGAGATGTATAATTATTCAACACAATTATCTGATTGCTGTATTCAGTGATTATAACCCCCATACTTTAGTTAATACATTAAAAAAAAAATGGGAGATTACTGATTTGAAGTTTGAAGTTGAAAGAGTACTAAAATAGATCTACCAAAGAATTAATAATCTTATTACATATGAACTTTATCGTGCATATTAGTACTGCATTCCTTCAATATTTTTATCTGAAATTCAGGCTTCATTTATTCATACCCGATTATGATATTTCATTCATTTATTATTTAGACTAAATACTATTGCTAACAGTGGAGCTTTTTTTTCTTCTTTTCTACAGCAAATATGTGCGGGGTTTTAAGTCTTTTCCAAGCTGTAGGAGCACTTTTAAGTTTTATCTGCAATAACGTGCCACCAAAATTGCATGTAAATGCTTATCTAAAGGACTTAATTGGGAGATTAGTGTCATCTTTACCGTATGAAGATTAAATCAATGCTCTACCAACTTAAATACAATGACTTCCTTTGCACCTTATACATTATGTATATACCATTTCAATGCTAAATGATGGTTGATAGATATCCAATACATTATGTATATACCATTTCAATGATAAATGATGCTTGATAGATATCCAATACATTATGTATATCCTATTTCATTGCTAAATGATGCTTGATAGATATCCAATACATTATGTATATCCCATTTCAATGCTAAATGATGGTTAATAGATATCCAATACATTATGTATATCCCATTTCAATGCTAAATGATGGTTGATAAATATCCAATACATTATGTATATACCATTTCAATGCTAAATGATGGTTAATAGATATCCAATACATTATGTATATCCCATTTCAATGCTAAATGATGGTTAATAGATATCCAATACATTATGTATATCCCATTTCAATGCTAAATGATGGTTAATAGATATCCAATACATTATGTATATCCCATTTCATTGCTAAATGATGGTTGATAGATATCCAATACATTATGTATATACCATTTCAATGCCAAATGATGCTTGATAGATATCCAATACATTATATATATACCATTTCAATGCCAAATGATGCTTGATAGATATCCAATACATTATGTATATACCATTTCAATGCTAAATAATGGTTGATAGATATCGAAACTTTAAAACTGGAACTCCAATTTAGTTTTTTTTCTTGTGAGAACCATCATTTCCAATGATAGATATCCTGTCTTTAGAATTGAGACTCCATGTTATTTCTTTTGGTAACCCAACGTTTCCATGACTATGGAGTCCTTCAGTCCACCTAGGAAGCTAGAGTTAATTTGTTTTAGCGTACTTGAAAGCATGTCTATTATGATTATTAGGTATCCCGATTTACAAAAGAAACACTTTTGTCCTGAAAAGATATCAAAGTAAACATGATGTTTATAAATGATTATATCAGAGTACAATCTACAGTCATCAGCAAACAAATAGGTATCAAATAATGCTTGAATCATCTTATAATTAACAATCATGGACGATAATAACCATGTCATGTTTGTATAAATCCCCCTTTAGAATCCAAAATTGTATGGACAAATGTTCAACACAATATACAGTTTTAAATAGATTCATATATTAGCAGCTTACAGTAAATGCCATTTCATTTATACTTTTTATACACAAAACATCCATTTATAAAATATCCAACTCACAAAGTTTGCATATAATCAATGATTAACTAATACTGTTGATACTTATTGTACAACTATTTCAACACTGTGTCTAAATAGCAATAAAATGCCCATTTCTGTACACCTAATTTCATCTTCAGCTTGTAACTTTTCAAAGTCCATTGCGATCGGCCTGTCTAAATAAGAAATTAGTTTGAGATTAAGAAGACCATTTCCCAAAAGCTATTTGATGCATTGATATTTCTCTAACCAAACTCCCAATATATATATATATATATATATATATATATATATATATATATATATATATGTGTGTGTGTGTGTGTGTGTGTGTGTGTGCTTTATAAACAAAAATCAATATTCACAATTACTATTTAACTCATTCAGCCCCAGTGATGCATTATTTTTTTTATTTGTCTGAATCTTTCCCAACTTACATGTATTTATACACTATTTACAAAATTAATATGATGTCTACAATCTACTAGATCTGCAAGAACTATATCATCATCGCTATCTGCATTGTCTTCTTCTGATGATTCAGTCTCAGAAACTTCTGTCTGAATCTAAATCTTGCAGAGCACATTGTATCTAATACATTCAAAGCAACAAAGGACGGGATCGGCTATTATATGCAGTCAACAAACTTCGACTTCTGGAAGCATTTGTCACTGAATGCAGAAACCGGATCACGCATATTGACGGGATCAAGGTTGAATGATTTAAAGCAAATCTTTGGAACTAAATCTGAAATGTCTAACCTTTGACTGTTTGTTTACAAACATCTGAAACATGCATGGCCATATTTTTCAGTATATTATTATGCCTAAACAAACATTCTATCAAAAACTTCACATTTAAATGGTATCTCTTCAATTTGAATTCTCATGTGCATCTTTAAATCATTATTCTGCTTAAAAATTTTCTCACAAACTTATATATGAACGCTTTTTGTCTGGTATGTTTTCTCATGTGCACCTTTAACGCATAAACCCCTGGTGCAACATTTATGGGGAAGGAGGTAGTAGTAGCCTACTGCCTACTTCCAAGCTCTCTAACATCAAGGTCATGTATGATAGTTTGATTCACTAAAGTGAGTGGTATTATAGAAAGATATACAGATTTAGCTCTACAATGATACCATATAAACTGGACACTTCAGTTGCACTAAAAAATACAGAGGGTATAATCTAATTTTCGGATCATTTTTTTTACCCAAATTTTTTTTGTGGTCGGAATCCAATTTTGTGCCCAGATTTTAGACTTGTTGGCCTCAAATTTAAAGCAGACTAGTAGGAATCTTTGCAAGGATTCCATGGGCATTTTTAATTTTTGGGCAAGCTAATGGAAATTGCTTAGAAAACCATGTATGTAACCTCATATGCCCCTTAAAATCACCATTGTACATAAACATTTGCACAAAAACTTCAAATTTGAATGTTTTTTTCTCCAGTACCGGTAAGTATTGTCAAGTGCACCTTTAAAACACTATTCGACGTGAACAATTGCTCATAAACTTCACAGTTTTTCTCCTTTATGTATTCTCATATGCACCTTTAAATCACTGTTATGTGTAAACATTTTCTCACAAACTTCACATTTGAATGGTTTTTCTCCAGTATGTATTCTCATGTGCGTCTTTAAATTACCATTCTGAGTAAACATTTTCTCGCAAACTTCACATTTAAATGGTGTTTCTCCAGTATGTATTCTCATGTGCAGCTTTAAACGACAATGGTAGTTAAACATTTTCTCACAAACTTCACATTTAAATGGTGTTTCTCCTTTATGATTTCTCATGTGTGTCTTTAAAACACTGTTATTTGTAAACATTTTCTCACAAACTTCACATTTAAATGGTTTTTCTACAGTATGCATTCTCATGTGTTTCGCTAAACTACCAATCTGAGTAAACATTTTCTCACATATTTCACAATTGAACAGTTTTTCTCCAGTATGTATTTTGATGTGCCTCTCTAAATTACAATTTTGAGCAAACTTTTTCTCACAAACTTCACATTTGAATGGTTTTTCTCCAGTATGTTTTCTCATGTGAACCTTTAAATCGATATTTCGAGTAAACAGTTTCTCGCAAACTTCACATTTGAATGGTTTTTCTCCAGTATGTTTTCTCATGTGAACCTTTAAATGACTATTTTGAGTAAACATTTTCTCACAAACTTCACATTTGAATGGTTTTTCTTCAGTATGTATACTCATGTGCATCTTTAAACTCCAATGGTATTTAAACACTTTCTCACAAACTTCACATGGAAACAGTTTTTCCCCAGTATGTTTTATCATATGTACCTTTAAATAACTGTTGTGTGTAAACAGTTTCTTACATACTTCACATTTGAATGGTTTTTCCCCAGTATGTCTTCTCATGTGTTGCTTTAAATTACTATTCTGAGTAAACATTTTCTCACAAACTTCACATTTGAATGGCTTTTCTCCAGTATGTATCCTCATGTGCATCTTTAAATAACCATTCAAAGTAAATATTTTCTCACAAACTTCACATTTGAATGGTGTTTCTCCAGTATGAATTCTCATGTGCTTCTTTAAATCACTGTTCTGTGTAAACATTGTCTCACATATTCCACATTTGAATGGTTTTTCTCCAGTATGCATTCTCACGTGTCTCTCTAAATGATTATTTTGAGTAAACGTTTTTTCACAAACTTCACATTTGAATGGTGTTTCTCCAGTATGTATTCTCATGTGCCTCTTTAAACTACAATGGTAGTTAAACATTTTCTCACAAACTTCACATTGAAACAGTTTTTCTCCAGTATGTATTCTCGCATGCATCTTTAAATCCCGATTCTGAGTAAACAAGTTCTTAAAAACTTTACATTAAAATCAGTTTATCTCCAGTATGTATTAAATTGTGCCTCATTGGATGATTCTGCGCGTAAATATTTCGTCTAATTCACATTTAAATGGTTGTATCTCCAGTGCTCTGGAACGCTGAATAATGTATTATGACGGTACTAAATGTTCTTTTCGGCACATATTAAAACTTTTTCGCTATTACTGCTTACTTAAAATCTGTAAAGTTTCTATTTTTTTTCGTCTTTCTATTGCTATATATTTGCTATATATAAAAAAATCTTTCTCAAAATAAGCTCGTAAATGAAAATAAACAGCATATAATTGCTGACCAAGATTGTCCTACCCTGTCTTGCAGTGCACATCCGCAATAAGAACCGGAAGTCCACAGCTAGAACCACTGCCAACCATCCACGCTGGGAACCAATTCAAGAGTAATTTCCCTTTATAGACATTAGTACGAAAAAGAACTAAAACAACGAAAGAGATAATAAATATGTTACCTCTGTCTCTTCAAGTAAAGTAAAATAACAATATTTCTTTGTGCACGGAGTCCTGTAATATAAAGTGATGTTAAGTTTATCTGAAGAATTTCAATTTCAACCAGTAAAGAAGTAACGGGTATTTTCTTAAATGTTAAATATGATGATAACTTTAAATATGATTAAAGGGTTACGGGTCAAAACGGACCGGTACCAAAAAGGCCCACGACCAAAACGGACCAGTGCTTAAAAGGCCCGGTCCAAAAAGGCCCAACCCAAAAAGGCCCATTTATGTATTATATTACCAATTACTATTATCATGTCTAATAAAAGTAACTAATATGTAATATCAAATTCTTGTTTTCTGGTAAATCATAAATGTCTATAAATAATGTGCAGTAGAGATTCATTGTGCTGCATGTCACAATCATACGTCAAATTATCATGAGAATAACTGTGACACGCTAATACATGTTCTATGTAAGATGAACAAGAAAGGCAAATAATAATTGTGTAAGAAAACATTGTATGTAAAGCAAATAAGTAATATCTTTGTTATAACATATCAAGAATGAATACGATTTAGTGTCACCCACGTGTTGTTTGTGCATGCCAACTTTGTTATGGCAATGCCTTAACTAAGGAATGGCGATTTCATTTATGATGGATGGATGAATATTTTAATTTGCGAAGACTATTGACTCTTCCTGTTTCATATACATTCAATATCGTTAATATGTGTATGCGTAATTTATCTGCGTTGATTATAACGTATGCTTTCAATAGACATTTGTTATATTCTGTGCCTAGTATGCACCGTTATTGTGTTGTGCTTGCAATGAAAGTCAAGATACAATTGGAAATGATTTAAGAGCTTATTTATAAATAAAAAAATTAACAACATAAATTTGTATGATAGGTTAGAAAGAGAAAATGAAGAAAAGATATCATGTCTAACTAGTATGAGCACATAAAAGACAAACGCTAATGCCATTTCAGATTTATTAATGTCAATAATAACAATCATTATCGATAATACATGAATATTAATATCTAATATCAAATACTACAACACTATTGCCCATAACTGCTGTCCAAAAAATTTAAAAGCAACACAGATTAACTAATTATACTGTTATGACATATATTTACAGTAAATGCTGTATGATTGGAATTTGTCTCTAAAATGGTTTATTAAAGTTTATTTGCATTAAATAATACTGAAAGTTAAACGAATACTAAAATATATTGGGATAAATTCATTCATTACAGTTATATACTATTCAATAAGAAATCACTATACGGGTATGTTAGGAAAACTCGCTTGTAAGATATATATTAAGACAAACTGGCTTGTAATAAATGTTATGTACATTATGCTTATGTACATTGAAAGTCGGCAGACAATAACTAGAGTTACAGAGTATACAATACAATGTGATTATCAAAGTTTCATAACATATTAAATAAACCTGAGACAGAAAACAGGTAAAGGATGTGTTAAAAGTACAAGGCGATCGCTGATTCATAAGTAAGATCGGGACTAATAATACAATCGTGTTCATGTCGTTGCTGCGTAATCGGTTAAGGTCTGCTGTTTGCTATCCGTTATTTATTTTTGTCTAGGTGTTAATCTTCACTAACCAGTGTTTCAGTTTTGGCAGCTCATTGTTTTAGCAATATATATATATATATATATATATATATATATATATATATATATATATATATATATATATATATATATATATATATATCAACATATCAGTGACTTCGAAGTGAAAAGATATGGTTTTGGCAGCTCAGTGTTTGAGCAGTATATGTAAAAATATCATTGAATTAGAATTCAATAATTGACTTTTTTCTTCTTCTTCATTATTATTATTATTATTATTATTATTATTATTATTATTATTATTAATCAGTCTTGTTAACGGTCCTTTTAACCCGGGCCTTTTCCGTCCAGGTCCTTTCTGACCCGTTACTGGCCTTTCTGGACCGGGCCTTTTTAACCCGGGCCGTTTTGGTATTGGGCCTTTCTGACCCGTTACCGATTAAAGGGGCCTACAATCTGCCAATAGTTATGCTATATCAATAGTTGTGCAATGATTATACTTTAATGTGGTAATCAACAACAACAACAACAACAACAACAACAATAATAATAATAATAATAATAATAATAATAATAATAATAATCAGGAAAAATGTAGTAAGTATCGGACTCAATATTGCTTCGATGCGCGTTTTATTTATGGCTATTGGTTCCCAGCCCAGATGTTGAGTGGTTCTGAGCAGAGATATTTTGGTTCCTATCGAGGAGGTGAGCTACATAACCCTACTCATCCTACCATGGGGGGACAACTCTACATCGAGGTGTTTGCCTAATGCACGTATGGTTGCATGCGTATATTATATAAAAGAAAGAACATATTGCAATTTAAAGTGAACTGGTAGAATATTTCCACAATAAACAAAAGCATTAAATGATCAAATAGAATACACAAATGAAATTGAAGTTGAAATTCATGATTAACATCACTACAAACTAAATGCAGTTATTATTTAACTTCATATGAATGTTGAATACAATGTGGGCAAATATTTTAAATTTATAGAATTATTATTATTATTATTATTATTATTATTATTATTATTATTATTGAAATTATTACTTTTTCCAAGACACTTTAGCTGTTGTATTCATAATTACGTACTAGAAGCATAATCATAAGAAAAATTGTGAAAATTGTAATCCATATTGGCAACCATGGATTTAAATTGCAGCCTTAACCTTGAAATGACATTTATGTCGCCATCAGTACATGACCTATAATCATCAGACATCAGACAATACATTAGATATATTTCGTAACCAATGTCAATGCATGTATGTACTGCTAAATGATATCACTGAAAAGCAAAGAGGCTATGGATTTCCACCAGACTCACTCTTTGTAAAGAAATCTACGAAGCCGCTAAGAAGAACGTCACAAACATAGTCATTTACCAAAATTATCCCACTACAGTACAAAGAACACAGAAAGTTCCAGCTGCAAAGAGCTCGTCGAGATAACTTACAAACTAATGTCAAGGAACAAATGTACACCACTTCCAGCTACCTTCTCTCCAGTAAATCTTCCGGACGTATTTGCAAATTTCTTCCGTCACAAAGTACAAACAATTAGTAGTATATGGGAATACTCTAGCGTCAACGGGAAATTTAGTCAAAAAGGTCTTGGGAACATCTTGCGTCAAGGGGAATTTAACATGGGGAAATGTAATATGGAGTGAATGGGGAATTGAACATAGCGTTAAGGATTGGGTCACTCTAGCGACTATGGCAACTTAACGTTTAAAATGGGCATATCAAAATTGGTGTAAATAGGATTTTAACATGGGAATGTCACCTGGAGTTCTAAGCGAAGTGAACATTGGGACTTCATTGTGTCATAGGGTCAAAACTATTTATAGGGTAAAATGTACAATGGGGGGAAAGAGGCTGATAGGGACAAAGATAGACATACAGAAAGAAACAAATACACATGCAAACACATAGAAGAGAAAACAGAGATCTTCTCAAGAAGGACCCACACATAATAAAAGTCAACGATATGGGTTCAAAATATTTATTCAAGTATATACAAGGCCTCTCTGGCCTGTGCTATAGTCTAGGCACTATCCATTTCAAACATTCAAATCTGGATATGGAACAAATCTATTCACATGTTATCTATTCGTTTGATCTAGGAAGAAAGAAAAAATAAAAACGAAAGTTTATGCCTTCAAAAAGGACCTTACTTTGCATACAACGCATAATCATTTCATATAAGAATGACACTTTTCATACAACAATTCTTATCCATTTTTGAGAAAAAACCTAAACCAAAACAAGTAACAAACAATAAAATAGAGGAGATAGTTCATGATTCTCTCTATATCCGTCACACACATTGTTTAAAATCTGGTCAGCTACCACTTGTGTCCCAGCGTAGATTCTTTCCATTACGTACCGCATTTCATTCCTAAATCTGATGTTATGTCCATTGCGCAAGATAAACCTATTGATAAGCAGATCAATGGCGGTTATTGTCTTCTTCCTACCTTGGAGGTGCAACTAGTGAAACGGTCTTTATTTTTGCCAAAGGCAGGAACGCAACATTGTCATAAAATAGTTCACAGGTTAGTGGTGAAATCCTGTGGTCGGATCAACAGAACATTAAGTGCAGGTTGTAAAACCAACCTTGACAGACAGTTGGGAGAGGGTAGTGTATGAACATTATATGAATTAACGTCCACTCGGAATTGAGCAAAGAATGGCCAACATTAGAATCGCAAGCTTAAATATATTATTTTAAGAACTAACTGTCCGTAGTCGCTAAAACCATCTTGCAAGATTTATAAGAAAAGAGAAGCTTCTTGGATGTCATTATAAATTCGTGAGAAACTTTTGTATTCTGTAGGAGCTGCATTACATGTCAATGACTATTTGCTCGATTGTTGTAATATAATATATAATGCAAAGTAATTGTTCTTTCCGGGGGTTATCCCGAATTCTTCCTCCACTAATAATACTGACCGCCATGTATAGCCTATCGTGTGCTGACGTTAAACCCGACAATAGCAGAATACACATACTCGTCGAAATAAATTCTTAATAATTTATGTGATCTTGCTGTATGATATTATTCCATCACCGTGATATAACGAAATTAACAATGATAATTTGGAGTATGCTAACATCACCGAGTACAGTTTTATTGTATACTCAGATATTCTACATGTGCTGCTGCAGATGAAGCACACATTTTTACAACTACTTGCGATGTCATTGTATTTTTTTATAGCAATAGACCGGTCGCAGCGATAACAGAGGGAGCAGCATATGCAATTATGTCAATGATAATTACATGCGATATTTGTTTTACCATTACTTTAACTGTATACTCGTCAGTCATAATTTATTTGTCGGGTACGCGAGGAACACACCTGCTCGTATCTGGAATAATGAACATCGATTGAGAAATTCATTATATTTGTAGTAGGTGGTAGTTTATTAACTAAAGCAAGACACCAATAGTAGCACACGGCGTTGCCAATTTGTTAGTTAGTATGATGGGTTTTAAGTGATTCGTCCATTACGGCTCTTATCACTGTTTTATCTCCCAATGGGGAGTTATTTAATTTATCCTGAGGGTGGGAATGGTGCCGCGCTCCCTGCAGGCGTTTATGTGCTTATAAAGAAGCACTTATTTAATTAGGCCATCACCACGGGGCAATTATTGAACTGCCTCTGGGTGAATGTAGGGCCATGGGGTGGGTAGGAATAGAACCCACACACACCCACCCATTCAGTATTCATTGGATGTGCCTACCTCTGCAATAGCAGTAAAGAAAAGCGAGAGAAAAATAGTTTTCTCATATCGCCTGTATCTGCATAGTTATTGGGCGTGCATGCACGTGAATTAACTGCTGCAGGCAGCAAGGGAGGCGAAGAGCCAAGCACGCGCTCATGCATCAAATTCAGTCCAGTTGTACTAATGGACAGCCTAACAACCAATAATGTGTAAGCCACCTGTGCAATTTACCAAATATCTGGGTTAAAAATATTAATTATCATCCTATAAAAAATAGGGACTAGTACTACAGTGTACATACGTAAGTCCCTATTGTATTTAAACTAAAGTGTCTGAGCGACACATAAAAGTGTAGTCAATGGTAGGGGATTTTGGTTATGAATTTATTAGCAGTGCCAAAAAATGTCAAATTATTCCTTTCAGGGCCATATAGTTAATCAAAGAGGGGTACTCTATACCAAATGAGTCCCCTATTTCACCATTCAAGCGGTTTAATGATGTCAAGTCCCTTTCATCACGCTCCTGGACGTCTTTTCTCGGCAGTAGGTCGACTTGTTCAGCCGGTTTCCCTTTTAGTTCTGCATACTCTTGGATGAATGCTTCTGTATATCGTTGCGAAGCATTTCAGGTGACGTCACTGGGCCCGCGGAATCCTTCAGAGAGTAAACGCCATCTTGAATTCCACGTGGCTCTCCGTCCGCCAATTTGCCTAAGTCATCCATTTTCTGCAGTTTAAATCTTTTCGCCGTGGCTGCTGGCCTAGGTTACAGTGGGTGTTTTTATTAACACTAGGCGCTCATATGGCTGTATTCATGGTCCGCAGTCCTAATTGGCGCCTTTTCTCACTGCCTTTGTCAGCTAGCTCTCCGTGCTCCAAGACCGGTCCGTCCTCTTCAGAGCTCTCCTCTTGAATGATGTTGTTCCAGGATCTACCATATATACTACTATATCGGTGATCTTTTTTCTTTCCGAGAGTTTAATGCCATAAATGTTGGCTTTCTAAAGAAATCATCAACGATTCCGGTTAATTTGTTGCAAAAATGTGTAAACTCGTTTATGTGGTTAGAATATGTGGTTAGAATATATATATATATATATATATATATATATATATATATATATATATATATATATATATATATATATATATATATATATATATATATATATATATATATATATTCTAACCACATAAACGAGTTTACACATTTCATACATATATATATGTAGTCATTCCATAAATGTTTGTCATTAACGAGTTTATCATTGCAATGTTGCCGTTGTATCCTCATCGTGTATTAGTGGATCTCTCAAATGAGCAATGATATTATTCACCATAAAGAGGAGGTCAGTTATTGCATCACTGACGTTAGCAACGCATTTACTGATGCCATTACTGATGTCGTCATTGCTGTCTCCACCAATAATGCTGGCCGCCATGTATAGCCTATCGTGTACTGAAAATGGCGTTAAACCCTAAAATAACAGTAACAACTGATGCCAAATCTGATAGTGTCGTCATTGCTGCCTGTGTACCTTTTTGTTGCCACATCATAGTCTGATTTTGGTTCTCTCCCATTAATAATTGTATTTCTGCTCATATTGAGATCGCCAAACAAAATATCACAAATTCTTCTGAAGCGTCCATTAATCTCTCCGACGAGAGTTAAAATTGATTTCTCCGAGATTTTAATTTTACCGTTTTTAGCAAACAAGATAAAGTCATCTTCTGTCGAATCTGGAACTTTCAGAATAATATCTGTGCGCGGGATATTGCTAAAATTAAATATCGTCATTGTTGATGCCAAAAATAATAACTACATTTTGGTGCACATTTGCAAGACTCAAAAGAGTAGCGATTTCATTATTGACCTCGTCAAGGGTTGTATATTTGGATAAGTCGCCTTGAGGATTTTGTTAAGCCGAGTAGATCTTCCGTAAATATCTACCATTACTCTAAGACCCTTTTAAAACGTTCGATATATATACAGGTGCAAGACGTTATGAGACTTTGTCACTTGTTGCAAACCAATGTGTGCCTGGACCAGAACTTATGGTTTAGACCTTTCCCTTTTGGAATTACTTGTTTCGTGGTCTGATGCTTGCCTTAATACCACACAGTAAATACTTCGATCAGCACCAGGTGCAGCTGCTTTTGCCATAGCTGGGTTTGCAGCTGCAATTAACGCTGGTATAGCTGCATGAAGTGAAAATAGACCGCACGTCTCTATGCATCTTTAATAGCATCCGCAGAAAGGTTAATACAATGCCAGTTTTAGCCATTTCTTTCATTGAAGATCTTTAGTTGATGTTTTGTCAATGATACTTTATAAGGACCAGTGCGATCTGTTCCAATTTCAGTAATATTTGTATGTACAATTCCTTTCTTATACTGATTGTAGCTTTTAATTTTACCAGTAGTCAGAATAAAATTAGCGTGATGATATGACATATTATGAGCGATTTAATTGCATGTTACATTTTTGTCCATCAATCACTCTCATTCGACTACCAACACCTCCAAGCAGCAATGTTTTGTCTGATAGTATGACAGTGATTATTCTGTAATTAGCTACAGCCCCTCTTGTCACATGAGCTCGAAGCTAAAGGTAATAAATCGGATACAGCATTGTAAAATCTAGTTGCGATATTTGCACGGCATAATAATAATAATAATAATAATAATAATAATAATAACAACAATAATAATAAAAATAATAATAATAATAATAATGAGGACTTTGAATAACGCCTAATTTTTCGAAGCTCTAAGCGCTTTACACCATCAATAATGATATGACTACACTACAGAACAACAAATGACAAAAACAATGAAATTGGAAAACATAAAAACATGCTGAAAACATATAAGATACAAAACATGATTAGGTCGCTAAGTTTGTCCCTGCAGTTGAAATAGGTGAGTCTTAGCACTCTTAAGAGGGACCACTGTGTCTAATTTCAATGGTCAATTCGTTCAACGTCGCCGAGCATTGGTGTGCAAACAAACATTGTCCATATGACTTTGTTTTCACCTTGATAATGATAATTCTGAAAAAGTTAAATATCCAAAAGGATAAAGCAACATGAAGTGGTGAGATCAAAATTAGAAGAAGAAAATAACAAGAAAATGATCAATTTGTGTCATGAAATGTTAGGAGTCTGTGATTTGGAAATCAAACATTTTCAGTTTTATTGCAACATCATGTCCCACCAAGTCACATCATCTTGGCACCAGACCAACTAGTCCAGTCACTCAATGCTGAACGCCTAGCGAGACAGCTGTTAGATTAGTTCCATTTTTATAAGTCTTTTAGTATGACATGGCCATGGTTTGAACCTGTGACCTCCTGCAATCAAGTCGGACACTAACTACTAGGTCACCAGAATGGTCTGTGTCATACAATAAATATTGTTTACAAATACATAACAATACAAGATTTTCAAAATATCCTTTAATTGTGCTTTTGGCATTGATGTTAAATAGGTACATGTACTTCACATATTTTATTCTGCAAGTCTTGTATAATGAAATATACCTATAAAAATTGTAAACGAAGCTCAATTTATACAATTACCAATTAATTAATGGAATGTTGATTTATAAATGTTTACAACATGCTGAATAAATTTTACATATCAATGAGAGAAAAAACGTTGCAAAATGGTGTGTAATATCACATATTGTATTACAGCAGTACTGCATGACTCTGGATAATCTTTGTGTAAATACATAATTAATTGCATTTCTTTTCACAAGCAATTTTATCAACTTTCACAATAAACACACATGCAAATTTATAATCGATAAAACTAAAAATGCATAATATATATCTAATGGTATATGTTAAGACTTAAATCCAAAATCAAAATGCATTAAAGGACTTAGTGTATTCCACTATCAGAGTATCATGGCTGGTGATGAAGATATCTTAATTGCAAATGATCCTATTAATTGTTAATGATCCCATTAATTGTTAATGATCCCATTAAAGGTTAATTAATTGTTAATGATAGTCTAGGCTATCGTTTACTTGAAATACTCTATAACTTTAATGCAATGTGACCATGTATATTGTTTGGCTATTCTCTGATATTATCCTTTCTTCATGCATTGTTTGCTTAAGTCATTCTTCCCTTGGCTTAATAGATTAAAACGTTTTGGAGAAAACTTTCAAAATTATTTTAAAAAAACAGTTGCTCTGTAATACTGCTTCAGTTGCTCCAAGACAGGAATTTCTTTAAGGTTGGCTATTCAGTGTATAACAGTATCCCACATGCTCAAATTGTTAAGCAGCTATCTGAAATCACTACACGTTTAACCTCTTCACCCAATTTATTTTCAGTTTCCGTTTGAAAAAGCATTGATTATTTACACAGTTTGCTCATACAAAGTATCTATAAATATGTCTTTGACAAATGACAAATGATACCAATAAATTTTTGAGATGTATCCTGATACTGGCATTGACTGTAACTCAACTTTTTATTAGTTGGATATGAAATTAATCCCCCATTATACTAAATATAACATCAATATGGCTATTTAGGGATATTAAACTCAGTTAATAAAGTGCTTATTTCATAATTGGGTACCCGTCCAAATTGACTGCCTCACTGTGTCCTTGATACAGTACTCATTTCATAATGGTAACCAGTCCAAATTGACTGCCTCACTGTGTCCTTGATGAAGTGCTCATTTCATAATGGGGTATCAGTCCAAACTGACTGCCTCACTGTGTCCTTGATAAAGTACTCATTTCATAATGGGGTACCAGTCCAAATTGACAGCCTTACTGTGTCCTTGATGAAGTACTCATTTCATAATGGGGTACCAGTCCAAATTGACAGCCTTACTGTGTCCTTGATGAAATGCTCATTTCATAATGGGTACCAGTCCAAATTGACTGCCTTACTGTGTCCTTGATGAAGTGCTCATTTCATAATGGGTACCAGTCCAAATTGACTGCCTCACTGTGTCCTTGATGAAGTGCTCATTTCATAATGGGGTACCATTCCAAATTGACTGCCTCATTGTGTCCTTGATGAAGTGCTCATTTCATAATGGGTACCAGTCCAAATTGACTGCCTCATTGTGTCCTTGATGAAGTGCTCATTTGATAATTGGGTACCAGCCAAAATTGGCTGCCTTACTATGTCCTTGAGAAAGGCACCTGACTCTAATTTTCTCAGAATCACATTAGTGTGTTGAAACTGCCATTTAAGCAAGCAACCAACTACGTTTTGATTATTCATGTTATCTCATATGTAAACTTAATTAAATCATACTTAGTAAATATGCAAAGCAAGCCATAAATTATCTTAAAATCATTAGTAAGAATATTAAGTTATTAAAATTAAGAAATCATGATCAGTGTTTTGGCTTCATGAGACAAGCACATCACAATGTTTTGCTGTCAATACTACAGGAACAGGAATGGACATCTATGCTTACTTTAAACAATTTACAAAAAAAACAATTGGGTAGCAGACCAGAGCTCCATCTAAGTTTAATCATACCCTCAGATTGATGACATCTATGTTTACTTTAAACAATTTACAAAAATAACAATCTGGGTAGTAGACCAGTGCTCCAATCAAACTGGATCATGTTGTGTTAAGAGTGTGAATGATTGCATTTATGAACAAATGGGCGAGAGTTATTGTCCTTTGGTTACTGATATAGACAAAATGATGATTTTTATCTTTTATATCTTTTAGCAGGGCTGGATTCAAGAGGCTTATATAACGAACATAATGTGATTGTGGGAAAATGAATAGTAAACAGATGATTGTTATGCCATATTAGCAAGAAAAGGAAATGGTTTCTGTAACAATAACTGCACTTCCAGTCTTCCCATAGAGGATTGATATAACAAATCTATTTTTGTAAAATCAAAATGAATACATGGAAAATTGTGTACTCAACTTTTTTTAATTGTAAAGGTTTCATTCAATGTAGTACATTTGAAATAACACAGAATTACTACATTACCTTGTATATTTGCCTCAAGTCATTTATAACTGCAAAAAAACCAGATTTGCCATTGTATAATACACCTCACTGGCAAATGTAGGTCAGTGATGCTTGTTAAGTGTATTCAGCATAAACTCTGATCAGCTGGCAATTATACATTGGCAATTCTGTGTCTGTATATTGATTGTAGTTGGAGTTGTCGAATGAGTTTATTTGAGTCCTATTTGAGTCCTATACAAACTAATTAACTTTCATATTAACTTCTAAAATGCACAAAGTATTGAGACAATAAATTCTGAGCTCACAGGAAAAACAATTAATGGAAATAAATGTAATATATACTATATTGTACATGACTGATCTAGTAAATTTGCATTTAAAAGTACATTACATCTACAGCGCATCAATGAGGTTAGTATTCTAAGCTTGAAGATTCTTAGATTCATCAAAAAGTCTTATATATGCACCATGCTTTTGATGCAACCCACTGCCTCTAATCTTTAAAGAAAATAAAAACAATTTAGGTACCAGTAAATGCACTTTTTCAGGCATGGTATATCAATTCCATTAACAACTTTATGTCCATCTGCACTTAAGTAAATCTTTACCCCATGTTAACCTCTGTGTCCAAGTTTTTATATGGTCAGTGTTCAAGTCCAGTTTCTTAAAGTCTTATGTGGTCAGTTTCTCTAGTATAATTAGTCTTAGAGTCATGCTACTTGGTATGTGGATACATCTTGAACTTGGGGGTCCCATGTTGCCAAGCGGTCTAAAGGCTTGGGGCCTTGGATGGCCAGGTGGTCAACATGTTTAGGGCCCCAGGTAACCAAATTGTCTAAAGGCTTGAGGCCTTGGGTGGCCATGTGATCCAAAGGCTTAGAGTCCCAGATGACCAAGTTATCTAAAGGCTTGGGGCCTTGGTCAAAAGGTTTAGGGCCCCAGGAGACCAAGTTGTCTAAAGGCTTGGAGTCTTGGGTGGCCATGTGGTCCAAAGGCTTAGAGTCCCAGATGACCAAGTTATCTAAAGGCTTGGGGCCTTGGTCAAAAGGTTTAGGGCCCCAGGAGACCAAGTTGTCTAAAGGCTTGGAGTCTTGGGTGGCCATGTGGTCCAAAGGCTTAGGGCCTTGGGTGGCCATAAGGTCTAAAGGTTTAGGGCCTTGGGTGGCCATGTGGTCTAAAAGCATGGGGCCCCAGGTGGCCAAGTTGTCTAAAGCTCTTGTCTTTACCAGTCGCTGCCATCTCACCTCTGTCCATGCTGCTTCAAGTCTCAGGCTCAGCCAGTACAAGTATGCAAGAAAGTCTTGTAAGTGCTATGAACTCTTAGGGAAGCTGGATGTAACATAGCGTCATAATGATTTCTGCCGTTATACTGAACAATAAAACGTTTGACACAATTTTAATAATTCTATAAAAACAATACTGCCAAAATATAAAGACAATGATGACACTTCAGTGAATCTCTAGCAATATACAAATAACTGATTTACAACCAATAACATGGCATCAACAGACTGTTTCACTAACTTTTTTAAAATGTATATCTTGTATGGAATCAGTGACCTCCAAACATGCAAATTTGGTCAAGTTATATATATATATATATATATATATATATATATATATATATATATATATATATATATATATATATTCCTCTATTAGTTTTTTTTACATATTTCCTCTATTAGTTTATTTACAATTGGTGACCATGTTATTCTATGTAACGATTCACACATAATGATGTATATTTAGCAAAGTTTTGCACAAAAAATTCGTATCAACATATATTATTTTAGGTGTTTCTGAATTTCTTGGGCTCTGAGGATATGTAAAACTATAAAAATATCAAAAAGATACATATTCCAAAATTTCACCAGTGATCTCTTTGTTAAAAACATTCAAACATGTACTATTAATTACTCCAACATAATTAAAGAGAATCTACTGAAGTAAACATCTCCAGATACAGGACATCTGCTCACAAAGGACAACATTATGTAGTCAAATGTGTTAATCAATTACATGTTTCATAATAAAAATCCATGCAAGTCATAAATGTAAGATAATCTCCAGATAAACAGCATTGTATATAATGGACAAAACTAAAAGGTCCCATAAGTGTCCACTGTAGACTGAGTTTACAATGACACTCCAGGTAAGAAAATACTAAATATAATGTTTACCTCTGTAATAAGTCATACAGGTCATATACGCATTCAAATCAATTATTTTCATATTGGATGTCAGATTTTAAAATTTGATTCCACAAGGAAAAAATTTAAATGTCAATTAATCCCTTTATTTGGATCCTCAAACATCCTTTAGATGGTCATTATTTATCACACACCCACACCCCAGAGTGATACTATCCAATGGCGATTGTCTTCAAATGTGTTAAAACAGTCCACTATCAAAGTGAAATGAACTATTGTTAATAAAGGTCAACATGGTTTTTAGTACTAATCAAAACACTGTCAAAATCAAAACTCTATGTACTGCAAAGGGTAATGGACTGTTCCAATAAGACATACATGGGACTCAGGGAAGATACTTTTAATCAGAATAGAAACCCATCCCTGTCAATTTAGAATTTTGTATTGTTTTCAAATGAACTCTGGGTAATCTGAGTACCCTGTTTTCAAATGAACACTATAGATTAGCACACTATATAGACTAGCATGAATTAGTGATTTTAAAATTAGCACACTATAGATTTACATGAATTAGTGATGATTTAAAAATTAGCACATCATAGATTAACATGAATTAGTGATATAAAAATTAGCACACAATAGATTAGCATAAATTAGTGAGGATTTAAAAATTAGCACAATATAGGTAGATACACATAAGTTATTCTCGGTTATATATCATTATACATTTGCTTTGTAAAACGATTCACACTTCTATTTAAAATGTGTCATGATAAACATAATGTGTCTGTAAATAAAAATGACTACTGCATACTTGCTGGCACAAGAGTGAAGTCCCAAACAGATTTAATTTCATGCAAAGGTTGCAATATTTGGAGAAACTTGTTGCTTATCTTCATTAAATCTGAGTATGTCTCATTGTCATCAATCACATGCTGTCCCTTTAAATGAATGTCGGAATAATGCACATAAAAACAGGTTTCAATGATGAAATAATTTTCTATGCTAATTGATTGACATTCAATATTATAAGTTGCACTTTTTGAATATAATCGTGAAAGGAAATTTTTGGTTGTGTTTGAAAAGAACAGAAACCATACAATGGCATATCCAAACTAACCTGGCCCCTTTAGAAAATATCAAAATGCCATTGGACCAATATCAATGAATCTGAGATAAACCCTGTATATATAAAATAGGTACCTAACAGTTTAAGTAATCCAGTCCTCACAAACAAAACCGCAGTCCAAGGAATTTGCAAACTTTTAGTCAAGTGTAATGAAAAATCATCATCACCAGAAAATAATATAATTGATAATTCTGATTGGAAATGAGCTACTAAAAGAAGTTTTGCACAGGCTTTCAAGCACCCTTTTTGGAATAGGAGGAAACTTGTCAAGTTACTGTGAGATAGATTTAATGTGTGTGTGTGTGTGTGTGTTAAACATGCATTCTTTTCACGGCAAGTAATGTGTGTACTTGGGAAATGGAGAACAAGGGTTAAAAATAAGAAAATTATGTTAAGTCAGTTCAATGTGACAACTCCCAAAATATAAGCCATTTAGCTGAGTGTGAGTTTCACACAAACAATATATTGCACCATCGTTAATGAAGGCAATATGAAACAATATATAATGTCACCGTTAATGAAGGCAATATGAAAAAATATATAATGTCATCGTTAATGAAGGCAATATGAAACAATATATAACACCAACCTTAAGAATGCAGCCCCGTTTTTGTCATGACATTCTATGAACATGCATTATTACACTCAATGATAAATGTGTAATTAAATGTAAATTAATGAAAGTCAAATTCAAGTGCACTTGATTGCATTACAAACTCTATCTCATAAACAAAACTATGGACTGTTACTTCCATAAAGCAATGACTCTTATCATAAAGCAATGTGATAATGCATACATTTATCAGTGTACAGTGAACAACCTATTTACTAGCAGAAGGTGAAAATTTGGACTTTTTTTTTTTGTTTGGCTTAACAGATCTTTAATTTCATATGGAGAAGATTCTTTATTCAAAATGTCCACCTTATCCTACTTTTTGCAGTGGACAGCTGAGACATGTTATGTATTACATGTTATGTATTATCTGCATGAATTGATTTCTTTTCAGAACTGCTAGGTCTATTTTTAAAAGACCATTTGTCTCTAAAGATTTTAGAAATATAGTTTAGGATTAGCTCAAAATAAAACATTTCTTATCATTGCTTACAGAGCCAATACTGAACTTGCATCTTGTTAATATTTACTATTTTTGCACAGAACAAAGAAATGTTTTGTACAAATGAAGAGTCTTTCAACCACCAAAAGAGCTTTCATGATTCAATTGTAGCTACCAAAAGAGCTTTCATGATTCAATTGTAGCTACCAAAAGAGCTTTCATGATTCAATTGTAGCTACCAAATGAGCTTTCATGATTCAATTGTAGCTACCAAATGAGGCTTTCATGATTCAACTGTAGCTACCAAAAGAGCTTTCATGATTCAATTGTAGCTACCAAATGAGGCTTTCATGATTCAATTGTAGCTACCAAATGAGGCTTTCAGGAATCTAAGTCTACTACTTAACATATTTACCCCTGGAGGTTTTTGCGGTTTTTTGCATGAAATGCGAGTAGAAAACATATGTTGGGGACTATTTCTGAATACATTCTAATATCAATTTCCAAGCAATATTCCATTAGACATGTGACTAGTTCTGCTAAAGAAAATGTTTCATTGGTTAATTTGCTAGCATATGAGCAGAAGGTGAAAATTTGGACTTTTTTTTTTGTTTGGCTTAACAGATCTTTAATTTCATATGGAGAAGATTCTTTATTCAAAATGTCCACCTTATCCTACTTTTTGCACAGGTTCAACTGTCTGTGTGCGCTTCAGACCGATCTACTGTAGATCTGGGGCCATAAAGTCTAAAATCTAGACACAAATTCAGATTCCGACCATGGGCAAATTTTAGATGAAAAAAAGGGTATAAAAACTTCGTCTTTTTTCCCTCTGTATTTTGTAGTGCAAATGTCCAAATTATTTGCTATCATTGTAGAGCTACATCTGTCTACCTTTCTATAATACCACCCACTTTAGTGTATCATGCATGACCTTGATGCTACAGACCTTGGAAGTATTCTACTACCTCATGCCCCGTAAAGTCGTCACTAGTGGTTAATGTGTTAATTAAAAGGACTTCATGTTTGTCTTCATTATTTTTAATCCTTTTTTATAGCAATTTATGTCAGTTTTTTTCCAATAAAAGAGCATATCATCATAATGTTAAACAGTACTTCTGATTCTTGTTGTAAGGTGACTAACACGAAATTGTGTATGCAATGGAAATAGCACAATTTAAGTTCAGTGCCAGAAGTTGTTTACAGTTATTCAGATTGGATGGGAGATCAGCAAGATTTGTGCAAATCAAGATGCTTTTTGTCAAGTTTGGTCGTTTTGTTCAGCAGTTTTTGAGAAGTAGTAGTCAAAATGTTTAACTATTTTTAGTATCAGAGGCCATATTTGAAACCTCAAAGGTCTTCATCCAACGATGCTTTTTGTAAACTTCTATTCAGAGCATTTGGATAATTAATTTAAAGGTTTTTCTATTTTTAGTAACAGTAGTCATATTTTTGATGGTAGAGCAGATCTTCATGCAAGGATGTTTTCTGACAAGTTTGGTTAAAGTTTGTTCAGAGAATTTGGAGAATAGTTTTTGAAGGTTTTCTACTTTTAGTAATGGTGACCAAATATGTTCGTGTATAAGCATATCTTGTACAACTTTGAAAGGTCTACAGACCAGGATGCTCAAATTCTATTCAACAATTTGGACAAGTCATTTTAAAGCTTTTCTATTTTTAGTAACAGTAGTCATGTTTGATGGTGAAAAAGCATCATTTTTCTTGAAAGACTTTTAATCCGAAGATTTTCTGTGCCATGTTTTGTTGAAACAGGTCTGATGTTTTTTTCATATGTTGATAGCAACTGCTGACAAACACTGCAAGAAGGGACAAACCATAAACTCACTTTTGCCTATGACCATGTGAGATGAAAAGTGAACTTCTGCCACTGTCTTGGAATTTCACCCGGATTTAAATTCACTAAATGTTCTCACATGTAATAAACCCAACTGATATGCATCAGGAAATTGACATTTTCACATTAATTTATCAATGTAAGTACTTGCAATCATTTATCACATAAAAATGACAGTTGATGGAAATTGATTAAATCCTAAAGATTTGGTTTCCTGTCAGCAACAATTAAATTTCTTTTGTGATTTTGTTCCATTTTGGCCACTACCATCAAGCTGAATCCTGTCCTTGTCTTTTTCTTCAT
This sequence comes from Unio pictorum, assembly GCA_030141615.1. Lineage (NCBI taxonomy): Eukaryota > Metazoa > Mollusca > Bivalvia > Unionida > Unionidae > Unio > Unio pictorum. Next base: position 4,763,150 of record JARLTB010000100.1, read on the forward strand.
CATTCTTCAATGATCTGTCATTCTGTAAAACCTGTAATTGAATTACAACATTAGTATAAATATATTATGTATCATGGATGGTTATCTGAGAGTTAAGAGTCAAATTCTTTAACGCATGACATGAGTCTTCTGGAAAAGCATGCACACAAGTTCTATTCTTATTGCCTTTGCATGATAATAACAGACCAAGAGTAAGACAAGCACCATAAGGTCCAATGCTAGACCAAGAGTAAGACTAGCACCATAGGTTAAATGTTAGACCAAGGATCAGACAAGCACCATAATGGTAAATGTTAGACCAAGAATAAGACAAGTACCATAAGATTAAATGTTAGACCCTAGTAAGACAAGCACCATAAGATTAAATGTTAGACCAGGAGTAAGACAAGCACCATAAGGTTAAATGTTACAGCCAGAATAAGACAAGCACTATAAGATTAAATGTTAGACTTAAGAGAAAGACAAGCACTATAAGGTTAAATGTTATACCAAGGGTCAGATAAGCACCATAAGGTCAAGTGTGTTACACCAAGGGTTAGACAAGCACCATAAGGTTAAATGTTATACCAAGGGTCAGACAAGCACCATAAGGTCAAGTGTGTTACACCAAGGGTTAGACAAGCACCATAACGTTAAATGTTATATCAAGGGTCAGACAAGCACCATAAGGTCAAGTGTGTTACACCAAGGGTCAGACAAGCACCATAAGGTAAAATGTTTGACCAAGGGTCAGATACGCAACCTTAGCTTAAATGTTTGACCACGAGTCAGATAGGCACTGTAAGGTAAAATGTTTTACCCCCAAAAAAGACTGAGATAGGCTCCATAGGATTAAATGTTTGTCCACTACTCAGATAGGCAACATTAGGTTAGACCAAGAGTCAGATACATACCATTAGATACCATTAGGTTATACCAAGAGTCAGATTGACACCATTAGGTTAGACCAAGAGTCAGATAGACACCATTAGGTTAGACTAAGAATCAGATAGATACCATTAGGTTATATCACGAGTCAGATAGGCACCATTAGGTTAGATCAAGAGTCAGATAGGCACCATTAGGTTATACTAAGAGTCAGGCACCATTAGGTTAGACCAACAGTCAGATAAGCACCAGACTCTGACATGCTATGTGATGACAAGATGTATTCTTAAATGTATGTACCAGTAATAAAACAAGAGCTCTACAAGCGGACGTCTCTGCAAGACAAGGCTCATCAATACATTTCACTCTAGACACATGCAATTAACAGTGTTAATAAGAGTCCTCTGACCGAGGAAAAAGTTATTCCCTGTAGCAAACAATATTATATGACCAATGAAAGAGTGTGATACACAAGAAAGTAATAACAAATGACCAATGAAAGAGTGTGATACACAAGAAAATAATATCATCTGACCAATGAAAGAGTGTGATAGACAAAAAGTGATATCAACTGACCAATGAAACAGTGTGATAAATAACCAGGCAGAATAATCTGACCAATGAAATAGTGTAATACACAAGCAAGCAATATCAATCACTGAAGAGTTACTCTATGTAGCAAATAATATCACTAAACCAATGAAAGAATGTGACACATAAACGAGCAATAACAGCTGGGTTGTTTGATACATATATTAGTTATTTAATATGGAAACGTTTGATACATATATTAGGTATTTAATATGGAAACGTTTGATACATATATTAGATATTTAATATGGAAATGTTTATACTGCTTACATTTCTTGATACATATATTAGGTGTTTAATATGGAAACGTTTATACTGCCTACATGTCTTAATACATATATTAGATATTTAATATGGAAACATATATACTGCTTACATGTTTTGATACATATATTAGGTATTTAATATGGAAAAGTTTATACTGCCTACATGTCTTGATACATATAGTAGATATTTAATATGGAAACATTTATACTGCCTACATGTCTTGATCATAAATGAAAAAAATGGTCTGTGAATGGTTTAAATTGGAGAAACTCATATGTGACAGGTTATTGTTGCAAATATAATTCCCATCATTTACCTATGTGAATGTAATGAGCAATCTGATTGGATACGTTTATTGGGCTGCATCCAATCAGAGAAGCTGAGTGCCCTGTACTGTTTCAGCTAGCTAATATTCCAAAGATAAATGAAGAGGGGTTTACATCAGTACTGCTGTGTGACACTAATGTAAGTACCTTTGTGACTAAAAATCTAGCAGACTCATCTATATTGATGTTTTCTTTAGCTGAGGTTTCAAACCAACCAGTAAAGCCATTTTCTTTACAGAATTCATCCATATGGGCTGTGTTACTAACTAGACCTTCCTTTGCTTGGTCACACTGAAATAAAACATGTACAGATAATGAAAGCAATGTTAAGATAACTTATGTCTGATGATACTAGATAATGAAAGCAATGTTAAGATAACTTATGCCTGATGATACTAGAAAATGAAAGCAATGTTAAGATAACTTATGTCTGATGATACTTGATAATGAAAGCATTGTTAAGATAACTTATGTCTGATGATACTAGATAATGAAAGCAATGTTAAGATAACTTATGCCTGATGATACTAGATAATGAAAGCAATATTAAGATAATTTGTCTGATGATACTCGATAATGAAAGCAATGTTAAGATAACTGATGTCTGATGATACTAGATAGTGAAAGCAATGTTAAGATAATTTATGTCTGATGATACTAGATAATGAAAGCAATGTTAAGATAACTTATGTCTGATGATACTTGATAATGAAAGCATTGTTAAGATAACTTATGTCTGATGATACTAGATAATGAAAGCCATGTTAAGATAACTGATGTCTGATGATAATAGATAATGAAAGCAATGTTAAGATAACTGATGTCTGATGATACTTGATAATGAAAGCAATGTTAAGATAACTGATGTCTGATGATAATAGATAATGAAAGCAATGTTAAGGTAACTGAAGTATGATGATACTAGATAATGAAAGCAATGTTAAGATAACTTATGTCTGATGATACTTGATAATGAAAGCATTGTTAAGATAACTTATGTCTGATGATACTAGATAATGAAAGCCATGTTAAGATAACTGATGTCTGATGATAATAGATAATGAAAGCAATGTTAAGATAACTGATGTCTGATGATACTTGATAATGAAAGCAATGTTAAGATAACTGATGTCTGATGATAATAGATAATGAAAGCAATGTTAAGGTAACTGAAGTATGATGATACTAGATAATGAAAGCAATGTTAAGGTAACTTATGTTTGATGATACTAGATAATGAAAGCAATGTTAAGATAACTTATGCCTGATGATACTAGATAATGAAAGCAATGTTAAGATAACTGATGTTTGATGATACTAGATAATGAAAGCAATGTTAAGATAACTGATGTCTGATGATAATAGATAACGAAAGCAATGTTAAGATAACTGATGTCTGATGATACTAGATAATGAAAGCAATGTTAAGATAACTGATGTCTGATGATAATAGATCATGAAAGCAATGTTAAGATAACTGATGTCTGATGATACTGAATAGTGAAAGCAATGTAAAAGTCCCTCATGCCTGGTAATGCTAATAATGAAAGCAAGTCCTTTATGCTTGATGACAAATTAGATAATAAAAACAATGTTAAAACCCTTTACACAAAACAAGAAGTAGACTTAAAAATGTTTGTGCTAAGTTTGCAATTTTCGATTTACCAACTACTACCAATATTTACTACCAATATTTACTTGTAAGTCAAGTTCTACTGCAAACAACACAGACCTTGACCTGCAATCACATTATCTGTTGGTTGATATGGGTCTGTTTTTGGTTGTAGTCATTAGTCCTCCTCTTGGCATACTATGCAATGCCAGATCAAAGTTTATGTTGATCATCCAACTCATGAGTACTGGATAGTCATTACTTTGTAGTCCTTGACAGTAATTACTTTTGTGGTCCTTGACAGTATTACATGCATGGTCCTTGACAGTAATTACTTTTGTGGTTCTTGACAGTAATAAGTTTATAGTCCTTGACAGTAATTACTTGTGTGGCTCTTGACAGTAATACCTGTATGGTCCTTGACAGTAATTAGTTTGTGGTCATTGACATTATTTACTTTGTGGTCCTTGGCAGTAATTCATTTGAAGTCCTTGACAGTAATTGCTTTATGATCATTAACAGTAATTACTTTATGGTATTCGACAGCAATTACTTTGTGGTGTTTTAGAGGTACAGAAAAGATGAGTGATTTAGGTATCTATTTCTCTAATTTAAAATAAATAATATCATAACTGATCACCTTATTTTATATTATAACCTCTGTAAATATGCAAAGGCTAAACTATAAATCATTATTTTTTTTATGTCTGACATATTTTTATACTCCCTTGTCAGTTTACTTCAAACATCTGTACTATTTATACTCCCTTGTAAGTTGACTCCAAATATGTGTACTATTTATACTCACTTGTAAGCTGACTCCATTTGTATGTACTATTTAAACTCCCTGGTAAGTTGACTCCATTTATCTGTACTATTTATACTCCCTTGTATGTTGACTTCAAATATCTGTACTATTTATACTTACTTGTAAGTTGACTTCAAATGTCTGTACTATTTATACTTACTTGTAAATTGACTTCAAATGTCTGTACTATTTATACTCCCTTGTAAATTGACTTCAAGTGTCTGTACTATTTATACTTACTTGTAAGTTGGCTTCAAATGTCTGTACTATTTATACTCCCTTGTAAATTGACTTCAAGTGTCTGTACTATTTATACTTACTTGTAAGTTGACTTCAAATATCTGTACTATTTACACTCCCTTGTAAGTTGACCTCAAACGTCTATACTATTTATACTCCCTTGTAAGTTGACTCCAAATATGTGTACTATTTATACTCACTTGTAAGCTGACTCCATTTTTATGTACTATTTAAACTCCCTGGTAAGTTGACTCCATTTGTCTGTACTATTTATACTCCCTTGTAAATTGACTTCAAATATCTGTACTATTTATACTCCCTTGTAAGTTGACTTCAAATATCTGTACTATTTATACTCCCATGTAAATTGACTTCAAATATCTGTACTATTTATACTTACTTGTAAGTTGACTTCAAATGTCTGTACTATTTATAGTTACTTGTAAATTGACTTCAAATGTCTGTACTATTTATACTCCCTTGTAAATTGACTTCAAGTGTCTGTACTATTTATACTTACTTGTAAGTTGGCTTCAAATGTCTGTACTATTTATACTTACTTGTAAATTGACTTCAAATGTCTGTACTATTTATACTCCCTATTAAATTGACTTCAAATGTCTGTACTATTTATACTTACTTGTAAATTGACTTCAAATGTCTGTACTATTTATACTCCCTTGTAAATTGACTTCAAATGTCTGTACTATTTATACTTACTTGTAAATTGACTTCAAATGTCTGTACTATTTATACTTACTTGTAAATTGACTTCAAATGTCTGTACTATTTATACTCCCTTGTAAATTGACTTCAAATGTCTGTACTATTTATACTTACTTGTAAATTGACTTCAAATGTCTGTACTATTTATACTCCCTTGTAAATTGACTTCAAATGTCTGTACTATTTATACTTACTTGTAAGTTGGCTTCAAATGTCTGTACTATTTATACTCCCTTGTAAGTTGACTCCAAATGTCTGTACTTTTTATTCTCCCTTGTAAGTTGACTTCAAATGTCTGTACTATTTATACTTACTTGTAAATTGACTTCAAATGTCTGTACTATTTATACTCCCTTGTAAATTGACTTCAAATGTCTGTACTATTTATACTTACTTGTAAGTTGGCTTCAAATGTCTGTACTATTTATACTCCCTTGTAAGTTGACTCCAAATGTCTGTACTTTTTATTCTCCCTTGTAAGTTGACTTCAAATGGCTGTACTATTTATACTTACTTCTAAGTTCCCAATCAGTCGGTGCATATAATATGTTCTATTGATAAGTCCTAACAAACAGATGTGCTAGCACATTAAGTGATAAGTCCTAACAAACAGTATAGACCCAGATGTTCTGATGCAATATGTGATGGGCAATCTGGGTCTTTGTAGTATGCAATTGAACTCAACTTATAATGGAATACATATGGTAATTGATATACTACAATTGAATTCAACTTATAATGAAATACATATGGTAATTGGTATACTACAACTGAACTCAACTTATAATGAAATACATATGGTAATTGGTATACTACAAATGAATTCAACTTATAATGGAATACATATGGTAATTTGTATACTATAACTGAATTCAACTTATAATGGAATACATATGGTAATTGATATACTACAACTGAACTCAACTTATAATGAAATACATATGGTAATTGGTATACTACAAATGAATTCAACTTATAATGGAATACATATGGTAATTGGTATACTACAACTGAATTCAACTTATAATGGAATACATATGGTAATTGGTATACTACAGTGAAATATCAAATTCGTCTCAACTCTGAAGTTAATGTACGCTTTTATATGATAAAAGATGGATTTGGAATGTAATTACCATCATGACTACTTCAAGAAACTTGGAAAAACATGTAGTAAACAATTTATACAGCTATAATTACTGTCAGAAGATATATGTAACAGCAATAACAATATTTTAAAGCAACATAGATTTTGTATTTAGCTACATTATATCACAAAAAAGTGATAAATCAGTAAGTTTAAATTACCATTCATCCAATGAAAAGTGTCAACTTACATGTACTAGCCTTAGTCTAACATTGTAAGACATAGAGTTACATGTACTAGCCTTAGTCTAACATTGTAAGACATAGACTTACATGTACTAGCCTCAGTCTAACATTGTAAGACATAGACTTACATGTACTAGCCTTAGTCTAACATTGTAAGACATAGACTTACATGTACTAGCCTTAGTCTAACATTGTAAGACATAGACTTACATGTACTAGCCTCAGTCTAACATTGTAAGACATAGACTTACATGTACTAGCCTCAGTCTAACATTGTAAGACATAGACCCTGATATATATAGGGGGCCCCGAGTGGCCGAGTGGTCTAAAGCGCTGTCCATTACGGACCACTGCCATCTCACCTCTGTCTGCGTGTGTTCGAGTCTAAGATTCGGCAAATGTAGTTATGTGAAAAAGCTTGCCAGTAGTTTCTCATGGGTCAGTGGTTCTTTCCGGGCATTGCCCGGATTCTTCCTCCACCATTAATACTGGCCGCCATGTATAGCCTATATTGTGCTGAAAAATTGCGTCAAACCATAAAAAACAAACAAAAACAAGACCCTGATATATCTGTACCGGGATCATCCACCAAAACATAAATATCAGAGTTGATGTATTAGGACTGGAATTAGCCAGTGAATCAAAGAAATCACTTTTACATGAAAATGTCATTGAACAATAATCTAAAGACCAACATTTTCCTCAACTGTTGGCAGCAGGCCAGATCAGAATTAACATAATATGAGAAATCAGCATTCTCATTACCAAACCCAAAGAGGCACAATATATCATGCACTATAACAATGGGAATATAATCCCCAACAGCATCCCTATCACTGGTAATGACATCTGCTGTGAGTTTGCTAAACGATGATTTAAATAAACAGTTTGCAACACAATGTGTGGAAACATACACTTCATGCATGAAAAATTGTACTGGCTGTAGACAATGCATATACTTCATGCTCAATTTTCATGACTGTCCTTCTTCTATTCCTCAAGTTATTTCAAGTTTTATATCTAAAGATGTGTTTTATTTTTCTGAGTGGCAAATTGTCAGTCAATTTTATAAGTCAGAAATCAAAATGTACAAACAAAAACATGTTTTAATTGCACTACCTATAAAGTACTGATTATAAATTACTTATCACGCTTTTTTACCTTGAGTCTTTCTTAAGCCTTTGTCATGTTTACCAATTAACAATTTGCATAATTATAATATTTACCAATTATCAATCTGCATAATTATCATATTTACCAATTATCAATTTGCATAATTATCATATTTACCAATTATGGATTTGCATAATTATCATATTTATCAATTATGAATTTATATAATTATCATATTTACCAATTATCAATTTGCATAATTATCATATTTACCAATTATCAATTTGCATAATTATCACATTTTTCAATTATCAATTTGCATAATTATCATATTTACCAAATATCAATTTGCATAATTATCATATTTACCAATTATCAATTTGCATAATTATCATATTTACCAAATATCAACTTGCATAATTATCATATTTACCAAATATCAATGTGCATAAATATCATATTTTTTAAACCTGGTACACTTGATGTCACCAATTTATTTTCTTCATAAATGACATTATTGCTAAAGTTGCTTCTGCTATCAGGTGACAAATGAAATACTATAACTAATTCAATGAATAGAATGTTATAATACAACCTCTGACATACATAATAATTAGGATTTTGGCTGAGGACATTAAAGTCAAACATTCTAACAGAGAAAACACTGCATCCATGAATGTAATAAAATCTTTACTGTAGTAATACTATACAATTATATCAAGTTTCATCTCAAACAGCTTTCGTATTATAATGCATAATCGAATGTGTGATGGAAAATTTATGATGATGACCTTGACCTTGACCTAAATATAGGAGTCTCAATGTAACGAAGCTTCTTGTGATGTCCATGTATACCAAATTTCAAACCTAATTTATCAACAACAAAAAAAACAGTGTAAAATGGCAATGCAGTGAACACAAACCAAGCTTGTGACATAATGGACCATTTGGTGATCCTCTAATGCCTTCATACCAATTATACCTTTAATACCAAACATATGTCAGTGCTGAATAGATTGTATGCATGCTAGATTTACACAAATCTCAATACAGTAGCAGACATCTTAGATTTTCAAAAGTCTCAATATATAATACACATGTTAGAATTTTCATGGTAGATATTTTAATGTTAATTTTCACACATTTGAATACATGGATGACCTGTTAGATTTTTATAAGTCTAAATACATATACAGATTAACTCTATCTGCTAATAAAACACAATGTAATGTACAAGGCAGACAGACTAACTCTTATCTGCTAATAAAACACATGGCAAAAAGCAGACAGACTCACCTTACATGCTAATAAAACACATCACAACAGTTAGACAGGCTCCCTGATACAAGACAGACATAATCATTTTCTTTGCTAATGCAACAAATGGTACTGGACAGACAGACTCAAACTTATTTTCAAATAGAACACACGATTTAAGGCAGACTGACTCACCTTATTTGCTAATAAAACACATGGTACCGCGGTTCCATCTAATAATTGTACTTTACTGTCAAGGTCATTCTTCCATTTTGTCACTGCTTCAAATGTGGAAGCTCTTGTCACGTCAAACACAATAAAAGCTCCCACAGCTTCCTTATAATACACACGTGTCATGTTACCAAACCTTTCTTGACCTGAAAAAATGAAAAAATATGCTAATAATGGCTGGGTATTAAATGAAAAAATAAATACACTAGTCATTGTTGGGTAATAATTGAAAAAGAAAATACACAAATCATTGTTAGGTATTAATCAAGAAAGAAAATACACTAGTCATTGTTGGGTATTAATCAATAAAAAAAAGATATTAGTAATGTGTGGGTATTAATCGTAAAAGAAAAGATATTTGTAATGTGTGGGTATTAATCGAAAAAGAAAATACACTAGTCATTGTTAGGTATTAATCGAAAAAGAAAATACACTACTCATTGTTAGGTATTAATTGAAAAAGAAAATACACTAGTCATTGTTAGGTATTAATCAAAAAAGAAAAGATATTTGCAATGTGTGGGTATTAATACAAAAAAATACACTAGCCATTGTTAGGTATTAATCGAAAAAGAAAATACACTAGTCATTGTTAGGTATTAATCAAAAAAGAAAATACACTAGTCATTGTTAGGTATTAATCAAAAAAGAAAATACACTAGTCATTGTTAGGTATTAATCGAAAAAGAAAATACACTAGTCATTGTTAGGTATTAATCGAAAACGAAAAGATATTTGTAATGTGTGGGTATTAATCAAAAAAGAAAATATACTAGTCATTGTTAGGTATTAATCAAAAAAGAAAATACACTAGTCATTGTTAGGTATTAATCGAAAAAGAAAATGCACTACTCATTGTTAGGTATTAATCGAAAAAGAAAATACACTAGTCATTGTTAGGTATTAATCGAAAAAGAAAATACACTAGTCATTGTTAGGTATTAATCGAAAAAGAAAATACACTAGTCTTTGTTAGGTATTAATCAAGAAAGAAAAGATATTAGTAATGTGTGGGTATTAATCAAAAAAGAAAAGATATTTGTAATGTGTGTGTATTAACCGAAAAAGAAAATACACTAGTCATTGTTAGGTATTAACCGAAAAAGAAAATACACTAGTCATTGTTAAGCATTAATCAAAAAAGAAAAAACACTAGTCATTGTTAGGTATTAATCGAAAAAGAAAATACACTAGTCATTGTTAGATATTAATCGAAAAATAAAATACACTAGTCATTGTTAGGTATTAATCAAAAAAGTAAATACACTAGACATTGTTAGGTATTAATCAAAAAAGAAAATACACTAGTCATCATTAGGTATTAATCAAAAAAGAAAATACACTAGTCATTGTTAGGTATTAATCGAAAACGAAAAGATATTTGTAATGTGTGGGTATTAATCAAAAAAGAAAATATACTAGTCATTGTTAGGTATTAATCAAAAAAGAAAATATACTAGTCATTGTTAGGTATTAATCGAAAAAGAAAATACACTAGTCATTGTTAGGTATTAATCAAAAAAGAAAATACACTAGTCATTGTTAGGTATTAATCGAAAAAGAAAATACACTAGTCATTGTTAGGTATTAATCAAAAAAGAAAATACACTAGTCATTGTTAGGTATTAATCGAAAAAGAAAATACACTAGTCTTTGTTAGGTATTAATCAAGAAAGAAAATACACTAGTCATTGTTAAGTATTAATCAAAAAAGAAAATACACCAGTCATTGTTAAGTATTAATCAAAAAAGAAAATACACCAGTCATTGTTAAGTATTAATCAAAAAAGAAAATACACTAGTCATTGTTAGGTATTAATCGAAAAAGAAAATACACTAGTCATTGTTAGGTATTAATCGAAAAAGAAAATACACTAGTCATTGTTAGGTATTAATCGAAAAAGAAAATACACTAGTCATTGTTAGGTATTAATCGAAAAAGAAAATACACTAGTCATTGTTAGGTATTAATCGAAAAAGAAAATACACTAGTCATTGTTAAGTATTAATCAAAAAAGAAAATACACTAGTCATTGTTAAGTATTAATCAAGAAAGAAAAGATATTTGTAATGTTTGGGTATTAATCAAAAAAGAAAATACACTAGTCATTGTTAAGTATTAATCAAAAAAGAAAATAGACTAGTCATTGATGGGTATCAATGGAAAAAGAAAATACACTAGTTACTGTTGGGTATTAATCATAAAAAGAAAAGATATTAGTAATGTGTGGGTATTAATCGAAAAAGAAAATATATTATCATCACTTGAAATATTATCAAGACATATTGAGCTAAAAAAGAAAAAATACTATAGACTAACATCTAGACAGAACGAGATAGATGAAAAGATTGAACAGATTGAACAAGAAATGGTAGATAATTTTATTAAACTTTTGACAGAACCTGAATTAAATAAAAAAGATAGTAAATAATATTAAAACGTGTATGCTTCTCCGATATTTTTTTGTTTGTGATGTTTTGCTTTATGGTACCCCCCTATTTATGGCTTTTGATCTGATTTGTGAAAACATTTACCTAAGTGCTCAAGGGAAAGACTTTTGGAATGGAATTACTATGAGGGTATACTGATTTGTGAAAACATTTACTTAAGTGCTCAAGGGAAAGACTTTTGGAATGGAATTACTGTGAGGGTGTACTGATCTGCGAAAACATTTACCAAAGCAATTAAGAGAAAGACTTTTGGATTATATATAACAGTGAGGGTATACTGATCTGTGAGAACATTTACCAAAGCAATTAAGTGAGAGACTTTAAACCTGCTGATTCAAAGTCTTCCACATGTCTGTACACATGTACAATGTACACATGTCAGTACACATGTACAATCCATATATAGTGTGACTCTTATCTACAATATCTCCTTACCTGCTATGTCCCACAACTGTAGCCTAACAATAGTATCTGCGTCCCAGTTAAGAACCTTCAAAGCAAAATCTACACCTATCTGGACAAAGTCAAGGTCACATTGATTCGTATATTACATGTATATCAAAGAATTGGTGATATGATTGAGATATGATGGCAAAAATGGACAATTGAGTTCAATGTTGCAATCACACACCCAACCACCACCAGACATTCGGAGATAATCTGAAACAATCATGCAAGAGAAACAAAATAACTTTGTATTCATCAGTTACTTTGAACTAAATATATGAATATTAATTCCAACATATCTACACAACACAATATTCTGAGATACAATTCTTCATTGTTGTATGGATCTGATCAAGTTATATATATATATATATATATATATATATATATATATATATATATATATATATATATATATATATATATATATATATATATATATATACACATATATACACACACTCACTTGATTCCAACTGCAAACAACATACACCCAGGTGTGCCATCAGATCAGGGTCTATATAGTATTTTTTGTACAGACTGTACTCCTAACTTCTGTGCAGTGTAAATAACAGGACCCAGCCTTAAAGCAAGTACTATGGCAGTCATAAATGTCTCTATATCAAAGATATAAATTTGTTCCATGGTTTGCATCATTTTCGTTTATAGTAGACATTCTTTTAACCCTAATACAGGCTGTGAACCCCTGATAAGGAATGTGGGTACAATCTGTGCTCCATCTTCTTGAATAAGTAAGAGGGAGCCCTGAGTGGCCGAGTGGTCTAAAGCGTTCTCTGTTACAGATCACTGTCATCTCACCTCTATCTGCGTGGGTTTGAGTCTCAGATTCGGCCAATGTGAGTATGTGAGAAGGCTTGCCAATAGCTTATCATGGGGCAGTGGTTCTTTCACAGGTTCTTCCTCCACCATTACTACTGGCCACCATGTATAGCCCATCATGTGCTGAAAAATGGCATTAAACCCTACAACAACAACAACAACAACAGTTAGTGAGAGGTTTTTCTTTTGTAGTCTTGGTGATTTTTAATTTTATAATTTAATATATTATTAAAATAAAGTGAGGCACACAGACAACTACATTGATTTCATGCAAACAAAATGGAACAAATTAAGTAATTAATTAATTACAATGTATTAAGACCCCAGTTGACAAAGACAGTGACATCATGAAGCTACACAAAAACCGCAAGGCTAAACTAATGCATGGAGAGAGAGAGAGAGAGAGAGAGAGAGAGAGAGAGAGAGAGAGAGAGAGAGAGAGAGTTTGGTTTCAGACTATGATGGAGAACATTTATTATTGTGCATTAACTATTTTATTTTCATCGACTTGATTTATTTTTACTAATGCCACGATTGGTAAACCATCTGAATTCTTTCAGTCACAATAACCTAACCTTGGCCGTTCACCCCAAAATTGACAGGATTCTCCATTATCACATTTACAAACTATGTACAAAGTCTGGTTAAGGCAGTAAATAGAAAATTCAACTTTTTTCTGGAAACTAAAAATGAGAGACTTGCAAAGACAAATAGAAAGACAGATGGAAAGACAAATAGAAAGACAGATGGAAAGACAAATAGAAAGACAGATGGAAATACATATGAAAAGACAGATGGAAAGCATCATAAAATGATCTGTTTTGTTTTTCTTAAAAAAGAAAATGTTTCGTGATGAATATGATATAAACTAATAAGTGACACCAAGAATATTTTTATTTCACATGACCAAATAAACAGATAAATGGTTGATATTCATGTACCTATTGCTTTTCTTTAAATTTTTTCTTTTCATGTATATGTTGGTATGATTTAGAAATATAACAGCATGCTGTAGGAAATTTTGTTTTCCCAAATTTATGTGCATAACAAAGGATAGCATGGATTGGACAATAGACAAAGAATATGATGTATAAAAAAAATTGTGAATACAGTTACAAACATAAGCAACAACAGAACTGACCAAATCATGAAGGGCTCAGAATAGAGGTAACCAAAAAGAAGCACTACAACACATCTTTTAGTGTATATCACTGCATATATACAGTGTATATAAAAAATATAAATATCTCAATCACTTGAAAAAGCTAAAATTGGTCAAGATAAAACCCAAAAGAACATTCTGAGCAAAGTTGATGTTATTGTGGGTTTAATGCCATGACTGGTTATATATAATAGCCAGTAAAACCAGTGGAAGAAAAACCCAGGAAAACTCTGTAAAGAGCCACTGATTTCGTTAACAGAGAGTACGACTTGAACTCTGTGAATTCTTTAGATTACTAGGTCATCTGTCACTCCCATTCTGAGAACAACACATCTAAACTTGTGAATTAAATAATCTTTAGACCACTAGGTCATCTGTCACTCCTATTTTGAGTACAAACACATTTAAACTTGTGAATTTAATAATCTTTAGACCACTAGGTCATCTGTCACTCCTATTTTGAGTACAAACACTTGTGAATTTAATAATCTTTAGACCACTAGGTCATCTGTCACTCCTATTTTGAATACAAACACATCTAAATTTGTGAATTAAAAAAAAAGATACAGTTGCTCTGTAATGCTGTGAGAAGAACTGATGAACATATCTCTTGATGATGCTTGTTTTTCCAGTTCCAAGCTCTCCAATGACTAGGATCTTATAAAGGTGTTCCTTCTTTTCCCCTCCTCCAGCCTGGTAATAAAACAGAAATGGAAATTAACATAATATAAATAAAAGAAATCAAAACTAAAACACAAAAAGGTGTTTAATTTATCCCCTTTGCAATCTCAGAAGCAAAAAAACCGAAATCAATATGCTAAGAAAAAATGTATAATCATTAATAGGGTGTGATGGTAAAGCTTAATTTGACAAAACAGCACAGTTCTATCTATGGATGTGTGATGTGACTTATTAAATACAATCATGCTAGTTTCTAACAATACATATAAAAAAATGTTTTCAGTATGTTTTGTGTCCAGCTGTATTGTTATCCTCAAAATGGCTGATTAAAAATGAAGTGCATTTCAAACAGAGCTGAAGTGTGTGTCAAAATAATACAACCAATAAAATGACAGAATAGTGTCAGATGACAGGAAGTTTATGCTATGGTTCCACTCAAGAGTCATCATGAACCTTATGTAACATAAATGCAGTTTCTTTATATGTTTAATTTATGAAAACCAGACATGACCTAAAGCAGGCAGTCATCAAAATGTGTACTCCCTAGTGCTAAATATGAGCCTGAACTAGTCCAATGTACACAAATTTAATAATTATTGAAATAAGGAAAAGTAAATTTGACAGAGTAGAGTCATTAACCTAAATAATTCTGATATCACCCAAAAATTAAACACCAAAAGAAAGATTGAAGGTAGTCTGAATAACTGGTTCAAGAGTATACTGTTTATCAATATAAGTAAATAACACCAGTAATAAAGCTGTCCCTTGTAACAATGTGTAGTCAGGGTCCATAATCAGTGATATACTAAAACATGTTATACTGAGAACTGCCATATGTAAAAAATTGTGATATACTGAGAACTGCCATATGTACAAAACTGTGATATACTGAGACTAGTGTAATATACCAGACTGTATTATAGCTGGCACTACTAATTTTTTTTAAAATAATTGTATTATGAAGATATAAAATTAAGATGAAAATTGTTTCATTCTGCCATAAACTGGTACAAATTTGGTCATGGGGACCATAGTGGTACCACATTATATCCATAACAGCATTATAACCAAGGCATTGTAAATACTAAAATCTCCAATGCTTTTGTTAGAATGATTTACTATCTCCCAAATTTAAAGCCATTCTGATGATAATAATAAATCAGAGGATATATATATATATATATATATATATATATATATATATATATATATATATATATATATATATATATATATATATAGTCCTCCATGTAGGCAATAACTGGGTATGGGGTTAACTGGAAATTATTGATCAATGGATCTCAAGGACAAAGACTCTAGTGTGAGATAGGTGGTCTTAAACTGGACTACTTTCTTACTATATTCACCATGATCATGACCTCTGACCTTACACGTCCAGAATCTAAATTAAGTAAAAGTCATCCACAAAGTTTTGGTCAATGAATTTTTCCTTGTGTCATAATGACCTTAACCTTTGGCCTTTTGACCTGAAATAAGCTGAACTCTTCCATGCATTAATTGCAAAATCATGTACAAACTCTGGTCAAAGATGAGGTCTAGAAATAAAGTTATTATACAAATAATTATTCTTTCGGTGACCTTGACCTGAATTTGTCATGACTAATGGACACATGTCATCCACGAACCCAGATGAAGGTACATATTAATAAATGAAAACAACTCTTATAAACATTATCAAAATTGCTCTTACAAAAATTATAGAAACAACTATTATAAATATGGAAATTGCTCTAATAAACAAAGATATGTAGATAGATATGTTAATAATCAGATAATGACCATAATCTGTATCAATTTTCACACTGAAAATAAAATCACCAAGAAACATAGCACTGCCAATATTCTTGTATTGAAGGCGCTCTACAGTTTCGTAATTTGCATAGGGTTAGAATTTAAAAGAAAAAGAATTTCTCAGGACTTCATCACTGGTTATACTGGCTATGTAATAAAGACTATATTTTAGTGTTTTTAGGAGAACTATTAATTCTCTTAATGTATGATTAATGGGTAATAATTAATAATAATAATTAATAAAAGGTAATAATTAATAATAATAATTAATAAAAGGTAATAATTAATAATTAATAATAATTAATAATTAATAAATAATTAATAATTAAGGCTCTAGAGTATAACTTAAGATGTAAAGGTATAAAAAAAAAAAACTGCTAGCTCCACATGGTTATTTTTACTTCCTGGACTTGAGAGGTGAAATGCAGAAAAAATATTCAAAAAATTTCTTTACTTTTCAGATGTTTTGTAATAAGTTCATTGCATTTTCAGAAGCTGCTACTGCCTACTTCAGCAAAATTCATTTTTTCCCTATTTTAATAACTGCTAAAGATAGTGTACTTTTGATTAATTCTGGTTAATTTGTCAAGCACATGGGAGCATACATTTTGTTATACTTGTGCTTAGATCATGTACAATTTCCACAAGTGCAGTATCCAAAGAAATGTCAGCCAAACTGCATCTAGGTAGCATAAGAGATATGCCAACATTATCTCTATTCTGCATGTTACAAATGCAAACAACTTCACTTTACATACATCACTCTCTGAAAAGTACATAATAACTGATGAGGCACCCCCTTTACTGCATCAGCTCATAATGGGCAATAATTCTAACAAAACAGAGCATTATGATTTACTGACATGCACATTTTCA
Organism: Unio pictorum; assembly: GCA_030141615.1. Taxonomy (NCBI): domain Eukaryota; kingdom Metazoa; phylum Mollusca; class Bivalvia; order Unionida; family Unionidae; genus Unio; species Unio pictorum. The sequence continues at coordinate 4,780,789 of JARLTB010000100.1, forward strand.
AATAATGGCCATAACATATACAAAGTGTCATCGCAATCCATGATTCTGCCATACAATAATTCTAAGTCCAAAATGACATTAACGCTAAAAAAATTACAGAAGAAACGGTTTTTCAAGATGACTATTTCATTTACGAAGTTTCCATGAAACACTGGGATAAGTTGGGTTCAAACATTTTAAAGGGAAATAAAAATGGTGGCCTCATAAATACATTCTGATAATTGCCTGTAATCATACTCAAGTAAAAACTTGATTATGTACAAGTCTACATTCCAAGTTTGATCAAAATCTAGTGAAAAATACGGCCTTCATATTGGTAACAAGCACAGTAAATCATGTGTGAGATCAGCTTATTAACCAATTCATCCAAACGTTCGAGATAAAAGTTCACAGTCCAGGATGGCACAAAACTGGATCAGAAATATGGCCTCATTAGTGATAAGACATATTTGCTTATGGATGCAAGATACAATATGCAAGTTACAATATGCAAGATACAATATCCAAGTTACAATATCAAAGATACAATATGCAAGATACAATATGCAAGATACAATATGCAAGTTACAATATGCAAGTTACAATATGCAAGATACAATATGCAAGTTACAATATGCAAGATACAATATGCAAGTTACAATATGCAAGATACAATATGCAAGTTACAATATGCAAGTTACAATATCCAAGATACAATATGCAAGATACAATATGCAAGTTACAATATGCAAGTTACAATATGCAAGATACAATATGCAAGTTACAATATGCAAGATACAATATGCAAGTTACAATATGCAAGATACAACATGCAAGATACAATATGCAAGTTACAATATGCAAGTTACAATATCCAAGATACAATATGCAAGTTACAATATGCATACTATATACAGGGTCATATCAAAGGAATTTTGTCATGGTCAGGGGAGCTAAAAACCTTATTAAACCAAACAATAAATTTGTTAATATAATGGAAAAAATTCCTTACCATTATTGCACTCAGTATTGGCAATAATTTCACATTCACACTCCAGTTATGAAAAGAGTAAACTTCTACAATGTCTGTTCTCCTTGTACAATGGCAATTCTATGGTGTGCTAAAATAATCCTTCTCCAATAAACAACATTGGCTATTGTCTGGATGAATGCATTTAAAATGTACTTTAATTTAAAATTTAAATTTAAATTTAAAATATATCCTATGACATTTCCATCATATGCATCCCAGAAATCACATGATTTGAATACATACATATATCTTCACTTGAATGACAGAGTCATCTGATCCAGTGTTTACCTACTTACCTCACTGATAAGATTTCAGGCATATTGATTAGGGATAACTCTATGTCATAGTACAGTAAATATTCTAATAAAAATCATTTATTCAATAATTGGATGCTTGCAAAATTCCATAATAAATCAGCATAAACATTGGTTATCCATTTCAGACAAAGGAATATCATGTTAGTTTCTTTTTTACTAGACTTGAGTATTATGATGTTAGTTTGTATTGTTCTAGACTGGACTACATTATGTTAGAACCGCTCCGGTGGCCTTGTGGTTAAAACATCCACCGCAGAAGTGGAGGACCATGGGTTCAATCCCTGGCCGAGTCATATAAAAGACTTACAAAAATGGTACTAACAGCTGCCTCACTTGGCATTCAGTATTAAGCGGTTAGTGTTAGGACTGATCAGCCTTATATATATATATATATATATATATATATATATATATATATATATATATATATATATATATATATACACACACACACAAATGGTCAGAACATGTATACTAATAAATGAAATATTTATATCATACAAAATTAATGATTATTTCTATTTCAGGGCGCCACCCAACTCTCAGACCTCAAAGTAGATAAGCACACATCGTATGACGGTCACGGAAGCACCAGTGAGTTTCAGCAGTCGTTGATGAGATGGCTACCGAGGTCAAGGAATCTCGTGTTTACAGCGTCATGCTTGACGAGAGCACAGATGTTTCAGTACATCAGAATTTGATTGTTTATGTTAGGTACCTAACTAGTTTGGCTGGCAGTGTTCAACCAGTGACTCAATTTCTAGGTATTCGTCAGCTTTAAACCACAAATGCAGAATCTATATATTCAGAGTTGTTAGGTTTACTTCAGTCATTTGGTTTTAGTCTTGACAATCTGATTGGTGTATCAATGGATGGTGCTGCAGTTATGTTGGGTTGCAAGAGTGGTGTTGTTACCAGGTTGAAGGAGGCTACTAAAGGTTTGGTTGCAACTCACTGCATTGCACATCGGTTAGCTCTGGGTACAGGCACTGCAGCTGACGAGGTTAGATACTTGGTTAAGTTTCAAGATATACTGAATAATATGTACAAGTATTTTGCCTATTCCCCTCATAATATGTGTAGACTTGAGGCAATTCAGTCAGTGTTATTGTCTTCTCACACTCACTTGCATCAGGTATTCCACACAAGGTGGCTGAGTTTTGAAGGTAGTGTACAGGCAGTTGTTGATAATTTTCAAGCTCTAGTTAGTGTCTTCTTGGAAGACAACTCTGCAAAGGCTCTTGCAATGTATAAGCCCGTTGCTTGCTTCAAATTTGTTTATACAGCACACTATATGGCTGACATTCTCAGCTCAGGCTTTTAGCAGTTCTGTGTCAAGCTTATCAGAGATCTGATATTGACTTTACCGAGGTTAATCCCCTTCTCCACTCCACTGTTGAGCTTCTTAAAAATCTGAGGTTAGAGTCTGGTAGTAACATTTCTAGGTTTCTTTCTGAGATTCCAGCAGAACCAAGTTTAGATTCATCAGGTGTATGTACTTTTGAGTACAAAGGCCATAAAATTAGTGATAATGCTAAGCAAAGGTCAGAGGCTGCATTGTCTTGTACCAAATTTATAGATATTGTTATAGATAATCTAAAAGCAAGGTTCACGGAGGAGGGTGATTCGATAGTTTTGAGTGCTCTAACCAAGTTGTTTGATCCCTATTTGTATGGTTCACAGGCTATCAGTTCCATTCTTTCAGAGGTTTCAGGCATTGTTTCAGATTACTTGTCTACTGGTGGGTAAGGTAATCAGTCAGAGGTTAGTCAGGACTTGGCTGGCTTTGTGGCTTATGCTAGGGTTCAAGTTCTCATGAATGGTAAGGTGTATAGAGGTGTTAAGGATTTGATTCAGTTGGCAGTGAGATCCAGGACAATATATCCTTGCGCATCTGCGGCTGCTGAGAGACTACTGGTGTCACCTGTCAGCACTGTAGACTTTGAACGAGGATTCAGTAAGATGAACCTCATAAAAACTGACATCAGAAATAAACTTGGCATCTCATCTCTCGAGAATTTAATGAAAATCAGCATGTACCGATATGAAAATTTTGACTTTGAAACTGCATTCAGCAAGTGGGCAGCTGTAAAATCATGACGGATCTTCATGTAACACTTTGTAACATTTTGTTAATGCTTGTTGTAATTAAAGTATTCATTTAATTAATCCATCTTTTGTAATTTTCATTGCCTTTTACATTAATAGACTAAATTAACACTTGGAAAAATGTACACTACTTGTTCTGGCGACACTTTTTGAAAATTGGCGACAAAATATTGATGTTGGCGATTTTTTTGGCAACAGCTTTTCAAAGGCCAGGACCATCCCTGAGTGTAAATGGTTTCTATACAAATATATTGTGTTGGTAAAGAATTACCGGTAGCAAAGACTGTGAGTGATTGTTATAAACACCTCTCCTTTGATACCTTGTGCCCTGATAACTCGCGAACCTGCTTATAACATGGGGTCAGGCATGGATTCCATTTTTAAATCGGAAAATACCCCAAAAACTGATCTATATTTGTTGAACTTAAAGAAAATCGTGATCAAAATTGGTAACCAAAAGTTTTATATATCTCTCGTCTTATTGTCAAAAAACAGTAGACAGGACCTGGAAATTTTAATCAACATTATGAACTATCATTATTAAATGACATCCTTAATATACTGTAATTAATGATATTTAGGAAATTTTATTTAATGAAAATGTCACTACTGATTAGTGAATGCAGTATTTTAATAAATAACTAATAATTATAAAAAAATTATTAACTGAATTTTTTTCTAGTTCTGTCTTTTAGTTCCTATTAATCATCATAAAAAATACAATGTGTCCTCTTGTAATTAAACGTAAAGCGCGTCAATCTACTGTAATAGCTACGTCCGTGAGTGTTTCTTTGCGAACCTAATTGGGTGCCGACCGTGTTTTGATATTGGACTAGCAGAATCATTTGTTGTATTGTTGCACTAAATAAAAAGCAAGCATCCTTTTCTATTATCATGTTAATTGCTTCTTTTAAATCAAGTAGGTGGAGTTAACAAACAAGTTAAAAGCTATATAAATCCTATCCCACTTGCTTTTCTCAAGGTAACTTATTTACTTCAATGGATATCATAGGTCAATGTTTTCTAACAAATCAGAACAAGGGAGATTTTTAATCTATCTGTGGGTCAGCCAACAGAAAAGAAACCATCAAAGTCAAAACCATTTCTTTAATAGGATTAAAATGAGGTCACCTCCAGTATGGGTGGAATACATTTTAATTTCCATAACAAACAATGAACAATCTGTTGTTGTAGGGTTTAATGCCGTTTTCAAGCACACAATAGGCTATATATGGCAGCTAGTATTAATGGCAGCGGAAGAACCTGGGAAAGCCCCGGAAGGAACCACCAACTCATGTGAAGCTAATGGAAAGCTTTCTGACATACCCAAATTGGCTGAATCAGAGACTCAAACCCATGCAGACAGAGGTGAGATGGCAGTAATCCGTAACAGAGAGCACTTTAGACCACTCGACCACTCGGGGGCCCTTGACAAATCATTTATGTACAACTCTTTACAACTACACAAAGTCTCAGATACTGGTTATAACAGCCAGTTTTGACAGGAAAGAAAACCATCAGGTAAATTTACCGAAATGTTTGGGATTAATAATTCATTCTGAGAATGTCAGAACAAGGTATCAAATCTGTGACTGTAGATGTGCAAAACAAGTTTGTTACCACTATCTTAAACAGGTGTTTCTTTCTGAGCTAGCTCTTCAGATACAGAATTGGTCAGATAGGATTTTTCATAAGATGTCGTAACCATAGCAATGAAAATATTGAATGACTCAATATAAAAATCCATCTCTCAAAATCTCTCTAAAACTCATAAATGAATTTTGGTAATTTTAATGTAAAATGTTTTGTCATATTTGCTTTCCAATTTGTGCATGGGGTTTCATCCCCAGTGTTTGAGCATTCTGATCCCTCCCTAGTTTATGAGACTGAATGACTGGGTATTCTGATCCCCCTAATGCATGAGACTGAATGACTTGGTATTCTGATCCCTCCCTAATGCATGAGACTGAATGACTGGGTATTCTGATCCAACCTAATGGATGAGACTGAATGACTGGGTATTCTTATACCCCTATTGCATGAGACTGAATGACTGGGTATTCTTATACCCCTAATGCATGAGACTGAATGACTGGGTATTCTGATCCAACCTAATGTATGAGACTGAATGACTGGGTATTCTTATACCCCTAATGCATGAGACTGAATGACTGGGTATTCTGATCCCTCCCTAATGCATGAGACTGAATGACTGGGTATTCTGATCCCCCCTAATGCATGAGACTGAATGACTGGGTATTCTGATCCCCCTAGTTTATGAGACTGAATGACTGGGTAGTCTGATTCCCCCCTAATGCATGAGACTGAATGACTGGGTATTCTGATCCCCCCTAATGCATGAGACTGAATGACTGGGTATTCTTATCCCCCTAATGCATGAGACTGAATGACTGGATATTCTTATCCCCCTAATGCATGAGACTGAATGACTGGATATTCTTATCCCCCTAATGCATGAGACTGAATGACTGGATATTCTTATCCCCCTAATGCATGAGACTGAATGACTGGATAATCTTATCCCCCTAATGCATGAGACTGAATGACTGGGTATTCTGATCCAATCTAATGCATGAGACTGAATGACTGGGTATTCTGATCCCCCTAATGCATGAGATGGAAACAAAGTAAGCTGAAAATCTGGCATTAAGCCTTACCATTCTTGTACAGATCCAGCTATGATTTGTTACTGATTATTCTTGGTAAATTATTTCTTTGTTTCAGCTGGGGTGTAACGTTTCTTTCACCATGACGAAGAAATCAGGAACAAGCACCTGTAATTAGAATGAATATGAAAATAGGAAGAAAAACCTGTAATCGAGTTGAACACAAAATTAGAAAGAAACACCTGTAATTATGATGAACATGAAATCAATTTTAAAAACATGTAATAAAAATGAATATATTTGAGAATTGGACCTCATTATTATCATGACTTCTGAAACTGACACCTTATATCTCATCATTTTTTTATGGATCAGGGACCAACCTTTAACTTTGTAGGAAGGGGGTGCATATGATTGCATGGCGACAAAAGTAGGTTAACATATACATGTAGCATGAAAATATAACAAAGTAAAACTCTTACACTAAATTGTAGCAACAAAAGAACTTATTATATCCAACAAGGAAATAATTAGAGGAAAAGGAACAGAATATCCTGGTTGGAATGAAAATCCAGACCCTCCCCCCACAAGATTAAATGCATGGTCCCTTATATTGAATCTTCTAGAGTTTCAATTACAGTTTCATTTTTGATGATGACTCATTAAATATCATTCTTATATAAGCACAGTAAACTTTAATATACATGAGATGAATACAACATCATAAATTATCAGTTATACATGAATGTCTTTTATCTCAAGCCATATCATATTAACACAAAATAGTAGCTGTAACCATTCTGCTTCTTCTAGTGCAAAGAGCTGAGCTAACATGTTCTGAGTTAATATACATGTGTACACACAACATCACACACCACAGACCTTGATCTGACATTGCAATAATCACATAATAGATTTTTCAGTGTCCTTTACATCATATGTATAGAAAATAGAATGCAGCATAGACCTTAATCTACCAGCACATACAAGTCTATGGAATTTATCTCCTAAATAAATTGTATTCAGTATAGATCCTTATCTACCTGCACATAAAAGTCTATGGAATTTATCTCCTAAATAAATTGAATGCAGCATAGATCCTTATCTACCTGCACATAAAAGTCTATGGAATTTATCTCCTAAATAAATTGTATGCAGCATAGATCCTAATCTATCAGCACATACAAGTCTATGGAATTTATCTCCTAATTAAATTGAATGCAGTATAGATCCTAATCTATCAGCACATACAAGTCTATGGAATTTATCTCCTAAATAAATTGAATGCAGTATAGATCCTAATCTGCCTGTGGATGACCTTTGAATTAGGCTTCATCTGCACTGATATAGTGATTGGCAAGCAATGACAGTTTACTGGTAGTATTTTTATATATTGATGTAATTGCCTAAAATTGCTCTCTTTGGTAAAACATTGCTATATTGTCACATTTGTGAATATATTATTGCTATATTGTCACATTTGTGAATATATTATTGCTATATTGTCACATTTGTGAATATATTATTGCTATATTGTCACATTTGTTAATATATTATTGCTATATTGTCACATTTGTGAATATATTATTGCTATATTTGTCACATTTGTGAATATATTATTGTAGTTTCGATGAGACATCTTAGCATGGTACTGCCTCTCATTAGAAATGATTCAGAAACACAGCTGGTCTTTTGAGTGCTTTTTTTAGTTGTTTTTTTTTAAAGGCACATAAAATTATTTACTTCAAGTTTTTTTTATAAAAAAAACTGTAATCAAAAAGCAGTTAACAAACTCAATTTAAGAATAAATGTTGTATTCCAAATATTAAAAATCCTTTTTATAATTTGCAAGCATTATGCATGTTAAACAACCTGAGATCTTAGACAGGTCAGAAAAATGAGTACAAATTAGGGACCAACCATTTCTGGAGGTTGGTGAGATTGTGACAATTTCCAGCTTCCAGGTAGCTTGAAAAAAAGCAAATTCTTGCTCTGATTTGTTGAAGAAGAAAAAAGCAGATTCTATCCATCTACTTAGTTGAATTATATATTACCTTAAGATCAAACCAAACAAAAATTCCTGACATGAAAGAAAATCCAATATGGTACTCTGACCCCCCCCCACACACACACACACAATTTATAATATACATGACTGGTACTGAATGAAATTTTTTGTTTCTAAAATTAGATTCAGGTTTGTATGATACATGTGTGTGTGTGATTTGGATTGTTGATGTAGCTTTAACAATTTTTCAGTCATATGGCTACAATGTCTGCAGTGTGGCAGTTTATTGTGATGTCTAGCACTGGGCATCATTCCAAAGACATTATCCTGACACCATGCTGACTAGTCCTAACACTATCCTAGCTCTTAATGCTGTGTGAGGCAGCTGTTATTACCATTTTTATATGTCCTTGGTATGACATGGCTAGGGTTTGAACCCATGACCTCTTGCAACTTAGGGGGATGTTCAAACCACTAGACCGACGGAGTGGTCTGTGTGGTACATTAGAATTATAATACAAACACAGCATGATGGCATTCAGGTTATGAAGTCACTGGGACTGTAAGAAGAATGCTTCTTCCTTGAGGAAGGAAATCAAATGTCAAAAAAAAAAAAAAAAAAAATGAGGTAAAAGCAAATTAGATTCGTGTTTATAAAACATGCCCCACTGCTGAGCCCCCAAACAAATCTTAATTTAAAAATAGTTAAAAGTAAAAATTAATATAATTGGAACACATGGCACAGAAATCATCACTTATCATCTATGTATACATGAATGTATTTCCATATCTACATGAGGTGCATTTTGTATAGTGATACATGGACAAACTAAAAGGAGGTAAACAACATGAACGCTCTATACATACCGGTTAACTTTAACCAGATTCATCCAAGCCTGAAATTCAGGGATTTACATACCTACTGTCCAGTTATTCTACTTAAAATATATTGGGATTTTACAGACCAGTATTCATGAGTAGGTGAAATACAAAAGTTATTCCTGATGTAAAGGGCACATAACCAAATAATATGAAATCATTCAAGCATGAAAATTAAATTAGTGTGACCTTGTTTTGCCGATACCTTTTCGATGCCTTTATTCCAATTTTTCATAATATTGATGCAATAGTTTCCAATATAATTCCATGTAAATTATTTGTTAAAGTAAAACAATTAGGTTAAAAATGTTAGATATGACATCATCTTGTTTATGTTTTATTGTTTATATCACTGATCACTTAGAAACAGAATATATTTAATGATGTAAGCAATCGTACTGAATTCAGTATGACGCTGCAATAAAGTGAAACCCGTCACAAATTTTACATGTTGGTGTTGTCTATTTTTAAAAAAAATCAAAGATAATGAAGATACATGAAACAGTTAACTGAAACGTCACTTGACCAAAATGATTAGGTCACAATTACCTAGTTTTCAAGCAGCAGGATTACGTATCTTTACATGCATCCATGATGCATTTTTCACAAATGTACTGAGTATATAACGAATATCAGGTAGCTATAAAATAAGTCACACAAGTGTGAAAATTTTATCAATTTTTATATTTAAAGTATCTTGATAATATTTAAAGTGTCTTGAAATATTTAAAGTGATGTCTAGCACTAGGACATGTAGCATTATATCTCACACAAGCACATTATCCTGACACCAGGCTGACCAGTCCTAACACTGACCTCATAATTCTGAGCACCCAGTGAGGCAGCTGCTAGTACCATTCTTATAAGTCTTTGGTATGACTCGGCCGATGATCGAACCCTAGACCTCCCGCTTCCGCGGCGAACGCTCTAACCACTAGGCCACCGGAGCGGTAGCTGCTACTACTACTACTACTACTATTAATAATAATAATAAAAACCGTCTTCTTTATTTACTGTACATCCTGTATGAATATAGTTAAATGCCTTTCGAGATAAACCATGACTCAGACAAGGTTTAAACCTGTGACCTCAAACATTCAAGATGGATGATATGACCACTAAACCACCAGAGTGGTCCTATTTACTCCTATTTACATGTACATATTCTTTAAAAACTGATGACTTTATATGAGAGGGTGGGTGTGGAGTTTGTAAACCCAAATTTGTTGAATTAAGCAGAATTCACTTTTATCTTGAATATAAGTATAGTAAGTAACTGATATATTTGTCATTTGGAATGCTTAAGTCAAATGCATGTCACTTAAATGTGCAATGAGTGAACCAATTACAGTGTATCCTCTAGGGGTACAGGACTGAAAGTCAAAAGTCTCCTTGGTGTCAAAAGTGGGGGTCAGAGTGAGTAAAAAACAAACATTGGTATCAAAACTGGGGGTCAAATTAAAAATTTGGGGGTCCCTGAAGCGCAAATGAGGGTAAAGGGAAACGCTGCAATTACATTTCTTTTACAAGTGTAGCATAATTCATTTATAAGTAAAATGCGTAGTTTGCATATGAAATCCTAATTCTTCATGCTGGCACCAATAAACACTTTATCAGTTTTAAATCCAAGTGACTAATATCAGCCACATATGGGTTTTTCTCCATACGGTTCTATATTTTTAAAAGAATGTGTGTATTAATACAAATCTACAATGAGAAAGCAAATAGTTATCAAAAGTGTACCAAGATAGTATTCTTTTTACTTCTTACAAAAATGGTGGTGGTTGATGTGTGAGAAAATAAAGTAAACAATATTCAAAAAATAGTAACACCATTACATTTTTTAAACTCTGTTTTGAATGAAATTCAATTTTTTTTTTAAATTACAGATACAAAACAGTCTTGTAAAATGATTATGCCCAGTGAACATTTTCACACATCAAACTGCCAAAGCCACCACCACTCACTCCCGCCTGCAAGTTAATAAATTCCGCAGCTGGTCATTACAGGTGGACAGAAGAACACACAATGTCCTATCTTTTAGTTCAATCACAGTGCTACACTACAAAAATAAATGTTGTTTGATATTCTCTGACCCGTTCGAGCCCATAATGATGTTTTGACATGTACGTTTCGTTTTAGAGGCAGTGTGCACTTCCTTATTTATAGCTGCAATGCGTCGACACCTTACCGTGTCAGCATATGATAGCTGATTACCCCGTAGCCCTAGTCCTACCTGTAAGACATAGCACATGTTGATTTTGTTTAAGTGACGCCCCAAACATAAATATCAGCGTCGGGTCTTATATGTAAGACTACCGGTAGCCCTTGAATGGTACTCGAATTACCCGCTAATTCTGTGTTGGGGTAGCACCAAAAAAATAAATATTAAGTGATATCTCTTAATTGTAATGACCTTACATATTGCCTTACCTGCCTGAAAAGGACATTACATGATTTATCTTCGCAGAAATTACAAGTATAACAACCGTTATATATTTAAATAAAAGTTCAAAATATCTCTAATGGGGTCAGAAGGGGCAGAGGTAGCTGTCTCTAATTACAGGAAGTTCATATTTAACAGGTGATTTCCAATGTTCTGTGAAAATGCACACGCACTTAATTCTGGTTAAATTAATGTGTACACTCATTATATAATACGTAACATAATGTTATATGGTTACTTTACACAAAGTCATTAGTTTCCTCATCAAGTGCCGGTTTGAAAATGTACAGCGTCAATGCAATAGAGAAAACTAGTAATAAAGAAAGATAGCGTTAAGTATCAGGAAAATAATACTTACTAGGTGTATATCACTAAAACGAAAACTAAATATCGTCCAAAATTAAACTTATTGACGTTTGTAATGGGCTGACTTCACGATCATGTGAGTTATCCATAAATAAACATACCGTAAACAGGCAAAGCCATTTTACGACACCATGTTCTATATTTTAACATTACGCACATGGGTGAACATGTCAGGGGCTGTTATAGGGACAAACGGGAATTAACATCACGTCTATGGTTCAACTTGTTGTGGCTGTTATAGGGGCAAACGAGAATTAACATTACGGCTATGGATTAACATGTCATGGAATGTCATATGACAAAGCGGAATTATAATGCATTACGCCTATGGGTTAAATTGTTCAGCTGTTATAGGGACAAACGGGAATTAACATTACGGCTATGTAATAACATGTCATGAAATGTCATATGACAAACGGGAATGAATATTATGCCTATGGTTTAACTTGTTATGGCTGTTATATGGACAAACGGGAATTAACAATTACGCCTATGGATTAGGCATTTCATGGAATGTCATATGACAAACGGGAATTAACATAAAACTAAAAGGGTAGTATGTCATGGGCCGTTATAGTGACAAACTGGAGTTTGTTTGTTTGATTATGATTTTTTAACGTAGCTTTAACAATTTTTCAGTCATATCGCTACCATGTCTGCAGTGAGTCAGTTTATAGTGATGTTTAGCACTGGGGCATTATGCCGCAGACATGTAGCATCATATCCCACACAGTCACATTATCCTGACAACAGGCCGACCAATTTTAACACTAACCTCTTAATGCTGGGCTCCAAGCGAGGCAGCTGTAAATACCATTTTTGTAAGTCTTTGGTATGACTCAGCCAGAGATCGAACCAACGACCTGCTGCTTCCGCGGCGGACGCTCTAACCACTAAGACACCGAAGCGGTCAAACTGGAATTAATATTACGCCAATAGGTTAACATGTCCGGGATCTTATAGGGACAAACGGGAATTGACATTGCGCATACGGTCTGTTTTAGGAACAAACGGGAATTGACATTGCGCATACGGTCTGTTTTAGGGACAAACGGCAAAATCCTATGTTTAAAATGGCCATTAGACCAAATGGCTGGTCTCTAAGCCTTTTTTTTTTTTTTTTTTTTTTTTTTTTTTTGACTTTGCGGCAAAGCTAGTTGGTCTAAATGGCCATATGCTTCGCATGTCATCTTTGGGGGAATGTAACATTCTAACGCTCTAAGTCTGTTTGGATAAGAAATGCAACATGATTGGTATACCTGGTCACTAACGGAAACCCTGTTGAAATGACCACACGTGTAACGTATTTCTATATGTGGACAAACGGAAAATCCTGTTACACATCTTTTTATAGACCATCGAACACGCCATTGGAGTGACCAAGATGAGTACGTACACTAACTAACCAATGAGGACAGCAGGAATGCTTACACGTGTTATACTTTTAGGCACAAAACATACTATCACAATAGAAGAATGGGATCTAAAAAGAAGGCGAATAAAATATACACATACAATCAGGAACATGTTTTTTTAAAATGTCTACACAATACCCACAAACATAAGAGCGGGTTTTAACTTTTATTTTGTTATGAGCAAAGACAAACACAAAGACACAGACAAATATTGGCAATGACTGAATCATATCTTTCTTTCTAAGAGAACGGGATGGTCCTTGAAATGGATTTTTGCAGTGATTAACCAGAAAGAGTAACGCAGGTGGCATCACTTGAATGTTCTTCTCTGCAAGCTTTTTCTTACATTTGGACTATAGACTATTCTTAGCTTAAGACATATTTGCATATTCAGATTCTACATGCTCCTTCTCCTTGTTCTCTTTTTTTCTTGGGACACTTCGATGACTCTGTGTTGTTTTTTTTTTTCTCTTCTTGAGACTGACAACCAACGTTCCCTCTAAAAGAATGGTAGATGTGCGCGCAGTGCTCCCTGCACTGCACAAGCTTTACGGAGACGAGCAAAATTTAACATTGGATTGAGCAAAAATTGACAATTCAGCTGCACATGGATGCGCAGCTTAGAAGGAACGTTGCTGACAACGGTTATCTTTTTTAAAAAAAAAAATCTTTCTTTCTCTTCTCCTTTATCACAGGCTCCAGTTGTTTGGTTTTATTTTCTGACGTTGTGGACATTTTGGAGCTCAGTGTCCTTTCTCTTGGTGGAAATACCAAAGACCTTGGCTATTATCTCCAGAAGAAACGTATTTTCGTTGGAAACGTATTTTCGAATGACGAGATGTGTCATCCGTAGTGACTCTTACGCCCTTGCGTTTTTAAATCCGCGTTAGTACATTAAAAATCTTGCACACGGAAAATAAGTATTATATTCTTTGATTTTGACTTTACACACCCCACGCCATCCCCAATAATGATTTGCTCCCCCAACCCATACGCCAATGTAAATAAATGAGTTTACTCCCTTTGGGGAGGGGTTCTGTATATTTGGAGAGAATGCGTTCACTAGTCACTTGTCAAACTCAAGTTTTAATCAACATGAAACAATCAGCCCTTTTCATGTAGTAACCAGAAGCTAAAGGAAGACGACGACTCGTACGCTGAGACAAGTGAAAATATGTTCGTATGTTTATAAGCAGGATAGTAGAGAGCGATCACGGGCCATGGGGAAGAAACACCTAGGCCTCTCATAGTTCTTCTTCAAACAAACAAATTATTTTATACAATCAAAAAGTGTTGCTCAACCTAAGCCCATGTACGGTTCAGGGCCCACACCCCGTCGGCCCTGTTGATACGTAGAGTGATTGAATGTGTGCGGACACTCGTAGCTCTTGTTGTTGGTTAGGATCAGTAGGGGCCTTGGTTACTCTCACGACGGGTTGGATAACAGATGTAGTTTTACTATTGCATTTCCCTCCATTCCCCAGACACACGCACTATGTTAATTCCACTGACATTTTTATCCCAAGTGTACCCATATAGACCAACACTGTTAAACCTAATATACCGTAACACGTGCTTTCTCGTTCGTCTCCATGTATACCCGGCAATGTCAAACCTATCGATATTTACAACACAGGATTTCCGGTTAACTGCCAGATACACGAACCACGTTACAAAGGTTACATTTCTCAGCCAAATAGATCCATAATGTTACGTTTACCCAACGATGATGACCTAATATTAAATACCTACACATGTAATTTTTTCCCCGAATATATAACCCACGAGTCACATTCCTCAGAATAGATTGTGGGAAAACTTCACAAGTTCCAATTTTTTGTTGTAAAACTAATCATTTGTATTTAGGCACTATTGGATTGCGAACTACAAGCAAGATTTACTTACCTCTGAAATTGAATCTTCGAAATTAAAATTTCACTACTAAAGGGCTCTAATCAGCATCGGCAATTTTTCGCTTTGCAAAAACACATATTAACACTTGTTTTGAAAGAACCAACAGATGGGTTAGATGAAAATTAACAAAGTAATTGAGGAACATGTTTGGAACTAATTTGATGCTTTTAACAAATACGTGACTTTAGACTTAATCGGCGTAGGGATAAGATCGAGAACTGGATATCGCCAAATAGCAGAGTCCCTTACCAAGCGACTATGGCGCACAGTGGATTGAGGTATTATCTTTTCGAAGGTGAAAATGAATTCAAAATGAGACTCATCAACTTTGGGAGGCAAGCAGTCGCTCATAAATAATAATAATAATAATAATAATAATAATAATAATAATAATAGTAATAATAATAGTAATAATAATAATAGTAATAATAATAGTAATAATAATAGTAATAATAGTAATAATAGTAATAATAATAATAATAATAATAATAAAAATAATAATAATAATAATAATAATAATAATAATAATAATAATAATAACAGATTCAGTGGGTTTGAAGCTTGGTCAAACTATATCATAGACTATCTTTTTTATTATATAACAAAGTATGGTACTAACATTAACATTGCATGGAGCACAGCATTAAGAGGTTGGTGTTAAGACTGGTCGGCCTGGGGTCAGGATAATGTTACTGTGTGGGACATCATTCTACATGTCTGCGACATGATGCCCCAGTGCTAGGCATCGCTATAAACTGCCACTTTGCAGACATCATAGCGATGACTGAAAAATTGTTAAAGCTACGTTAAAAATCCTAATCTCTCTCTCTCTCTCTCTCTCTCTCTCTCTCTCTCTCTCTCTCTCTCAACACACACACACACACACACACACACACACACACACACACACACACCTGACCAATCAATCCTAACACTAACCGCTTAATGCTGAGCGCCAAGCCAGGTAGCTGATAATACCAATTTTTTTTAAGTCTTTGGTATGACTCGGCCGGGGATCAAACTCATTACCTTCCGTATCCGAAGCGCCTGTTCAAGAGATGAGATGAAAATTATAACATTGAAAGGGAATAATGGCAAAAGGGTGCATTTTTAGTCCTATTCGCCTCTAGATTAAGGTCGATGGTTTTCAACACAGTCTGGTCAGGTCACAAGTGGAAATAAACTATGACTGAACGAGGATTTCCCATATTTTGCAAACGCGAATTGATTGGGTAATGTGATAAAGAGACGCAATATGATTGTTTTACATCCGGATAGTTTGAAGTGGTTCAGTGAAAACTGTATTTATCCTTAAAAAATACGCAAAGTTTAAGAAACCATCTTTCAGTCATGTCGCAATTATGCTCCAAATTATCACGCAGTAAATACACTATTGTACTTACACTCATGGACATTATTTGGGGAGTGCCCGAACTTGCGCGTGCTGTAAGACTTCTCAGTGGCGTAGGGACCGGGGGAGGGGGGGGGGGCAGGTGGGGTATTCGCCCCGGGCGCCGGTGGCTAGGGGCGCCAAATCGGCCCAAAGTATCAACATAACTGTGCAACAGGGGCAGCCGGGGGCGCAAATTTGGGTGTTTTGCCCTGGCAGCTAAATATCCTCGCTACGCCACTGAGACTTCTGTAGCATATACAGGAAAATTAGCAAACCAGTAATGTCCCCCCTCCCCCGAAACAAAATTGAAATGGCATCCCTGCGTATTATATTCTGACCCTCATAAGGCGAAAATCTCACAGCGCGGTCATTGCAATATTTGCAGTGTAAAGCATTATTACAGGACGGTTTTTACTTCAGTGTATTTTGACTCGATTCCTCATTTGCTTGGGATGAAAAGTTTGTCTTTATCCTTAATTCAGTCCTTATGACCTTATTTGCCGTACACGCCTTCTTATTGTTGCATTAATGCCCTCTGCCGAGTGAAGTGCATTTCTCATTTTGTATCACTGACGTCATACGATGTGGACACAGGGCAAACTTATTCGCTGGAACTGATAAAGAAATTTAAATGTGACATTTCAGATAAAGTGTTTTGAAAAGAGGTTGCATGGCGATGTTCGTGAAGACACGCTGGATGAAATAATTGTATAGTGATATATGAGCCAAAATATTTAGATGAGAATGCATTCTTTCATTGACACATTCAAATGCACATACCAATACATGCACAGTTTAATTTGAAGTGCGTGATGGAATCTTGTATTTCATCCAAACCACAATCGGAAATGCATACTGGTCTGCAATAGGCACTGTATTCGGTCAATTGGTTCTGAAGAACGTCACAAGTGATGTGCTATTTGTGATTTCGTACAACTATTACTCACATTACTTTTCGTCCTAAAAGCATAGCTAAACTACGTGATAATGTTTTCTGAAACGTATCTCCTCTTCACGTTTGATCTTTTTCTTTCATAAAATACAAGCGTGCACACGCACACATATACCAAAGAATATACCCATCCGGGTTTAATAAAATGAATTGGGTTGGGATCAGATTACAATGAAGACACTAAGAATAGTTTTAAAAAATACGATGTTTTTTGTGGGGTTTTTTTAATAGAAAAAAGATTATTTTAAGGTAGAAAAAAAACAAACACTCGTGCGCAGAAGATCCACCTATTGGATATTGAACACAATGATGTGCACAGAGTTAAATAACTCACAAATAAACAGCTATCAACGAATAATAATTTTAACGAAACAAAGATTAACGACTCCAACATTGTGATTCCATTAAAATAACGATAAAATGATTCACACAATCATGAAATGTTAAATCAAGTAGCGAAAGAATGATTTATGTTCACTCAAATAGCGATAAATGATTTGCTTTCACTAAATATCGATAAATGGTTTGGTTTTAGTAAATAGCGATAAATGATGATAAACATTAGGACATTGTATCATCTCTCCCTGAGTAAGAGGAATAGTTAATTGGATTTAGCTACGTTATCTAGGGAATGACCTCCAACGATGTTTATGACCCAGTGTGAGTGAAAAGATAGAAGATCAACAGAGAACTGGGCAAGATATTTGGGATGAAATACTGCAATGCGAGCCCCCTTAGACAAGAAAAATAACAAATTTAATTTTAAAAAAAAAATCATTTGTGGTAATTTCAATTCAACTTATATGATACCAACATGATTTAATAGCAGTATCGAAATAGAATTTATTTCATCATCATAACGAGTGGTGAAAAGAGTGCAATGTCCACGACTGATTGCATCACCTTCCCCCGACCGGGTTCCAACGTTTCCTATTTATCCGAATCTCTTTTTTTACCAACTGCCTCATCATTCTTGGACTTCTAGACTTTACTAAGTGCCCGTCACTTCCCCCTTTTAGACTTCACTCGTCACTTCTCCCTTTTTGTCCCCGAACTTCACTCGTCACTTTTTTTCAGATTGTCGAGTCTCCCTCTCCCTCGGCAAACTGTTTTCTTAAAGGACAAACGTTTCCCTAAATCACGATATGTATCACTTTCTTGATGTACATAAAATTCCTTCACTTACGTTGCGTGGTTACTTACGTTATATAAATGTTCCCTTCGAAGAATGACCATTTGACAAGGATCAGAAGTTAGTTGTATCTTTCTAAATAACCGTGTTAAGATATCCGGTCAATTTGAAGTTTTAACACTGACATGCAAAATAAATTAAGAATAAAGATCAAAATAACTCTTTGACAAAAACTCTCCCGGTTTAAATGTGATAAATTCTCAGTGTATTCAACTTTAAGAACCTTAAATGCTTATTAAAAATTCTATACTTAACAGACACGTCTCTTGCGGCGTCCAATTCGATATAAGGTTTTTCAGCCCCAAGCGGTCGGTCGGATGGTCAAGGAGCCACTACAAATGGTCTACCCAAGGATCCGTAGTACCTATTATTCCCCGCAGACCAGTTGGTCTGAAGCCTCGCTCCCTCTCCACGTGATAACCATTTACTTCTTAGGGGCCAGCGTCACAACTGCACAAGGTTATCATAAACAGGCTCAAAAGTGAATATCTATATGTCGAGATTCTCTCTAAAACATGCAACATTAATGTAGATTGAATCGTTCTATTCATTTACATACTCGCAAACTAGAAAACAGACTATAACAATCTAATAACATTCGATTATACGACACAAATCGGAACTGCTAAAATATAAAATAAATACAATACAACAGTTCTATCCTATATTCAATTCCACACCAAAGAGTCATGAGTGTTCTAAGCTCAAGACTGATAAAGGACTAAAATTCCATCAAGAAAACAATGTCTCTATTTTTTCAGTTACAAACTAAAATAAGCTCTCAAAATTATATTAGGTGGACCGAGTGGCCGAGTGGTCTAAAGCGCTTTCTGTTACATATCACTGCCATCTCACTTCTGCCTGCGTGGGTTCGAGTCAAGGATTCGGCTAATGTAGTTATGTGAGAAAGCTTGCCAGTAGCTTCTCTTGGATCGGTGGTTCTTTCCGGGGGTTTACTCGGGTTCTTCCTACATTAATAATACTGGCCGCAGGCCCGCACCTAGGAAATTCTGGGCCCCAGGCAGCTGACAGAGTTCGGGCCCCTTTCGTGTTTCAAATATGTGCGTATATTTTAAAACGCGGACCCCTATCTAGCTCGGGCCCTTGGCAAGTGACATGGTTGTCCCCCCCCCCCCCCCAGGTGCGGGCCTGCTGGCCGCCATGTATAGCCTATCGTGTGCTGAAAAATGGCATTAAACTCTACAACAACAACAACAAAATTATATTGTCTGCAAAATAACTTTCATTATCAACCAATTCTAAGAAGTCATCCAAACCCATATATATGTTGCAATACACGACCTGTGCGCTCAAAGTATATTTGTTTTCCCATCATAAGCACTTGGCTGGTGTAGCATGGGGTGAACCGAATTCACTACATCCAAATAATTTATGATATATCGACGTCACCCTCAGGTAATGCTGTACAAGGAAATGAACACGAGTATATTGTGTTGTGTTCTTGTAGGGTTTAACGCCATTTTTCAACACATGATATGCTATACATGGCGGCCAGTATTATTGATGAAGTGAGGAAGCTGGGAAAACCCCCGGAAAGAATCATCGACCCAAGAGAAGCTATTGGCAAGCTTTCTCACATACCCACATTGGCCGAATCTGAGACTCGAACCCACGCAGACAGAGGTGAGATGGCAGTGATCTGCAACGTATAGCGCTTTAGACCACTCGGCCTCTCGAGGCCCCTCGAGTATATTGTATTTATTCCAAACAATCATTATTATTATCAGTTTATTGACCTAGTGTGGTCGTCGAGACACTCTTCTGCTGGACATCTGACCAGTTCCCTGCACTTGTCTCGATCATAGGCCAATACCCCTGCCTCCGCAAAATCTTTTCCTTATACATTCTGTGATATTGTCAGTCCACTTTTTCCTCTGTCTGTCTCTCCTTTTGCTGTCCAACAGTACTGTTGTGGATGTTGGCTCTAATGACATGGCCATACCATTTCAGCTTTCTCTTTTTGACAGTGGTGAGGAGGTCTTCATAATGATCTACTTTGTGCCTGATGGTGTTCCGCACTTCTTCATTTGTGATGTGGTCCATGTAAGAGATGCCAAAGATGGTTCTGTAGCATCTCATTTTAAGTGCATGGATTTTTCGTTGTAATTCTGCTGTCAGGGTCCAGGCCTCACATGAATACAAAAAGACTGAGATGATTAGTGCTCTCAATAGTCTGATTTTAGTTTTGAGACAGATATTTTTTTTTATCAAAGCTAAGACCTTTCTGCTGAGACAAGGATATCTGTCTGACAAGACAAGAATTAGACACAATAAATTGATTTCATTTAGAAAAATAAAATGTTGATGATTTTGATAAAGACTAAAAGAAAATATGAGTTTTTATCAAACTTATTTCTTCTTTTCCCGTAAAGCTGATCTGCCCTTAAGTACACCGATAGGATAATATCCTTTATATGAATAAAAAGAGCTGACGCCGGTTGTAATCATAATCGTAATACTTCTAGTTTCGCGCACCTGTCAACAAAGAGTGATGAGAACGTGTACAACAAATTTCAGTCCGTAAAATACTAGAAAGATTTTTTTGTTTGTTTGATTAGGATTTTTAATGTAACTTTAACAATTTTTCAGTCATATCGCTACGATGTCTGCAGTGAGGCAGTTTATAGTGATGTCTAGCACTGGGGCATCATGCCGCAGACACGTAGCATGATGTCCTACCCAGTCCCATTATCCTGGCATCAGTCCGACCAATTCTAACACCAACCTCTTAATGCGGAGCGTCAAGCGAGGCAGTTGTTAGTACCATTTTTGTAAGTCTTTGGTATGATTCGGCCGGTGATCGAACCCACGACCTTCCGCTTCCGTGGTGGACGCTCTAACCACTAGGCCACCGGAGCGGTCCGCTAGAAAGATTGATTTTAATAAGAATATATATAATTCATACAAATTTATCCAAACAATTAGATCCACTAGTGTTGTTCCAATTATCGATTATAATCGATCATCAGTTGGTTGAGCAAACCAGTAAGATAATCGATTGTGAACTCCATAATCGATTGTGTGTAAAGGGAGACTACTTTTTAGGTGAATGCAAAGCACAAAGGTTAGTGAAACTCTCAGCCACTAAAGTTGACCTGAAATTTATTATTTCCCTTCACAACTACAAATATGAAACCGTATGATTCATAATTAGGAACATATAGTCATTATTACATGGTCAAGTTGTTGAATTGTAGAGTTAATAAATTTAAACACATTTCATTTGTTTCAGTTAAAGTGCAACATCATTTGTAGTATTTATAAACAATGACAAACAAGAAAAACATGTCATTCTATACTTTAAATTATAGGCACATAACAAGTGAACGAAAGAATTTCGATGGTTTGTAGCAGTATTTCAGTTACATATGACTGATCAGCCATAAAAGTTGCATTCATTTAACAAAGTTGTAGAACAAAAGTAACACAATGTAATATTATTGTCAGGTTAAAATATACATGTCATTAAAAGAGATTACTCCTGCACACAAATATATTGAACTCTTGATCAAAGATATAACTCTTTAACGAAAATTAAAATTTGCTCTTAGTAATTGATTATAATCAATGATCAGTTGGTTAAGGGAAGCTGATTATCGATTACGATTTCTTACTGATTCCCATCACTAAGATCCACATTGTTAATAGAATGTTTAAGTTTTGTCCTGAAAGGCCTGATTCATGCACATGTACTCAACATGAATTGGATGTTGAGAAAAGTAAACAATAATCTGAGGGAAAAAAAATCATAGTGACAAAAATACCTTAGTATTACCCTTATGACCTATTCTGACCCTTTCTAGCATACAATTATAAGACTAAGAGAGAATGTACGTAACATCTAAACACTTCGGTTCACCCAGGACCCTCAATTTCCTGACTGCTTCTGTGGCCTAGTGGTTAGAGTGGACACAGGAAGTCGTTGGCTAGATTCCCGGCCGAATCATACTAAAGACTTAAAAATAGTACTAACAGTTACCTAACTTGGTGCTCAGCATTAAGAGGTTAGTGTTAGGACTGGTCGGCCTGGTGTCAGGATAATGTGACTGAGTGGGACATCATGCTACAAGTCTGAAGCAAGATGCCCCAGTGCTTGACATCACTATAAACTGTCTCACTGCAGACATCATAGCGATATGACTGAAAATTGTTAAAGCTATGTTTAATAATCCAAATGACACGCACTAGATTTCCTTCTGTTATTAATGTCCTTAAAGTCTCAAGACCAAACTCTATGGCTTGTTTTACTCCTGAGATATTTTTCTATTCATCAAGCCTTCATTGATTTTTCTACTTTCTACCAAACTGAAATTATGGGCACTGAAATGTGCAATTTTTGCAAATTTTGAATCTTGGGACAAGGGTGCACTCATGTGACAACCAGTGAAACGAGCTACATGTACCATGTAAACAACTTCCAGAAACATCATTCCATGCCTTACCCTCAATATCCTGTTATTTGTGTCACTTCGATAGTATGATGGGGTCCTGTGCAATGATCACCTGTAATATACGATTTTGTCATGTGGTATAAGATGACATCGTTAACACATTGGGAGTGGTTGGTTATCTTACAGCCTGAACAATATGTGTAGCATAGCTTGTTTTCATGTTAGTATATCTTACATGGCGGCAACCCATATTGACGATGTTGCACAGCTGGAAAAGTCTAAATGCTTTAGTTGTACTATGTGTTTTGCACCAATACAATTTTCCTTACTAATATACCTACATCTAGGTTAAGTCCAGCAGCAAAAACAAAACAAAAACTTTACTAATATCTGCCTTCACTTAATGTGCAAGCAAATCAGGGTCAGAATTTGTTTTGATATTAGTACCCCTACTTCACTGATGAGATACAGAAGTCAGTTGCTGTATGGGTCAACTTTCTTTAATGAAATAAATATGACTAATCACATTTGAACTAATGTTATCAGACATTAAAGAAAATATATCAGAAGTTAACTGACTTCGTCATTCCTCTGTTTCCATTTAGTTTGGCAAAAACTGAGATAGAATCGAACAGAATTTGTATTTTAAATAGGGATGTTAAATGAAAATCGGAAATCCAATGATCAGTTTTGAAAACAATTATCCGTTTTTGTTTTTACAAAACGATAATCGAATTCAATATTTTTTACCATTTTTGTAGTGAAAATTTTAAAAATTGTCAGAAAAAAATTCATTCATGCATTTGTTTAGTGTTTACATTTTAATACAATATGGCCAGCAGATAAGAAGGTGTGTTTGTTTAAAATTTGTGAGCGCTCCATGCAGCGTGTTTGTAAATGAATACATTTATTGTTGAAGGATGTAAATAGTCGAACGACCGGTCGCTAAGTTCTTTGATGTCCGAAATTGACAACAATAGACTGTTAATAGCTACAATCTCTGTTGTTGAGGACTGGTCTCTGCTGGTTGTGTTTTCAAGTTTACAAATATGGCTGGTCATATAAATAAATCTGATGTATGGGAAAACTTTGAAAAAATTTCATCAAGCATGGCTCGCTGTAAACTGTGTTCACAACAAATAAGTTGGAGTGATGATTGTAAGGGTTTATGTATATAAGGCCATGTACAAGGGGTGATGATTGTAAGGTTTATGTATATAAGGCCATGTACAAACCAGTCACGTATGATACAAGTCCACATTGATTTCTGAACATGATGAGAATTTTCCCACTTCCTATGACACAAGTAACAATTTTTGTTTCTTTTCTTTCAGCCATTCAAATACCAGTCGTATGGTTTGTCTTGGAATACAAGTTTATTGATATAATAATATGAGTAAAAACAGAAAATTCATGGCTGATGGAATAAAAGGATCTCATCACTTGCAATCTGTCATGGAGAAGGCCAGGGAGGAAAATGGACAACAAAGCACAGATTTGCCTTTGAGAACTGGGCATAAGATCCGGCTGTTTGGCAGAGACTTCAATACAGTAATTCTGGTGACACATATCAACATTTTTCTGTATGCAACATGCT
The DNA here is from genome assembly GCA_030141615.1 of Unio pictorum. Lineage (NCBI taxonomy): Eukaryota > Metazoa > Mollusca > Bivalvia > Unionida > Unionidae > Unio > Unio pictorum. Next base: position 4,805,428 of record JARLTB010000100.1, read on the forward strand.
TCTGGATTCAAACAGGAACATTACCAGTAAGTTTTGTATTTTCTCAATGGCAAAGAAGTTAATATTTAAACATGAAAAAGGGTACAAACATTAGTGGTGGCCAGGATCAATATCTAATGTTAGAGGAAACAAACTGTGCCATCATGCGAATCGAGAAGTCAGAACATTAGTGATCAGTCTATTTCTAATGTACACCAATACATAGCAGGGAGTATCATGAGAAAGAAAACAATGAAGGAATGAACAAGGAGATTATATTCCTCAATTCTTATAAAAGAACATCTGAATAAAATTGTTTAAAGAAAAATTAATATCACAAAAGTAAGTAAATGTAGATATGTAAAATGATGTTTATGTAGTCTTAGTTTACATATCACATGTTACTTGATGTCATAACCTTATATTGTTCTGGTTGGTCTTGAGTATTAATGGTAGTTTTTGGTTTATTATAAATTTATAAGCAAACTTAATTTGAGTGAAATTTAATAGTTTTTCTTAATCAGACTGTAGTATCCAAATTCAAGCATGAAATGTCCTGTGATTGACAGTGAGAAATGTCCTGTGATTGACAGTGAGAAATGTCCTGTGATTGACAGTGAGAAATGTCCTGTGATTGACAATGAGAAATGTCCTGTGATTGACAGTGAGAAATGTCCTGTGATTGACTATGAGAAATGTCCTGTGATTGACAGTGAGAAATGTCCTGTGATTGACAGTGAGAAATGTCCTGTGATTGACTATGAGAAATGTCCTGTGATTGACTATGAGAAATGTCCTGTGATTGACAGTGAGAAATGTCCTGTGATTGACAGTGAGAAATGTCCTGTGATTGACAGTGAGAAATGTCCTGTGATTGACAGTGAGAAATGTCCTGTGATTGACTATGAGAAATGTCCTGTGATTGACAGTGAGAAATGTCCTGTGATTGACAGTGAGAAATGTCCTGTGATTGACAGTGAGAAATGTCCTGTGATTGACTATGAGAAATGTCCTGTGATTGACAGTGAGAAATGTCCTGTGATTGACAGTGAGAAATGTCCTGTGATTGACAATGAGAAATGTCCTGTGATTAACAGTGAGAAATGTCCTGTGATTGACAGTAAGAAATGTCCTGTGATTGACAGTGAGAAATGTCCTGTGATTGACTATGAGAAATGTCCTGTGATTGACAGTGAGAAATGTCCTGTGATTGACAGTGAGAAATGTCCTGTGATTGACTATGAGAAATGTCCTGTGATTGACAGTGAGAAATGTCCTGTGATTGACAGTGAGAAATGTCCTGTGATTGACAGTGAGAAATGTCCTGTGATTGACAGTGAGAAATGTCCTGTGATTGACAGTGAGAAATGTCCTGTGATTGACAGTGAGAAATGTCCTGTGATTGACAATGAGAAATGTCCTGTGATTAACAGTGAGAAATGTCCTGTGATTGACAGTAAGAAATGTCCTGTGATTGACAGTGAGAAATGTCCTGTGATTGACTGTGAGAAATGTCCTGTGATTGACAGTGAGAAATGTCCTGTGATTGACAGTGAGAAATGTCCTGTGATTGACAGTGAGAAATGTCCTGTGATTGACTATGAGAAATGTCCTGTGATTGACAGAGGTCTCATTAGGATTTAAAACGAGTCCAGGACTCCTAATATGGGAAAAATACCTGAAGTGTCTAAATTTCCAGATGAGAAGAATCAGTGGTTGCCATTGAATTTAATTTTCTAATGTTTTACACTATTGATATATAGCTTTTGTTTATCAATTAGAGGGATTCGACTATGTTAGGCCAAGGAATTTACTTATTCTAATCACTATGCAATGCATCACCCATTTTCTTATATCTTACTAGGGTTCCATGTGAACCATCAGTTACAGCAACTTTACATGTTATTTATAACATAACACATTATACAGAGATCATTACATTTCAGTGGCCGCTCTATTTTCTATTAAAGTTCCAATATAAAGTAATAGGTAACTGGTATGTAATGGTCACCTTCTGGTCATCTTCTGGTCAGTAGCAAGTTGTCTCTTAGCCAGGGGTTTAATCACTACTTTAAGTTTTCATTAAACTGTATCCACAGTAACCACTCCCTGTATGCAGATAAAATGTTTGTTTCTTAAGGAAGGAGATAAAGCTATGCCATGTGAGCGAGTGTTATAATGATAATGTTACAGCTATGTCATGTGAGCGAGTGTTATAATGATAATGTTACAGCTATGTCATGTGAGCGAGTGTTATAATGATAATGTTACAGCTATGTCATGTGAGTGAGTGTTATAATGATAATGTTACAGCTATGTCATGTGAGTGTTATAATGATAATGTTACAGCTAAGTTATATGAGTGTTATAATGATAATGTTACAGCTATGTCATGTGAGTGAGTGTTATAATGATAATGTTACAGCTATGTCATGTGAGCGAATGTTATAATGATAATGTTACAGCTATGTCATGTGAGCGAATGTTATAATGATAATGTTACAGCTATGTCATGTGAGTGAGTGTTATAATGATAATGTTACAGGATGACATCTTTTCAAGCTGTGTAATATATGGTGATTTTACAAGAGCAGACTACATTAAAATATCTAAGACTTCAACAATGACGATTTTGCAGCCAAACAGTCCCTATGCTTAATCCTACTTGATAAGTGCCATGGGATGTAAATATTATACATGTGTGTGTGTGTGTGGGGGGAATCAATGTTTTAATATTTTTTTTTAACATAGTAAAGATTGTTTAAGAAGTCCAACATTATAGCAGCTTTTGAGAGATATCTGTAATATTTAAAATAAATGCCATTGCCATATTTATCAAAATACCTAAAAATTTAGTAGATGGAAAAAAAATTCTGTCCCAGTTTGATAAACTTCGACTTCAAAAATTATCTCTTCATATAGTTGCTGTAAGCACATGTTGCTGTTAAAGTGATAAATCTTTGAAATTTGCTTACCATCACCATTAAACCACCTCCAGCAAATTTTTTGCATACATCCAATATTGATTTATATTCTGCAGTACCTTTCCAAAAAGCTTGGTGTGAATCCCACCATGTTTGGATACCTTCAGACAACATTTGCCGTCGTACAGTTAGCAGGAGGACCACTGTTTGGAAGATTTGGTGACATTTTTGGAGGCCGAGCTGCCATGACCCTAGCATTTTCTGCATCGGCATTAACCTATCTCCTTCTTAGCCTGTCATCAACCATTCCGCTTCTCTTCCTGTCACGGCTTCCATCAATTTTCATGCATGCCATGCAAGGTAGGTGACATATTGCAAAGACAATGATTTATATATATCTGTATATATATCTATATATATTAACTAGAATGTTGTTGCCTCAACTTGATTTATCATGTAATGGAGTGGAAAGAAATCATCACTAAAGTCAGAAAAATAAATAGTGTAGAAATCTTCTTCATAAGTTTAATCATGTTGTGGAAAAAGTTTGGCTTATTTTGAATTTATTAAGCCCTTACATGATAAAATAAATTTGCATCGTTACACTAACCTCACAGTGTCTGTCATTACACATAACATGAAACTTGCCGTGACCCCTTTTCTATATAGGACCATCCAGACCATATTTGGATATTCTACACTATGTTATTAACAATCAAGTGGCAAATAGTGGCTTCTTGGTTGAATTTCCGATAAAATGTACTTACTTTTAATGTGCAGAATTTCTGACTCAAACAGCACCATTTTTTAACTACAGTTTGTTTATGTTTCTAAATAAGGCCTCAATGTCCTTATATGGCACACAAACAAATGAGGCTGAGAATGGAAGTAATCATTGTTTGAACTAATATAGTGGACAATCTAAATGAAAATATCAGATAAGAGATTTTATAACTATCTCTTCAATTAAATAAGAAGACTCAATTTATTTTATATGCAAGGAATATGTTTAAGTTCTTGATATTAAAAAAGCTTACTCCCTTTATACTTATATGCTCATGTTAGTACCCCATCCACGAGCCATGATATAGACTTAATCTGCTAGCACACCATGTAACATTTACCCAGGATCCCCAAGTGGCAGAGTGGTCTAAAGCGTTCTTTGTTACTAATCAGTGCCATCTCACCTCTGTCTGCGTGGGTTTAAGTCTCAGATGCGGCCACTGTGGATATATGAGAAAGCTTGCCAGTAGCATCTCGTGGTTCAGTGGTTCTTTTCGGGGGTTTTTATGGGTTCTTCATCCACCATTAATACTGGCTGCCATGTATAGCCTTTCATGTGCTGAAAAATGGCATTAAACACTACAAAAACAACTACTGTAACAACAACATTGACCACATTGTAACATAGATCTAATCTGCTAACACAGTGTAACATAGATCTAATCTTCCAGCACACAGTGTAACATAGATCTAATCTACCAGCACACAGTGTAACATAGATCTAATCTACCAGCACAGTGTAACATATATCTAATCTACCAGCACAGGATTTTAGATCTTGGTCAGCATGGTTTGCATCTGGAATTCATTTATACTTAATATTTGATTGATTTATTGATTTTTGATTGATTGATTGATTTTCCCAGGAGGTCAGATGATAGTGACAGATCTTGGTGAGGAGGGCAAGAGAGCGGATTCTCTGGGAAAGCTGGGATTGTCCTATGGAGTAGGGATGGTTGTCGGTCCGGCTGTTGGTGGCCTGATAACCAAACATCTGGGGTAAGTAATGTGACTTTGTCTAGGCTAAATATGCTGACATTTGCTGTCAAACAATATCACGGTTATACATTTTACAAATGCAATATTTGTATTTTCTCTTTCAGGAAGTCAGTGCTGTATTTTATTTTGGATTAGGACTGGTTGTTAATATGGTTTTGTTTGTTTGATTAGGATATTTAACGTAGCTTTAACAATTTTTATTCATATTGCTATCTACGATGTCTGCAGTGAGGCAATTTATAGTGATGTCTAGCATTGGGGCATCATGCCGCAGACATGTAGAATGATGTCCCACCCAGTCACATTATCCTGATGCCAGGCCAACTAGTCCTAACACTAACCTATGAATGCTGAGCGCCAAGCGAGGCAGCTGTTAGTACCATTTTTGTAAATCCTTGGTATGACTCGGCTGGGTATCGAACCAATGACCTCCCACTTCCACAGCAGATGCTCTAACCACTTGGCCACCAGAATGGTTTGTTATTATGGTAGCTCAGCATTTTCATGATAACTCAAGATGTTTTATTTCAATTTTATGGAGTGCTTAATGGTGGCCAGGATATACATGATGGCCAGGACATACATGGTGGGCCAGATAAATGGTGGAGGAAGAACCAGTAAAACCCCAGAAAGAACCATTGACCCACGATATGCTGCTGGCAAGCTTTCTCACATGTGTGGAGACAGCTATGACACCCTTCTGAGCTCTGATCCTTTATTGGTTAAATAAATCTCTGAATGCCTAGCTGATAAAATATGGGACCCACGTAATTCCAAGGTTTTCTTTTCAGAAAATATGATACCATTGTATTTCTCTCCATGCTGATATGGTAACATCCTTGCAGTTACCAGCCTTCAGTTTTAGAGTAAAACATTATCACTACCTCCTTGATGCTTGATCCTGGCATATTTTTATGTAAAAAAATTCACTGTGCACATTACCAAGGTGACTATCAGGATCACACATCACACAATGTCCAAACAGCTTTGGCCAGCCAGGATCTTGTGAGGATCTTGCTTGCCTCTCCACCCTAAAGCTGCATTGTGCCTTGGCCATAGTGGTCAGCACAATTGCTATCGATAGTAAGTTTGATGAAACTCGCAGGTAGGCATCATAAGACCTGCTTCTTCAGTTTGCTGCTTGCACCAACTTTCAGTCTAAAATAATCTCAGCCATTGCAAAGAGACTCACTGACAAAAGGAAGCTGAATAATCCTACTTCAAACAAGAACAGGCAACATATTTCTAAAGGCAGTCTAATAAAGGGAATTGGAAACTATGTTTCTAACAGCAAACATTGACTTGTCACCCTTATTGCTTGCAGACTTCCTTTAGCCAGAGTTGTACTTCTTCATTATTTTAGCCAACACGAATCAATGTGTTTCCAGCAACCGATCAGTTTGAAGTGCTTTGGATTTCATTTATACAGCATGTTCCACTGTTTGACTTTCCATGATGGAGCTCAAGTTGTAATTTAATGATTTGTCAGTGAAGATAGTTCATATGATTTTACTCCAGTCTATTTCTACTACCCTGAACCAAAAGAAATCTCAGACCAATCATAGACCTCAATTTCTAGTATCCTTGACCAACGGAAATCTCAGACAAGTAATAAACCTCAGTTGTCTATTTCTAGTACCCTGGACCAATGGAAATCTCAGACCAGTAATAAACCTGAATTGTCTATTTCTAGTACCCTGGACCAATGGAAATCTCAGACCAGTAATAAACCTCAATTGTCTATTTCTAGTACCCTGGACCAGTGGAAATCTCATACCAGTAATCGACCTCAATTGGCTATTTCTAGTAACAATAATCACAAAATGTGAGTTTTCAGAGTCCTGTTGATGAACTGTGTCTTTGTGTATCAAATTTCAATGGGCAATTCATTCCAAGTTGCTGGGCCCTGGTACGTAAAAGATTGTCCATATTACTTTGTTTTCATAGTGGGAACAATGAGTATACGACTGTCAGAAGAGGAGCGTAAGTATCTTACTGGTGTACACACATGGGTGAGGCCATATAGGTATGTTGGACTGGAGTCCATCAGTGAAATGTTGCACAGATAACAATTTGCTTTGTTTGATTCTGGATCAAATGGATAGCCATTGTAGGGTACAGAGCAGGGTGGAGGTGTGCTCTGATCCTGGTACTCTAAAGATGATCGGAGTAGCTGTGTTTTGAAGTTTCTGGAGTAGATATTGAAATGAACCAGACAGAATAGAATTACTATAGTCTAGTCTTGAAAGCACTAATGAACACACAAGTATGTTTGTGGCATTAACTGAAAGATATTTGCAAATGGAGCTGATGTGTCTCAGCACAAGATATGCAGTCTTGCATATGTTCATAAGATATTGGTGTACTGTGAGAGTACTGTCTAGTGTTACACCTAGGTTTCATACTGACTGTGTGAATTTAATGTTGATGTTGCTGATATTTATTGTTTGAGGTACAGGAGGTGAATGAGAAAGTCTTTGTTTTGTGATCAGAATGGCCTCAGTTTTATCATCATTCATCTGCAGCTTGTTACATGTCATCCATGATTTCACATGAGAAATGTAACTCTCTACTCCTTTGATGGTAGCATCAACTTCATTTGGGTGGCTAGACTAGTATATTTGGCTGTCTTCAGCGTACAATTGGTGAAACACTTGAGAGTGGGCTGAGTGTATAGAATGAAGAGAACAGGTCCAAGAACAGACCTCTATGGATCACAGCAACATAGATCAACTGGGCTGAAGTTTATTCTGTTTGCAGCTACAGTTTGTGTCCTGTTGACTAAATAGAACTTGAACCACAGTAAGGCTGTATTGTGAATGCTAAATACATGCTGGAGACAGTGAAGCAAAATATCATGGTCTATTGTGAGTGATATGTTTATGTATATTGTGTCAAATGCTGCAGACAAATCAAGGAGGGTGAGGACTGTAATCTTACCTCTATCCACAGCAGAGAGAATGTCATTAAATACTTTCAGAAGAGTAATTTCAGTACTGTGGCAAGGGCGATATACAGACTATATTGCTAAAAATACTGTTTAAATTCAAATGAGATACAAGTTGGGTTAGAACAACTTTTTCTACGATTTTTTTTATATGAACAGGAGATTAGAATCTGGACGGTAGTTCTTTAAATCGTTATGGTCGAGTGTTGGCTTCTTCAGCAGAAGCTCTAGGATGGCAGTTTTGAAAAATGATTGGAATTCCTTGGATGAGAGAGAGATATTAATAACATCAGTTAGTTAAAGTAATATTGGGTCTAAGCACTCAAGCAGCAGTCATGTTGGAATTGGATCAAGTTCACATGAGTTTGGTGCACTCTTCATCACAATCTTCTGTATTAAATCCATAAAGTTCAGATGCTTTAAAAAGTTGTTGCTGAACTTCTGTGTCATAACCATATGGTGACGACAAGTCAATTGAAATTGTATTATCAAGCGTATCTCTAATGGTTTGTACTTTGTCACAGAACAAATTTGCAAATAGGTTTGGAAGGTCTACTTGAGAGAAGGTAGTTGGAGGTGGTGTACATTTGTTCCTTGACATTAGTTTGTTAGTTTAACTCGAAGAGCTCTTTGCAGCTGGAACTCTCCATGATCTTAGTACTGTAGTGGGATAATTTGGCTAAATGGACTATGTGATGTTATTGTTAGCGGCTTCATAGATTTGTTTATGAATAGTAAGTCAGGTAGAAAGTCAAAGCCTCTCTGCTTTACTGTGATGTCTTATAGCAGTGTGAAGCTGGTCCCTAACACTGCTATGCCATGAAGAACACTTTTGAATTGATACTCTGCACTAGGTGTCTGGGGCATATTTTTTAAGCAATGAACACAGGCAGTTATCAAGTTGTTCTGCTGTAGGAGACAAGAAGGTTGTTAGGTTTATTGGATGTCATGCATTAGTTTGGTTTTATTTATCATACGGATGTTTCTCTTAGTAGCAAATAAAGGTGACTGGACTGATATGTTCAGATGACATATAATGCAGAGGTGATCTGATGCAAGTTCATGGGATACAAGGATGGATCACAGAATATTATCAGGTTTATGAAGAATCTAGTCTAAAATGTGACAAAGTTTATGGATGGGATGGTTAACTGACTGTTTAAGGTTGAAAACATGAATGGAAATCTATGAGTTTTAACGTGTATGGGTTTCCATATTTGAAATCTCCAAGAATAATCAGGTTGCCACCTATCAAATTTCCATACTCCAGAAGATTCGGAAACTGCTCCAAAAAGAGAGATTCAGTAAGCTTGGTTTTTTTACTAGGAGGAGCGCAGTAGAGGCAGAAAAAATGGACTGACCTTTGTTCCAGTGTGAGTGTTGTTTGGACTAGTTCAAACGATGTGTGCAGAAATTGAAGGTTGTGTTGAACATAGAATAGCAATAGAACATGTCGGAACCAGTCATTTATAAATATGATATCAAGAATAGCAATTGAACCAGTCATTTATAAATGATATTCAAAACAGCAGTTGTACCAGTCATTAATAAATATGACATCCATTTCATTTTGAGATGAAAGGTGCTGATGAAATTTCAAGGACACTTTATCAAATAAACTAGAATTGAACATTTTTTTTACTGCCATAGTATAGTTCAGGACTTGTTTCAAATGAATAATCCAGTTATATGTGAGTAAATTTTTTAAAATTATACATGTAAATGTTAATTTAGAAATTTAAAATAAAGTGGAATGGTGCAGTTTCTTTTGTGTCTTTTTTCATGGCATTTATAAGAACTCCCCTTATTTTTTTTAGTTTAGTCTTGCTATTTCTGCTCCATTACTATACATCTTGCTGACTGTGATCTGTTGTTTGCTATTTCCTTTGCCTTTGCGTAAGTTGACTGAATGATTGGGTAGTGTTTCATGTTTTGTTTTTTTTAAATTAAAAAAAATTATGTTTTTTTTCTCCTAGGGAAGAAGCTTCTGCATTTACAGCCTTTCTTGGCTCCATCCTCAGTATTTTACTGGTGCTTAAGTTCATTCCCATTTATAAGAAGAAACCACACCAGTCTGATGGTAAGTCAGGGGCAGGTAATTAACTTTTATAGTGTGATCATTTAAATAATGTTCCAGAATTAACTACATGGGTTGGGTTGGGGTGGGTAAATGGTTTTAAAAGACCTCATATCTCTTAAAAGTTTTAATTGGTGATTTGAAACAATTTGGATTAACCCCACCTACACCTTACCACAGCCCTCCCTACAAGGAGTCTGTTTGTAACATGAGGTCATTGACTTCATTCCAGGATGAATGTAGTTAGGAGATTGAACATACTTTATAAGACTGAATGGACTCAACTAGACTGTGTATTCAGTGAGACTGAATGGACTCAATGAGACTGAATGGACTCAACTAGACTGTGTACTCAATGAGACTGAATGGACTCGAGACTAAATGGACTCATTGAGACTGAATGGACTCAATGAGATTAAATGGACTCAATGAGACTGTGTACTCAATGAGACTGAATGGACTCAACTAGACTGTGTACTCAATGAGACTGAATCTACCTAGTGAGACTTACTGAATGTAAATTTCATGTATACAATGAAACTGAATATGAGACTGTACTTGACTAGACTAGACTGCTCAATGAGACCATTGAATGTGCTCAATAAAATTGAATGTACTGAAAGAGACTGAGTGTACTTAAGTGAGACAGAATGTACTCAATGTGATTGTACTGAATGTACTCAAATAGACTGTGTGTACTCAATGAGACTGGATGTACTCAATGGGACTGTACTGAATGTACTCAACGAGACTGAGTGCACTCAAAGAGACTGAATGTATTCCTTGAGACTATACTGAATGTTCTCAAAGACAATGGGTATACTCAGTGAGACCAAGTTTACTCAGATAAAATGACCTCATTTCAAACTGCAGACAATTTTGAGTGCTCTTAACAGAAAATGGAAGAAAAAGCCATTAGGCAAATCTTGGATTATATCATAAGATTCCACCCTGAATATAGTACTGTCTCTAAAAAATACAATGAAAGAACTTTCTACCATGTAAATACATGGACATAATGCTTTGGAATTCCCAGCCTCCATTTATATAGTACCTACACAGTTGTCACAGCATATAAATGTATTGTGGAACTCAATGGAATCCCTACCCTGTTGGTGGAGTTAACATTATCACACCGTGTAAAGCACATAGTTGGAAATGCTTGGAATCCCAGCTGCCCCAACTTCAATGACAGAAAGCCAACAGTTACTGCAGCATGTAACTATTATCAAATTGCTTGGAATCCACCACTCAGTTGTTGGAAGTCACATGGTTATCATACCATAGAAACACATGGTTGGAAATGCTTGGAATCCATGCTGTCCCCCAGTGACAGAAAGACTACACAGTCATTGCAGAATGTAAATGCATAGTTGTAACTGCTAGGAATATGTAGCCACCATTTGTGTAACACAGTTACCACAGCATGTAAACACTTAATTAGATAAACATGGAATCTACTGGCTGCGCCAGCTGGTGAAGGGTCTTCTCAGTTGTCACAGCATGTAAATTGTTCCTGTCCCATTTGGAGGAGAGATTTCTCATTTATACAAGTACATGGTTGGAACTGCTTTGAATCCCCAGTCCCCGTTTGTAGTCAGTCTACATGGGTATTGCAGTCAGTCTACATGGGTATTGCAGTCAGTCTACATGGGTATTGCAGTCAGTCTACATGGGTATTGCAGTCAGTCTACATGGGTATTGCAGTCAGTCTACATGGTTATTGCAGCATGTTATTGCAATGTTAGGACAGTTTTAATATATTAATTTATTGTTAAAGCTGGAACTGTTTTGAATCCCCAGCTTCCATTATTACAGTTTGTGTCCTGTTGACTAAATAGAACTTGTACCACTGTAAGGCGTGTATTGTGAATGCCAAATACATGCAAGAGACAGTGAAGCAAAATATCATGGTCTATTGTGAGTGATATGTTTATGTTGTGACTGATTGCCCTGTGGTGACCTTCATTGTTGTAATGCTGTGCAGCAGTCTATGTTGTCACTGATTGGTGACCGTCATGGTTGTAATGCTGTGCAGCAGTCTATGTTGTCACTGATTGGTGACCTTCATGGTTGTAATGCTGTGCAGCAGTCTATGTTGTCACTGATTGGTGACCTTCATTGTTGTAATGCTGTGTAGAACTCCAAGTGGTGACTACCCATTTTTGACCTTCAGAATTGTAATGTGGCAACTGGATAATTGCATGAGCAAGACTTTTAAGTGTATACATTTTTATGCTGAAGCATAATTCACAGGATATTCTTTTTCATTTATAAATAACTATCTTTACATATGTCTAGTCTGGCATACAGCCTGCGAGAAACCAGTCTGTAACATGCAGTCAACGTCACTTAATGATACAGTTCCCAAAACGGCAGACATAGATACAAGTGCTTAATTGTAAGTCATTGTCTTGCCCTCATGCGATGTAATACATTATCATAGAGATTTATCTTTACATTTGGGAGACTGCTCTGGTGGCATAAGTGGTTACAGCATCTACCTCAGAGGTGGGAGGTCACATTTTTTAACCTTGGCTGAGTCCTAATCAGCCTGGTGTCAGGATAATGTGACTGGGTGGGACATAATGCTACATGTCTACCCCATATGCTAGACATCACTATAAACTATCATATTACATATATCATAGTGATATGACTGATTTTTTAAAAAAAAGCTACATTAAAATTCCAAATCACATACACACTTTACATTTGGGAATGAAACATTGTCGTAGATCTTTATGTTTACAATTTCTGCATGCTTGAATTGAGCAAATTTGACATAAAGGAATCATTTTGTATGGTAAAATTTCTTTTCCAAAACATAACTTGTTTAATCAATTATTGTTTCTGACAGATGGATCAGATGCAAGGATCAGTGATTGTTTCTAGGATGGATCAGATGCAGGGATCAATTATTGTTTCTGGCATATGGATCAGATACAGGGATCAATTGATATTTCTGACTAATGGATAAGATGCAAAGATCAAGTATTGTTTCTGGCAAATGGATAAGATGCAAAGATCAATTATTGTTTCTGGCAAATGGATCAGATGTGGGGATCAATTGATATTTCTAGCTAGTGGATAAGATGCAAAGATCAATTATTGTTTCTGGCAAATGGATAAGATGCAAGGATCAATTATTGTTTCTGGCAAATGGATAAGATGCAAGGATCAATTATTGTTTCTGGCAAATGGATAAGATGCAAGGATCAATTATTGTTTCTGACAAATGGATAAGATGCAAGGATCAGTTATTGTTTCTGGCAAATGGATAAGATGCAGGGATCAATTATTGTTTCTGGCAAATAGATAAGATGCAAGGATCAATTATTGTTTCTGGCAAATGGATAAGATGCAGGGATCAATTATTGTTTCTGGCAAATAGATAAGATGCAAGGATCAATTATTCAGATAATCACATAAGCACTAACTGTAAGATTGTATGCATGTTCTTAATTGCCATTATTCTTTAATTATTACTATTATCATAATTGTCATTATTATTTAATTATTACTATTATCATAATTGTCATTATTATTTAATTATTACTATTATCATAATTGTCATTATTCTTTAATTATTACTATTATCTTAATTGCCATTATTCTTTAATTATTACTATTATCTTAATTGTCATTATTCTTTAATTATTACTATTATCATAATTGTCATTATTATTTAATTATTACTATTATCATAATTGTCATTATTCTTTAATTATTACTATTATCATAATTGTCATTATTCTTTAATTATTACTATTATCATAATTGTCATTATTATTTAATTATTACTATTATCATAATTGTCATTATTATTTAATTATTACTATTATCATAATTGTCATTATTCTTTAATTATTACTATTATCATAATTGTCATTATTCTTTAATTATTACTATTAGCATGTATTGAGTTCCAACACTCATTTCTTCCCCACATTTATGATTAGGCCAAAACAATCCATGTGTTTACAGTTGCACTGGTTTTAAAGTTAGTGTTGATTGCTATTTTTAAAACTGAACTTTGTTGTCACATTATATGTATGATAATGATTAGAATATATAATGCACCAAGTACATAAATTACTGGCCTAAACTCCGATGCACAAATTAATTTTGTTTTTAAAAAAATCATTTTATTGAATTTGATTTTTAAATCTGGTTGGGGAGTGGGAATGCTAAGGCCAGCAGCAAAATTTAGGATTGTTGGTCGATCGGAAACATATTTTTTTCCTAACAGTTTAAAATATTTCTCTCATGTTTGGTCTAACAAAAAATGACAAAATAATTTGCAGAGAAACTCTAAAAACAGCTTTTCTTATGACTTACAGCACTTATTCAGGAAAGCACATTGTGTTTAATTGCATTATTTTAATTTTATCAAATCACAAGTACTGACAAATAGTGTATGTTCAGAATTTTGTGTTACACTGAGTAACTTTCTCTTCTTTAATCATTTTAGAAAGCAGCAGTAGCAGCATTGGGGTATTCAGTCTTAGAAAATGGCTTTCTCTGATCTTGGCACCTGGAGCGTTCATGTTGCTGGCAATTAGAATGGCATCAGGTATGCATTTTGGTCAAAGATTTTTTAGATACATGCATTCTCTTACAGCATGGCAGGATTATTAAATTAGTTAACCTTGACCAATCCATTGCCTCATGATTGCCCCACATTTTCCCAAATTATTGATAACATGACCTTTACATGACCTTTCATCTTATACATTACATTTATGCCATTAAAAAGTCACCTTACTTAAAATTGCTCCTGTCATACTGTACTATGCACAAGAGATGAAAAATAATGGTTGTGATGGCATTATTGGTAGTCATTTTTGATTACCATAAATACTGTACAATGCACAAGAGATGAAAAATAATGGTTGTGATGGTATTATTGGTAGTCATTTTTGATTACCATAAATACTGTACAATGCACAAGAGATGAAAAATAATGGTTGTGATGGTATTATTGGTAGTCATTTTTGATTACCATAAATACTGTACAATGCACAAGAGATGAAAAATAATGGTTGTGATGGTATTATTGGTAGTCATTTTTGATTACCATAAATACTGTACAATGCACAAGAGATGAAAAATAATGGTTGTGATGGTATTATTGGTAGTCATTTTTGATTACCATAAATACTGTACAATGCACAAGAGATGAAAAATAATGGTTGTGATGGTATTATTGGTAGTCATTTTTGATTACCATAAATACTGTACAATGCACAAGAGATGAAAAATAATGGTTGTGATGGTATTATTGGTAGTCATTTTTGATTACCATAAATACTGTACAATGCACAAGAGATGAAAAATAATGGTTGTGATGGTATTATTGGTAGTCATTTTTGATTACCATAAATACTGTACAATGCACAAGATATGAAAAATAATGGTTGTGATGGTATTATTGGTAGTCATTTTTGATTACCATAAATACTATACAATGCACAAGAGATGAAAAATAAAGGTTGTGATGGTATTATTGGTAGTCATTTTTGATTACCATAAATACTGTACAATGCACAAGAGATGAAAAATAATGGTTGTGATGGTATTTTTGGTAGTCATTTTTGATTACCATAAATACTGTACAATGCACAAGAGATGAAAAATAATGGTTGTGATGGTATTATTGGTAGTCATTTTTGATTACCATAAATACTGTACAATGCACAAGAGATGAAAAATAATGGTTGTGATAGTATTATTGGTAGTCATTTTTGATTACCATAAATACTGTACAATGCACAAGAGATGAAAAATAATGGTTGTGATGGTATTATTGGTAGTCATTTTTGATTACCATAAATACTGTACAATGCACAAGAGATGAAAAATAATGGTTGTGATGGTATTATTGGTAGTCATTTTTGATTACCATAAATACTGTACAATGCACAAGAGATGAAAAATAATGATTGTGATGGTATTATTGGTAGTCATTTTTGATTACCATAAATACTGTACAATGCACAAGAGATGAAAAATAATGGTTGTGATGGTATTATTGGTAGTCATTTTTGATTACCATAAATACTGTACAATGCACAAGAGATGAAAAATAATGGTTGTGATGGTATTATTGGTAGTCATTTTTGATTACCATAAATACTGTACAATGCACAAGAGATGAAAAATAATGGTTGTGATGGTATTATTGGTAGTCATTTTTGATTACCATAAATACTGTACAATGCACAAGAGATGAAAAATAATGATTGTGATGGTATTATTGGTAGTCATTTTTGATTACCATAAATACTGTACAATGCACAAGAGATGAAAAATAATGGTTGTGATGGTATTATTGGTAGTCATTTTTGATTACCATAAATACTGTACAATGCACAAGAGATGAAAAATAATGGTTGTGATGGTATTATTGGTAGTCATTTTTGATTACCATAAATACTGTACAATGCACAAGAGATGAAAAATAATGGTTGTGATGGTATTATTGGTAGTCATTTTTGATTACCATAAATACTGTACAATGCACAAGAGATGAAAAATAATGGTTGTGATGGTATTATTGGTAGTCATTTTTGATTACCATAAATACTGTACAATGCACAAGAGATGAAAAATAATGGTTGTGATGGTATTATTGGTAGTCATTTTTGATTACCATAAATACTGTACAATGCACAAGAGATGAAAAATAATGATTGTGATGGTATTATTGGTAGTCATTTTTGATTACCATAAATACTGTACAATGCACAAGAGATGAAAAATAATGGTTGTGATGGTATTATTGGTAGTCATTTTTGATTACCATAAATACTGTACAATGCACAAGAGATGAAAAATAATGGTTGTGATGGTATTATTGGTAGTCATTTTTGATTACCATAAATACTGTACAATGCACAAGAGATGAAAAATAATGGTTGTGATGGTATTATTGGTAGTCATTTTTGATTACCATAAATACTGTACAATGCACAAGAGATGAAAAATAATGGTTGTGATGGTATTATTGGTAGTCATTTTTGATTACCATAAATACTGTACAATGCACAAGAGATGAAAAATAATGATTGTGATGGTATTATTGGTAGTCATTTTTGATTACCATAAATACTATACAATGCACAAGAGATGAAAAATAATGGTTGTGATGGTATTATTGGTAGTCATTTTTGATTACCATAAATACTGTACAATGCACAAGAGATGAAAAATAATGGTTGTGATGGTATTATTGGTAGTCATTTTTGATTACCATAAATACTGTACAATGCACAAGAGATGAAAAATAATGGTTGTGATGGTATTATTGGTAGTCATTTTTGATTACCATAAATACTGTACAATGCACAAGAGATGAAAAATAATGGTTGTGATGGTATTATTGGTTACCATAATTACTTGCTTTTGACTTAAGTCCAACCATATACTGCACAGTCCCAGATCTGACAATGCATAACCTGTGTAGAGATCTGGGTCTGTGCAGTTTGTTATGAATAATCAGCAGATCAGACAAGGTATACCATAATATGCTGTAGTATTATGTGTTGTCAGATCTGGATCTCTGTTTTTTGCAGTCTTTCCAGAGCCATTGCACAGTGACCTATTTGACAGTTAAATCTACATTTTTTTTTTGCTTGTATGATTCAGAATACACGAGTCTGTCTATTCCTATCTTATTTACATACAGCCCTCAAACTTAAATATGAGTGCAGCTTTGAAGTCATTGCATGTTTGAATTAAATATATGACTGTATTCTATAGCATATAATGAAACAATGTTATGCCCTGCTATGAATTTGGTAAGGGTATATAATTGTTCATGACTGTCCATTTGTATGTCTGTACCTCACATTTGGTTATGTTTTGTAAGCTTCTTGGGAATTATAAATTTCAAAGTAATGTAACACACCAACCAAATGAAAAATAAATTTCACACTTCAGTTTTGTGCTTTGGTCAATTTCTTATACATTGATGATCCCAGAATCATGTAAGATTAGTATAGTAGAACCTTTTTGAAAGACTACCCATTCTGCCACAAAAAATGGTCGCTCAAGACAGGTGGTCTCTCATAACAGGTCATAACACTATATAATGAATGAATCTGTGCATGGAGATTCTGGTCTCTCAAAACAGGTGGTCTCTCATAGCATTGGTCTCTCAAGACAGGTTTTACTGTATCTAGATGCATCTTGGGTTCCACATCACCATATTACAAACTATATCACTGTGACCTCTATTTCATTCTTCACTGACTTTTTTTTTTTAATGTTTGGGTCAGTTTTTAGATGCCATCGTGAAGCATGCAACATGGTATGTAAATGCATCATAGTGGACTGCTTCAATGGCCTAATGGTTAGAGCTTTCTTGAATGCAGGAGGTCATGGTTTTGAACCCCAGTCGAGTCATACCAAAGACTTATAAAAATGATACTAGCAGCTGCCTTGCTTGGCCCTCAGCATTGAGAGGTCAGTGTTAGGGCTGGTCGGCTTGGTGTCAGGATAATAGGACGGGGTGGGTCATCATGCTACATGTTTGCGGCATTATGGTCCAGTGCTAGACATCACTATAAACTGCCACAAACTGAAGACGTTGTAACAATATGGCTGAGAAGTTGTTAAATCTATGCAACAAATTCAAATCACACACATCTTAGTAAATGCAATACTATTGTACTATCATAGTTCACTTGGATTGACATTTCTTTACTTCATTGATGTCAGTTTGAATTTTCATTTTGGTCAGTTTCTCAGGCATGATTATGCCAAGAGTCATGTAACTTTCAAGGTTATTAAGACCTGAATTTCAGGTTTCAGAGATCTGGGTTAAATTTTATGTTTAGATGTTGCTTCTCGTGCACATTTGATTCATAATCATATACAGGGGATGTTGATTTGTAATCATATACAGGGGATGTTCATATACAGGGGATGTTGATTTTGTAATCATATACAGGGGATGTTGATTTGTAATCATAGACAGGGGATGTTGATTTGTAATCATATACAGGAAATGTTACAGGGTATTTATGTTTTGTGAATACATTTCGAAATTCCAACTATTTGAGTATATACAAGTCCGTATCTTTGGATTGTAAGAACTACATTTTTATAAGATGTTACATATGCAAATTTAAATGCCTTGTTTTCATTACAGGTGTTCCTATAGGGGTATTTGAAAGCATGTTTCAAGTTGTGGCTTTAGAAACCTTTAAATTACCTCCAGATCAAAATGGATACATTATGTCCTATATAGGGATCTTGACCATGGTAAGTAATTACATTACATCTTGCATAGGGATATTGACCATAGTAAGTATTATGTCTAACATAATTATCTTGACCATAGTAATGTAATAACAGTATGTCTAACATAATTATCTTGACCATAGTATGTAATTACAGTATGTCCTATATAGGGATCTTGACCATGGTAATTAATTACATTACATCTTGCATAGGGATATTGACCATAGTAAGTATTATGTCTAACATAATTATCTTGACCATAGTAATGTAATAACAGTATGTCTAACATAATTATCTTGACCATAGTATGTAATTACAGTATGTCCTATATAGGGATCTTGACCATGGTAATTAATTACTTTACATCTTGCATAGGGATATTGACCATGGTAAGTAATTACATTATGTCTAACATAATTATCTTGACCATAGTAAGTAATTACAATATGTCCTATATAGGGATCTTGACCATAATAAGTAATTACATTATGTCTAACATAATTATGTTAGGTGTGGCAAGTAATTACATGATGTCCTACATATGGATCATGGCCATGGTAAGTAATTACAATATGTCTTATATATGGATCTTGGCCATGGTAAGTAATTACAATATGTCCTATATTGGGATCTTGGCCATTGTAAGTAATTACATTATGTCCTACATAGGAATCATGACCATGGTAAGTAATTACAATATGTCCTATATTGGGATCTTGGCCATTGTAAATAATTACATTATGCCTGACATATGGATCATGGCCATGGTAAGTAATTACAATATGTCCTACATATGGATCTTCGCCATGGTAAATAATTACATTATGTCCTACATATCGATCATGGCCATGGTAAGTAATTACAATATGTCTTATATAGGGATATTGGCCATGGTAAATAATTACATTATGTCCAACATAAGGATCATGGCCATGGTAAGTAATTACAATATGTCCTACATATGGATCATGGCCATGGTAAATAATTACATTATGTCCTACATATCAATCATGGCCATGGTAAGTAATTACAATTTGTCCTATATTGGGATCTTGGCCATTGTAAATAATTACATTATGTCCTACATAGGGATCATGACCATGGTAAGTAATTACATTATAATCTATAAAGGGATCGTGACGATGGTACCCAGAATGCTTTATTTGCATGATCCAATGCTTTACTTTGACAAAGTATTCATGAGAACTGATATTTAGTGTTTCCCATACATTTCAAACCTTGGGATTTATCTGCTTAACATGACACTGCCAACTATAAAAATACAGTTGAAAGGGAATGTTCTCCTTTTAAACAAGAACTATAACTCTTGTACATTTAGAAGAAATTAATGGTTATCAAACTTGATCTAGGTCTTCTCTACGCAGACCTTGTACCAGAAATGGTTAAAATCCATAGTTATTTTGAAGTTACTGATTGTAATTTAAATTTAGTTTAAATCAATTTCAGAAGTTATAGAGTATGTAATAAATTGGTAGGATTGGACAGACAGACAGAGAGACATGCCCTAAATTATAAGAAATGAACATGTCTGTATTATTGGCTTTACTAAACACCCTTTCACAGACATGTAAACAATATAGTATGCCATTTGCATATGTCTGCAAAAGAAGACAAGTCTTGAATATATCAGTTAAAAACATTCTTGCAAGATTTAAAATATTTAAATAAATGAAATACAGTAAATACCTTAAAAATTAAAGACATTTTTAGGACAAGACTTAGTTTTAATTTTCATTTGTTTGAAATTTGTTACAGACATTATCAGTGATTAATACATTTAAATTTTACTGCACAATCTACAAGTGTGGAGGGTGGATTCCGAATGGCAGATTGGTCTAAAGCGCTCTCTGTTATGGATCACTGCCATCTCACCTCTGTCTGCATCGGTTCAAGTCTAAGATTTGGCTAATGTAGTTATGTGAGAAAGATTGCCAGTAGCTTCCTGTGGGTTGATGTTTTTTTTCTAGGTTATTTTTTTAACAGGTTCTTCCTCCACCAATAATACTGGCCACCATGTATAGCCTATTGTGTGCTGAAAAATGGCGTTAAACCCTACGACAACAACAACAAGTGTAGATAAAAAAAAGTTTGCTTCAGTCGTGATAAATATTAATTTCAGTCTTTAGTTATGTTTGTAGAATTTTGTTTTCTTGGATAAATTTGGTGTTGATATCACAAATTTAGATGTCTAAAATAAAAATAGAATCAATGTGGTTTTCTAATAATGATGAATTCTTATTTGTCAATCAGTTTGATTTTGTATTCTATATTTCAGATTGTACAAGGTCTTGGAGTTGGAGTTTTACTGAAAAAGTTTTCAGAAAATTCAATTTTAAAATGGGCTTCATTTATATTGATCTGGTCATATCTTATGTTGGTAAGTCAATAATTTGTTTTATACTTCACATTTATCCTCCCTTTACTCTTAAACTTCACATGTATCCTTCCTTTACTCTTAAACTTCACATGTATCGTTCCTTTACTCTTAAACATCACATTTATCCTTCCTTTACTCTTAAACTTCACATGTATCGTTCCTTTATTCTTAAACTTCACATTATCCTTCCTTTACTCTTAAACTTCACATGTATCGTTCCTTTATTCTTAAACTTCACATTTATCCTTCCTTTACTCTTAAACTTCACATGTATCGTTCCTTTATTCTTAAACTTCACATTTATCCTTCCTTTACTCTTAAACTTCACATGTATCGTTCCTTTATTCTTAAACTTCACATTTATCCTTCCTTTACTCTTAAACTTCACATGTATCGTTCCTTTATTCTTAAACTTCACATTTATCCTTCCTTTACTCTTAAACTTCACATGTATCGTTCTTTTATTCTTAAACTTTACATTTATCCTTCCTTTACTCTTAAACTTCACATGTATCGTTCCTTTATTCTTAAACTTCACATTTATCCTTCCTTTACTCTTAAACTTCACATGTATCGTTCCTTTATTCTTAAACTTCACATTTATCCTTCCTTTACTCTTAAACTTTGCATTTTCCTTCCTTTACACTTAAACTTTGCATTTATCCTTCCTTTACTCTTAAACTTCACATTTATCCTTCCTTTACTCTTAAATTTCATATTTATCCTTCCTTTACTCTTAAACTTCGCAATGTATCCTTCCCTTACTTTTCTCATTAGTCATTTTCTTTTTGTAAATTAGGTCAAAGATATTTATATCTTATTGGCACACTTCAATAAGAAAGAGTGTGTACATTGCCATTGCTTCTCTGACCACATGATGTAGAGATTTTAATTAAACTTTATAGGCTATAAATATTGTTTGTTTTGAAACACAAGGTTTTTATATTTTGCTTTTGACCATTTTTGAGGAAATTTCTAAGGAAGTTGTCAGCAGGAGGGATGTGTGGTGGATGGTAAGAAAAGTCAGCTCATCCTTGATTTTTCTCTTGCATCAGCAGCCGGGTTATTTTATTCAAGTTTTCCTAGCCAGACATGCATCTGGTGTATATGTGCAGTAATGTTTTACTCTTTCAATTGGCCAAGTTTGGGATATATTTCTTTAAAAATTGTGTTAAAGGTAATATTTAGATAGTTAATGTTGTCAGTGATTTTCTTCCTTTACTGTTGAGGGATCATACTGCAACATTTTGGAGATACAGTAGTCCCCCTCTTAAACATCCCCCCTGACCAGCGGCCACCTGCTTCTTATGGCCAGAATCCCTTGGCACCAACGAGTTTGTATTCAAAAGTACCCCTCAAGAACAGCCACCCCTCTAATGTGACCAGCGGCCAGCATTTTAGTAAAAAAAAATATGTAAAATGTCCCCCACATGAACGGCAACTTTTGTTTCTTCAGATGTATCCAGAACCAATAATTAATTCAAATCTTGATGTAAGATAAGCAATCTTTATCATAGATACATGTCTCCGCATGTCAAGTTTCCGTTAAAATTGTCAACTAAAGATTTATAGTATATCATTATCTATAAAAGTCTATCATTATCTATAAAAGTCTATGTTTACAATAAATGGGCTCAATAATGTTATGACAGAGTTTGGGGTTTAACACCTATGTCGAGTTCTTCTCTTTGATGATTATTACCAGGCGTAATTGTTACAATCATAACAGGGTCAGCATAGGCTAGAAATAGATTTTGTACATTGGCACACACAGAGAACCTTGAAAAATAAAACAGGGTACCAGACATAGACCGGAAAAATCACGTGACAACTTATTATGGCTTCCTTTATGGAGACTGTATTTTGTACACTTGACACAAGTTTTGTGTGCATAATTAAATCGCATACAGTCAGCAAAAACCGAATAAATCATTACCAAACATTAAAATATCGTCACGTTAACCGATACATTATTTTAGAAAAAAGTCGGTTATTCTACTCTATGACATCGAGGGGGGGGGGACTTGATGAACAATTTTATGTATGTTGAAATAATTTGAATAAACAAGGTCATAACGATAAGAAGGTTATTCAGCAGCAGTGGGAAAATGGAGCAAATGGAAAGATAATTATGTATGTACCAAGATGTAAATGATGTTTTTAAATCCATTTGCATTATGCATCATGACAATACCTGCTCGCAAATTACACTTACGGCAAGAAAGAAAAAATAGTAACGTATATTCAGTTGAAATAAATTTGTTATTATAACAAAAGGAACCTTTTAAAGATTAATGTTACATTTAGATGAAGATATTTAATGTTTTGAAGTATGTAGCTTTCTTACTACGTACATTACATATACATGTACTTCTCATAATAAATTTAGCCCCCCTCTGGAAAGGCCACCTGTCTTATATGGCCACTTTCCTGGTGCAAAAGGGGTGGTCGTATAACAGGGGGACTACTGTACATACATCACTCCCTCGATAACTAGCGCAGATCGGGGTCCAAAAACATT
This sequence comes from Unio pictorum, assembly GCA_030141615.1. Lineage (NCBI taxonomy): Eukaryota > Metazoa > Mollusca > Bivalvia > Unionida > Unionidae > Unio > Unio pictorum. Next base: position 4,829,305 of record JARLTB010000100.1, read on the forward strand.
GACCGCACTATAAGTAAGGCACGAGTTATCGAGGGACCTATAATAACAAAAGGATTGATACAAAGACAAAAGGGTGGGTGGGTGGCAGATTTTTTAGTTTTTAATACTCACTTTATAATCATGCTGTGATTAACTGTGAATAAATATCTCTTCACAATGGTGTAGTTTATTTTTTCCTCATAGATTAATTTCAGGATAAATTACCATATATTGAGGAGTTAATTGAAAACATTATTCCACGTGGTTTCCGTTCAATCACAGGAGTCTGACGTTTTATCAATAAAGTACGGCAAAATCTCTGACAACATGAATTCCCCTTATCAGTAATGTATATTTTAAAAAATATTACCAATAAGGGGAATTCATGTCAGAGATTTCGCTGTATTTTATTGATAAAACGTCAGACTCTTGTGGTTCAATTAACACTTGTACCGATTCACACATTGTGTATTACATCACTAATTTTTGTGCTGAAATGGATACGTTCTTGTTTTTTTTGTTTGATCCAAATTAGACGTATTCGTTTAATACAAAAGTTCGACTCTATTCGAGAAACAATGTCGATTGATTCATTCATATACAGTGTATATATTTGTTTGCAGCAGAAGTAAAATGAAAAATTTGAAACGATGTAAATTAGAACACGATAATACAATTGCTGGTTGTGATACACAGGACAAATGACCAGACATTTTGAAAAAATCAGTTAATTTTGTGTTACTCCCTGATTTCGCTGCTGTCGAGCAAAATCGTCACTTGCTTGATTCCATGCACCAGACATAAGTGATAAAACAACACAAGTCTCTTTTAATGGATTATTTTAGTGCAACAAACACTTCGCCAAAACAAAGCCGGCAGGTAATTAGGTTCTCACGGAAGTACTCATGGGTTTCAGTGTGACAGTTGATTGACTCTTTTCGTGTTTTCATAGAAAAGAATATGTTGCAATTATAATGTTTACACTGAAACGAAAATAAAGGATTATAATGTGGTTTTCACACAGCAAGATATTTAATTGCTGTTTATTTCATTATCTCTGCCACATGTTAGCATTTACCAGACGTTTTCATTGATCGCTATTTCACCAGAATTTTTTTTACGGCGTATCGATGACGGTGTATCAACAAATAAACCCAAATATAACGTGATATCTTATTTAGAATTTGCAAATTTCACAATATGGAATCGATCTTTGTGGGCATTAATCACTTTTTTATGATAAAATGAGAAGTGTATTAAGGTTTAATTTACCAATTCTTATTGTAATTTTTTCAGGTTCAGCATATTTGAAAGATTTTTAAAATATATTTTATCTTTGGGGGAAAATCGGGATCCACGCCAGACACTGTGTTATAAGCGGGTTCACGAGTTATCATGGCATGAGTTATCGAGGGAACAGTGTATATAAATATTTTGAAAATTCAGATCGTCGTTAGATCTCATCAAACACTATTTGGAGGATTCAATTGGCGCATTGTAGGCTGTATATATGGTTGGTGTAGTTGTGGAATAAGATTTTACCATAAATGCTTTGATCCATTTTTTAAAATTTATTGTAAAATTATAGAAAGAATGTTCTGGGAATTGTGTTTGATACTGCATCCTTTCCCACCAAACTGCTCAGAGAAGTTTTGAAATTGTAATTTAGATAATTGTGTGGCTGGTGTAAAAGTGCCTCTTTTGCGGGAAAATTGATGAAAAAATTTCTAAAATGAGGAAGAGTTTTCTGAATATAGAATGTCATTGCTCACCAACCAAAAATGCGTGAATAATGTTATTATCCCTGCATTTCATGGAAGAGTGGAGGTATGGTCACTGCTTTCATGTCTCATACTGTCCATCTGTATATCCTCCTGCCTGCCCATCCAATAGTCTGTCCTTGAATTTGTCCATTCACTGGTTTGTCCATCCATTGGTCTGGCCATGTAGTTGTCTGTCAATCCATGATGTGGAGTCAGTATCAAGCAGGACTTTTGTCGAAATACCATAGAATGTGTTCATTGTGGAGTCAGTATCAAGCAGGGCATTTGTCTAAATACCATAGAATGTGTTCAGTGTGGAGTCAGTATCAAGTAGGGCATTTGTCTAAATACCATAGAATGTGTTCAGTGTGGAGTTGGTATCCAGCAGGGCATTTGTCTAAATACCATAAAATGTGTTCAATGTGGAGTCAGTATCAAGCAGGGCATTTGTCTAAATACCAATGACTGTTAGTTGTTGAGCTAACATCACAATATCACAGAGCTCAGTATTTGCTATGGCCACTTACCCACCAGCTAAATTCTTGTTATTGTAATTTCCATAAACATTTTTATAGTGATACTTGTAATAAATGAAACACCTGTGTGACACGCCATGAACCCATAAAACCTTTGGGAATGATTCAAACCGATATGGCAGTCATGTTTGGGATTTACTTTTATGTTTCTTATGGATGAGTTTTCAGTGTGGAAACTTTAGTGGACAGTTGGGCATTCATTCCCTTTATCTCCATGGTATTGAACTTAATAGTTAGCCTTAGTTAGGCTGGGTCTGTCTTCTCATATGGCCACATTTCATGGTTTTGTTTGTTTGTTTGATTAGGATTTTTAACATAGCTATAAAAAAAATTCAGTAATATCGCTACGATGTCGGCAGTGAGGCAGTTTATAGGGATGTCTAGCACTGGGACATCATGCTGCAGACATGTAGCAAGATGTCCCACCCAGTCATATAGTGTTGTTCCAATTATCGATTATAACCGATAATCAGTTGGTTGGGTGAGCAAATTCACTAATCGATTGTGAAACTCCATAATCAATTGCACGGTAAGAGAGACAACTGTGAAGCACTCTGCAATGACTAGTTCCCTCCCCATGTTTGTCTTGAAGAAAACCAAGGATTCTGAACATAAGTTTTAAAACGCTGCTAAATATAATACACGCGACAAGTTTTAAAACGCTGCTAAATATAATACACGCGACAAGTTTTAAAACGCTGCTAAATATAATACACGCGACAAGTTTTAAAACGCTGCTAAATATAATACACGCGACAAGTTTTAAAATGCTGCTAAATATAATACACGCGACAAGTTTTAAAACGCTGCTAAATATAATACACGCGACAAGTTTTAAAACGCTGCTAAATATAATACACGCGACAAGTTTTAAAACGCTGCTAAATATAATACACGCGACAAGTTTTAAAACGCTGCTAAATATAATACACGCGACAAGTTTTAAAATGCTGCTAAATATAATACACGCGACAAGTTTTAAAACGCTGCTAAATATAATACACGCGACAAGTTTTAAAACGCTGCTAAATATAATACACGCGACAAGTTTTAAAATGCTGCTAAATATAATACACGCGACAAGTTTTAAAATGCTGCTAAATATAATACACGCGACAAGTTTTAAAATGCTGCTAAATATAATACACGCGACAAGTTTTAAAATGCTGCTAAATATAATACACGCGACATGGATGAAAATGATCTCAAAACAATATAACCATATCCTGGACATGTTTGGATATACATCAGATTTTATAAAGCACAGGAGGGTCCACCAACAAAGGAGAATCAAGTTACCCCAATACTTAAACTTACCAGATGTATAGAAACAAATGTTAATGATCTACCTCCAATTGCCAAACTTACAGATGTAATGTGACAAGAACTTGACAATAGAACACAGGACAAAGATCTAGCTCTGTTTATTCAATCATTCTATGAAGGGTCTGGAGTTTCTTGCTGACAGTCAGCGAGCAGATGGACATGCTCTGCTTTTGAAGGTTACTCTTGATGTCAAAGTGAATGTTAAAGTGGAGTCAAGAACTAGTGATGAACAGCCTTCAGACACATTACCACCTCTACCAATATTACCATCACTATTAAATGTCCTGGGATCGAAACCAAATTACCTCCAAATATTATCTATAAAAGTAATTTTCCTTAGGCCAGTGCACATTGTTCTGCTTTAAACATGTATATTAATAATATACTAAATATCAGAGATGACAATGATAAAAATGTGGTTACACCTAGTATAACAAACAAGAAAGCAAAGGTCAATGTTGACATGGATAATTGGCTGCTAGATGTTGATTGTCTTGGTGAAAGTCAGCAACCAATAACTGATGTCATTCACCAGGAGGTTTCTAGATATCTAGTTGCTGCTCCATATGATACCAGTCTCACAATGTTACAGTGGTGGAAACAAAACTGCCAGTTCTAACCCCACCTTAGCTTACTAGGTCAGAAGTACCTAAGTAGTCCGGCATCATCTGTATCCAGTGAGATGATATTAGACTGGCTGGACATCTTGTTAGCAAGAAACAGGCTCATTTGAAGCTATGGCATAATATTTTGTAGTAACCAATTATAACTGATTTGGCCACTGGAGCAGTTACATTTCATGGTAAAATTCAGATTCTTTAGCAAATAAATTTGAATAATTAAACTTTAAATTAAATTAAATAATTAATAATTAAACTTTAAGAGCTCAGTTTACCAGATGGACTGACATTTAATTGCATAAACGAAATATGTACAAGTTGACATCAGTAGATAAAAAAATTCTTCTGTTTCTACAGCTCTTACTTTATTTTATACAAACTGAAAAGATGTGTGAAAATTAATAATGTTAACAGTTGGTTTGATTTGTGATTGTTCTCATTTGGCTTGTCACTTCACAGCTTGGTATTTTTTATTATTACATCAAGCTTCAAATTATAGAAAACTTACACTTTGTTATATGATGTTATATGTTTTCTCTTCCAGTCTTATGTGACCAATGTATGGCAGCTTTATTTGGTGATGGCTCCACTGGTGACAGGTCTAGCCTCACAGAACATTGTGATAAGTAGTGCTCTTACCAAAACAGTGGAACATGCAGATACAGGTAAAATATGCAATGCATTAATATAGCATGTAACAAACAGGTAAAACATACAATATACAACAGAAACTTATAATATACAGGTGAAACATATAATATACAGGTGAAACTTACAATAGACAGGTGAAACTTATAACAGAGAGGTGAAACTTACATACATGTGAAACTTATAAGATATAGGTGAAACTTATAATATACAGGTAAAACATAATATACAGGCAAAACTTATAATATACAGGTGAAACTTACAATATGCAGGTAAAACATATAATATACAGGTAAAACATAATATGCAGGTGAAACTTATAATATACAGGTAAAACTTATAATATACAGGTAAAACATATAATATGCAGGTGAAACTTATAATATACAGGTAAAACTTATAATATACAGGTAAAATTTATACAGGTAAAACTTATAATATACAGGTACCATATATACTTATGTATATATCTTAGCCATCTGTTAGCTACACAGACCCAGATCTTGTACCAGCAGATCTGGATCTATGTTGGGATTAATCAATTAAATAAAGAACATACATGCTTATCTGTGTTGGGATTAATCAATTAAGTAAAGAACATACATGCTTATCTGTGTTGGGATTAATCAATTAAGTAAAGAACATACATGCTTATCTGCATTGGGATTAATCAATTGAATATAGAACATACATGCTTATCTGTGTTGGGATTAATCAATTAAGTAAAGAACATACATGCTTATCTGTGTTGGGATTAATCAATTAAATAAAGAACATACATGCTTATCTGTGTTGGGATTAATCAATTAAGTAAAGAACATACATGCTTATCTGTGTTGGGATTAATCAATTAAATAAAGAACATACATGCTTATCTGCATTGGGATTAATCAATTGAATATAGAACATACATGCTTATCTGCGTTGGGATTAATCAATTGAATATAGAACATACATGCTTATCTGTGTTGGGATTAATCAATTAAATAAAGAACATACATGCTTATCTGCATTGGGATTAATCAATTGAATATAGAACATACATGCTTATCTGCGCTGGGATTAATCAATTGAATATAGAACATACATGCTTATCTGTGTTGGTATTAATCAGTTAAATAAAGAACATACATGCTTATCTGCGTTGGGATTAATCAATTAAGTAAAGAACATACATGCTTATCTGTGTTGGGATTAATCAATTGAATATAGAACATACATGCTTATCTGCGTTGGGATTAATCAATTGAATATAGAACATACATGCTTATCTGTGTTGGTATTAATCAGTTAAATAAAGAACATACATGCTTATCTGTGTTGGGATTAATCAATTAAATAAAGAACATACATGCTTATCTGTGTTGGGATTAATCAATTAAATAAAGAACATACATGCTTATCTGTGTTGGGATTAATCAATTAAGTAAAGAACATACATGCCTATCTGTGTTGGGATTAATCAATTAAGTAAAGAACATACATGCTTATCTGTGTTGGGATTAATCAGTTAAATAAGAACATACATGCTTATCTGTGTTGGGATTAATCAATTAAGTAAAGAACATACATGCTTATCTGTGTTGGGATTAATAAGTTAAATAAAGAACATACATGCTTATCTGTGTTGGGATTAATCAATTAAGTAAAAAACATACATGCTTATCTGTGTTGGGATTAATAAGTTAAATAAAGAACATACATGCTTATCTGTGTTGGGATTAATAAGTTAAATAAGAACATACATGCTTATCTGTGTTGGGATTAATCAATTAAGTAAAGAACATACATGCTTATCTGTGTTGGGATTAATCAATTAAGTAAAGAACATACATGCTTATCTGTGTTGGGATTAATCAATTAAGTAAAGAACATACATGCTTATCTGTGTTGGGATTAATCAATTAAATAAAGAACATACATGCTTATCTGCATTGGGATTAATCAATTGAATATAGAACATACATGCTTATCTGAGTTGGGATTAATCAATTGAATATAGAACATACATGCTTATCTGTGTTGGGATTAATCAATTAAATAAAGAACATACATGCTTATCTGCATTGGGATTAATCAATTGAATATAGAACATACATGCTTATCTGCATTGGGATTAATCAATTGAATATAGAACATACATGCTTATCTGTGTTGGTATTAATCAGTTAAATAAAGAACATACATGCTTATCTGCGTTGGGATTAATCAATTAAGTAAAGAACATACATGCTTATCTGTGTTGGGATTAATCAATTGAATATAGAACATACATCCTTATCTGCGTTGGGATTAATCAATTGAATATAGAACATACATGCTTATCTGTGTTGGGATTAATCAATTAAATAAAGAACATACATGCTTATCTGTGTTGGGATTAATCAATTAAGTAAAGAACATACATGCTTATCTGCGTTGGGATTAATCAATTGAATATAGTTTTATCACATTTGACTGTTATTTTGAATTTAGAATGTGTTGATTGTATATTTAATTTACAGAATAAATAATATGATCACATGTTTGTGCCTTTATTTTTAAATTTATAAAATCAATAATATAATCACATGTTTGTGCCGTTATTTTTAAATTTACAGAATCAATAATATGATCACATGTTTGTGCCTTTTTTTTAATAGCCTTTATCGGATGTGGTACAGTGAGTAAATATTTTGATTATAGTCAAAAGTATATTTATTTGTATTAAGTGGAGATCAGGTCACACTTGATATTGTACATGTCTCACATTTACAGATGTTTGTTAATAACATGTATTTTTCCCTGGTGAAATAGAAATGAAAATTCAGTAGTAAAAATATTGTGCCTTGAATTTTCTATGCTTATATATATTAATTTCTATGATTATAATAAATGCATCTTTTATTTTCTTTTTTCTTTCAGGTGCCATGTTGGGGTTAAACATGGCTGTCAACTCTCTGATTCGAACAATGTCTCCCACAGTTGGAGGAATCATGCTTTCAAGTTATGGATTTCCCATTTTTGGTTATTTTGGATTTGGCATTTCCATCCTTGTTACATCGGTGCTATTTGTAAAACTGAGAGACCGAGATTAATTTAGCATTGATGTTAGTTTCTTTTTACTAGAGTGTTTTATGTTTACTGTGAAATGCGATTTTTATTTGACTTTCCAGTGCTGATAAATCTCTATAAAATCTCTTTTGGATTTAAACAAGAACACAGTGGCATGGAGTCACTGCGTCATTGTAATAGTACACTTGGATAATGCAAAAGACACTTATAATATGCAGTCTGGTGTGACTCGGATTTTCTTATTGAAAGTACCAAAAGAATTGACAACTATTTCTCAAATCTGATGAAAACTGTGATAAAAATTAGTAAATAAAACTGTGACATAACACATTTTATTATCAAACATGGTATGAGCCTGGAATATTAGAATCAGTGGTGTGAAATTCACAAGTTTTATTTAGAAACCTAATATTTTGTTACATTTTCAGGGGAAAATATATTCCTAATAAACTGTAAATAAAGATATATCGGAAAATATTGATCAATGACAAATTTCGGTAAATGCTAACAGTTGGCAACACAATAAGAAATAAACATCAATAAAAGGTGAAACTTGTGTTCCAATATTATCTTTTAACTACAATCATGATGTTATCTCTTCTGTTAAAACATATACAGTCAGTTGAAAAAGGTGAACACTTGTGTGAGAACCTAATTAACTGCCAAGTCTGGTTTGATTTGCAATCTGCAATAGATCAGTTTTGTATTTTGTAGTTAATTACTTATTTTGTATTAAATCATGTAAGGGAGGTAACAAAGCATTTAAAGGCATGCAGATCTAACATTTATAAGCTCTTGTGAACACTATTGTGTCTCAAAGAATTCATTTCATTTGATCAATTGAACACAGTTTCAGATCTTATGTAATTAACATCATAAACGAGTGTGTGTTTTGTGTGTGTGTACACATCAGTAATCTATCCATTTGTAAATGAGATCATTAAGAAAAGGGTACCAAACAAAAGGCATTATAACATGAGTAAAAGGCTTAGTGTCGTAGATGGAGTTCATAATGGAGAGAGAAGGACTGAAATTTTGTAATTAACATAAACATCCGGAGTTGACACTTAGTGTCATAGATGGAGTTCATAATCATGAGAGAGAGACCGAGTTGACACTTGCAGAAAAATGTCATTACATTAGCCTGATTCTGGTTATGGATTTAAATGGAAATAATCATGACTAATCAGAAACTACCTACAGTCTAGAATGTGTTGTTTAATTGCTCAGCCATGTCATCTTTCAGTTAATAGTGTTGCTGACAGTTTATTTCGCACACATCTTCCAGACAGTAAAATAACAAAGGATTACTCGTGTGAAGAAAAAAAGCCGATTCAGCAATAAAATCACACAGAATTCAGAGCATCAGTGAAAGATGAAACCTTGGAATCGATAATGATTGAAACAATAAATAAAATGTGGTGTGAAAAAGGCTCATATGTTTTGCCTATGTTTGTGTGCACTCTTGCACCTTTTAATTGGGCACCCAAATGGAACATGGTGCCCATTCAGACGGTGCAAGAGTGCAACACCTGCATCTTTGACTTTATAAAATAATTAAGGAAGGTACTGTCCAACTTTATGAATATTTATAGATGTTGTAAAAAGGTAGGCAACAAAAAAAATCAGTATTTGATGCTGTTTTTGTTTTTGTCATAAGCAGTCAGCATTTTTGTACCCCAGGGTTTGAAGCTATGCATGCTGAAAACTCATAACGAGATAAAAAAGATCCAGGTAGAGTATATCTCTTAAAACATAACATCTTTGATCTAACCTTTAGATCAGAAAATAATGAGTACTTTTAATGCAGATTTATATCACTCAGTGCAGAGGACATTTGCGACAAATCTGCAAAGACCCATAGTTCTCAGATTGGTCTTATATTGTGGAGCGGTGTATGTGTTGTAACAAAGACTGTTCCATGGTTAAATATGTGTCAGAAAAAACAAATTGTCAGTCTGGTAAGAAAATCATTCTCAAAGGAGGTCTAGTGTTGAGTAATTCAGACATTACTTCTCTTTGAAGGAAGCAATTCAGTTTTTCTATATCGCCATGTTGTGGATGGAGATCCAGAGGTTTGGTTGCGTAAAACATCATGTAGTTAACCAATCGAAGACTTTATGGAGCAGTATAGAAATAAAGGATATCACAAAGAAATTTACCCGATTTCAAAATGTAAAGTGATATTTGTTTAGTGTACAAAAAGCTGTAAATATTATTATGTACTAATTCAATTGCGTATTTGTTTTCTTTCTTTTATGCTATCTGAATTTATGTTTGCATTTGCTATTTAAAACAGTCTAAATAGATCTATTTAATAATATAAAAATAAATATTGAAAATGACACAAGTTTTGATGTTGTTTTTGTAAAACCCAAACACAACATTAGGAATTATTTTCTGCTACCTCTAGAATCTTGCCATTCCAGACAGACAGAAACAGCTTTATGGACTCGTGGTACTTATTCAGTTTAGTAAACCTATGCAAATACATGTACCATGATATTAAAAATTCAATAACTTAAAATTTTAGAGTGCCCATGACAAACCTATATTTATCAGTAGATATGAAACCTGGATGTCAGCTTCTGTGTAGAGGAAAGGATATGAGTAGTGTCATTTTCTGGACCTGTTAGAAACGTGCTTACAATTCAACACCAAAGAATCAGATGCTAATTTTAGGATTTAGTGTTCCAAACTGAAATTCCATCAGTAAAACAATGTCTCTATTTTTTCATTTACAACTAGGATAAGCTCTCAAAATATTCTTTTTTTAAAAAAAAAATAACTTACATTGTTAACCGATCCTGGCCAGCCCAACCCATAAATACTCTTATTTTACGTTCAAGGTAGGTGGACACATATATCAAGATTTGGTACTTATGGCATAGAAACACAAATTGGGTTATTTACTGCCAGAGCAGTAAAGTAAGTGGAATTGCTAAAGGAAATACCATTATAGCTTACCCTTCTCTGATGGTATGTTTCAACCTATATCTTCCTGTTTCTCAGTTGAAACTCTAGGTTGCAATTATATCCATCAAACTCTTCTAATTACCTCCCCTTAATTTTGTACCAAGTATTTTACACCATCCACCATTTATAGTTAGTGTTATAATATACAACTAGTATAATTAGCAATTTTGTGTTTGACAGAATTTATTTGTGCTCCCCACTCTCCAAATCTGACAATCTGGCATGTGTGTAGATGGTGACCACCTGTCACTGTCTTGTCAAGGTTGGAACCACCTGTCGCTGTCTTGTCAAGGTTGGAACCACCTGTCAACTGTCTTGTCAAGGTTGGAACCACATGTCACTGTCTTGTCAAGGTTGGAATTGTTTGATCTCGGCTGATATTGCGATTTGAATTTTTGAAAGAATCTGAAAATGGGTGCTACTGTGCCAGAATGGTCATTTTCAGAAATCATACATACATGCAAGAGGTCCTCTGCCGCATCAAACAGGTCAGAGTTGACTCCCTTGCAAAAATAGGTACAGGCAATGCTTGATTTACACCATTGATGTGTTCCCAAGATTATGGTGCAAGTTTTCCCATGGGATAATTGTAAATTAAGGAAATTCTTGGGCAAATTATATCCAGAAGTTTTCAAGAAACTATTTCATAATTTTCAAACAGATTAAGGTACATTAGCTGCGGGAAAGTCACAGCTTGTGGCACTCACAATGCTGTAAAATTAAGCACAGCGACACAAAAAAAAGTTTTTTTTTTTTTATCATAAATGGTACATAAATGGAGTCTCATCTATAATCTGAAAGAGGTAAGTTCCATACAATAAGCAGTTTTCTTGATGCATCATTGAGGAAGAAGGACAAGGTTGATATAATCAAGAACTCCATACACAAGTGTATAAAATTCAGTGGTGTAGTGCTAAAAAAGAAGAGAGAAAGAGGAAAAAGAAGTGAGGGAATGCAAGTGACTCGGATGCCAGAGAGGTGGATGGAGAACGGTGCACCCAAAACAGTAAGATAATGACATTTCCACTGCACTTCACCTCTAATAAAATTTAAAAAAACAGACCAGTTCTGATTTTCAACACAAAACTATCCATCCAGAACCATGAATTAAATAGAGAAAATTGTTTATATGGTGAACCAAAGCCAAACCGATAAGAACGTTTCTGCAGTATCATCCAGGTACAATGAGTAAGTAGAGTATCCAGAAGATGGATATGGTGTTCTGCAATGCATTGGTGAAATCCCAAGGGCTAAAAATAAGACAATGTAAGGGCACAGCACTGGTAAACCACCCCATGATAGCTGAAGTAAAGGTATTTACATGGAATATGGAAAATACATTTTGGCCAAATCCAGATTGCATATTCACTGCATAGGACAGACAGACGGACAGACAGACAGTCTCCTTAATGAACTTTAGGGCAATACTAGATTTGTTAAGTCATTTCAGGTCTCTTACTGGTCTCAATTTTCCATTGGCTTTCTTGAACCAAAGTCTAACACAGAAGCCAGTGGTTCCATAGTTAGCATGCCAACTTCATGACCAAAAGGGTGCGAGTTCGAGTCCAAAATAGAAGCCATAAGGACTCCATGATTCGCATGCTAACTTTATGACCAAAAGGGTGCAAGTTTGAGTCCAAAAACAGAAGCCATAGTGACTCCATGATTCGCATGCCAACTTTGTGACCAAATGGGTGTGAGTTTGTTGTTGTAGATGTAGTAGGGTTTAATGACATTTTTCAGCACATGGTAGGCTATACATGGCGACTAGTATTAATAGTGGAGGAGTCCAACACAGAAGCCATTGTGGTTCCATAGTTACCATGCCAACCTTGTGACTAAAAGGGTGTGAGTTTGAGTCCAATACAATTTGGAGGAGTGATCCAAATATCTGATTTATGGTTCACTGAAAACGAATGTGGCAAAACTTTCAACAGTGCAAATCTACAGAACATGGTCCACTCATAAGCAACAGTTGGCATAGCAAAGTGTAGGCCACATGATCTTACTTTCCCAACATCACTACATTCATTATAAATGTTAATTAATATCATGCACTATAATATCACAATGAAAGCTGCTTGTGTTGTGAAAAAATTCATACCACCTTGTTATTTGTTACAACAGATACTTGACCCACCACTGTAAAGTCCAAATTGATCAATAATTTTCATCTAAGTTTTCTGATGACATTTAAGGTGCAGAGCATTTAACAATCAGGACAGAATAGACTATGGTTAAATTAACAAAACCGAACAACTATTAAATTTGAAGAAATCCACCTACATGACCTTGTTGACATTTGGTATAATATGTAACACTGGAATACAATAATCAATTCTACATTAGTTCGTAACACTTGGTACTACTTAGTATCACTGTTGACTAATTTAGTTTGTAACACAGGAGACTGCATTAATTTGTAACAATGGAGACTACTTTAGTCTGTAACACAGGAGACTACTTTTTTAGTCTGTAACACAGGACACTAGTTTAATTTGCAACATATGACACTACATTAGTTTGTAACACTGGAGACTAGTCTGTAAAACTGGAGACTAATTTAGTTTGTAGCACATGACACTGCATTAGTATGTAACAATGGAGACTAATTTGGTATAATATGGAACACTAGAATAAATATTCAATTCTATTTCTGGAAAAATGAGAAAATTAAAATAATAAATTCTACATTAGTTCATAACACTTTGGATTCCTTTAGTCTGTAACACAGGACACTACTTTAGTTTCCAACATATAACACTACATTAGTTTGTAACACTGGAGACTAGTCTGTAAAACTGGAGACTAATTTAGTCTAACAAAGGACAATACATTAATTTGTAACACTAGAGACTAATTTAGTTTGTAACACAAGACACTACATAAGTTTGCAATTTATGACACTACATTAGTTTGTAACATTGAAGACTACTTTAGTCTGTAACACAGGACACTTTAAATTTGTAACACTGGAGACTACTTTAGTCTGTAACACAGGACACTACTTTAGTTTGTAACATATGATACTACATTAGTTTGTAACACTGGAGACTACATTAGTTTGTAATACTGGAAACTACTTTAGTCTGTAACACAGGACACTACTTTAGTTTGTAACACTGTAAATATTACAACAGGCAACAATTAAGTTATTACAATAATAAACATGCACCTAAGAAATAAAACACAAATAACATTTAATTTTTTATAATTTATTTCTGTAGACTGTATTGTGAGACACACAATACAATAGACTATTATGTGACATGCATGATACAAAAGGCAAACAATAAAAACTGGCACCATCAGCAAAAAAAATATATCTAAGGATTATAGTAGAATTTTGATATATGTACATGCAATCGCTTACTGAAAAATAATGCATTGATCATTGCTCTTGGAACCAACAAATCAAAGTGAATTTCCATCTCCATTTCCATTTCCAAGTGAATTTCCATCTCCATTTCCATTTCCAAGTGAATTTCCATCTCCTGCTTAAACATAGTGAAGTAGAAAGTTCACAATTGTGAAATCTATGACTTTTAATAATGAGCTATAATTTATTCCATTCAATATTCATATCAATATCCCAAGTTTCTTCAAGGCCAAGAATCGTTTGTCATCCAGAAGCGTGTTAAAAGATCGAAAAATCGCCAGCAAACGAGTTCATGTTGAGAGAATCATTGGTTTAGCAAAAGCATACAAAATTTTATGCAACCCCCTTAATAATTCAGACCAAGCTTTATTGCCCTGTCTGCATTACAAAAGAAAAAAGGGTTTAGAAAAATAATCGTTGACTTTGGCCAAGAAGAAAAAATGAGCTTGTTTTCTTTTAACAAAGTATCAGTGAGATCATACAAGGAAACGGGAACCAAGTTCCATGTCCAAGAACACAGAAAACTGATGTGGGCTGACCTGTTAAAGGATTGAACCTACAACCCCTGAATTATAAGCACTAGCAAGCTACTATGGTTCCTTGATAAAAATCCTTGACTGATACATAAGATGCTGATAAACAAAGTGTATCATGGTTCATCACTGATTATTAAACGACTTTATTTGATACAAACTTTAAAATATGGACCTATGACCCTGACCTTGAGTATCGAAGCTCCATCATGCAATGCAACATATCTTGATTCTATAGAACAACCCATAAGGACGACGTAGTTACTGCAAAAATTAGAATTGGTCATTTTAATTCTTGCAGTAACTATGTCGTCCTTATGAATTAGAATTGCAAGAATTAGAATTGGTCATGGGGCCCCGAGTGGCCGAGTAGTCTAAAGTGCTGTCCGTTACGGATCACTGCCATCTCACCTCTGTCTGCATGGGTTTGAGTCTAAGATTCGGCTAATGTAGTTATGTGAGAAAGCTTGCCAGTAGCTTCTCGTGGGTCAGTGGTTCTTTCCGGGGGTTTTCCAGGTTCTTCTTCCACCATTAATACTGGTCGCCATGTATAGCCTATATTGTGCTGAAAAATGGCGTTAAACCATAAAAAAATAAATAAGAATTGGTCATACTTATAAAACCCAATCCTATATATCAATGAGTGAAGACACACGAGTGCATCTTTTGCAACAATCACAACACTGAGCTATTATTATGATATTGAATGACCTCCAAAATGAGTGTGTTTGATTCGGATTTTAAACTTAGCTTTAAAAAAAATTTCAGTCATATCATTACGATGTCTGTAGTGTGGCAATTTATATTAATGTCTAGCACTGGGGCATCATGCCACATACATGTAGCATAATGTCCCAACCAGTCCCATTATCCTGACACAAGGCCGACCAGTCCCATTATCCTGACACAAGGCCGACCAGTCCCATTATCCTGACATCAGTCTGATCAGTCCTAACACTAACCTCTTAATGCTGAGTGAAAGTAAGGCAGCTGTTAGTACCATTTTTGTAAGTCTGAGATATGACTCATAGAACCCATGAATTCCTGCATCCAATGCAGACGCTCTAACCACAAGACCACCGGAGTGGTCTCTCCAAAGTGAAACACATCACATCCTCAAGTGATACTGAAAAAGCATACCAATTTTCATCCTTTATTATCAAACGGGCTTTAAAGGTATAGAGTCGAGGGGATAGTGACCATGACCCTGAAGATAGGATCCCCACTATAAGTGACCATGACCCTGAAGATAGGATCCCCACTATAAGTGACCATGACCCTGAAGACAGGATCCCCACTATAAGTGACCATGACCCGGAAGATAGGATCCCCACTATAAGTGACCATGACCCTGAAGATAGGATCCCCACTATAAGTGACCATGACCCTGAAGACAGGATCCCACTATAAGTGACCATGACCCTGAAGATAGGATCCCCACTATAAGTGACCATGACCCTGAAGATAGGATCCCCACTATAAGTGTGTGATAAACCTAGTGATGATATGTATACATGCCATATTCCATCCCATAATACCAATTTAAAGGTCTACAGCAGAAGGGAAAATGTAATGGAAATTCTACAGCAGAAGGGAAAATGTAATGGAAATTCTACAGCAGAAGGGAAAATGTAATGGAAATTCTACAGCAGAAGGGAAAATGTAATGGAAATTCTACAGCAGAAGGGAAAATGTAATGGAAACTTAGCTTGCGCCTGGAGCTTGAAAATATGATCCCAACATGGAACACAACATGTCATTTAGTGCTGATGTACAAGTATACTAAACTACATCCCTCAATTTCAAATGACACTGGAATAATTAATCAATACTTTATTCTGTAATACTGAAATAATTATTAACTTCTACTTGGTAACACTGGAATAACTACAATAATCATTTCTACTTTAGCAGAGTGAACAGGGAAGTATGATATATGGACATGCAGACATTTGGACAGATGTCATATGCAGTCATTATATCTCTAGCTTTTCTCGGAAAGACAGGGAACCAATACAAGAATTGTTTTATTCTAATGACTATCACATTTAATGGCAACTAAAATCTTTATTTTTTAATAAAAAGAATACTGCCCATGTGGTCACATAATAATCGCTTTTTATTTCTTCATGGTTAGTACAGTCTGAACATTTTTTTCTATAACTTAAAACTGTTTGCACCGACGTACTCCAAACAATTATTGCATTTATGGCATTTGTCATATATAATGTTCTGTAGTGCAATATTATCATAAATGTGATATTAGCAGTACATTAAAAATAACTTTACAATCACAATGACCAAATACATATTAATGAATCACCTATAAGCTAATTAATAATTAGTTGGAGTTAAAACTTATTTATAAGGAGATTGCTTTACAACGCCGAACTGTCTGGCACCAATTTGCAACTTCGGAATTATGAGTATTAGCAAATTAATAACTAGTATGAAACTCATACAAGGAGACTGCTTTACAATATAACTGTGACCTGTATCATCTTATAATTTCGAACGATGATTCTGTTTAGCCAGTGATTTCATAAGTAAAAAATCATAATATTTTTCTTATTCTGTTAAATACCTATGGCCAGTGAATTCATTGTCTCTGCAGTGTAACAATTTTGCAGGTGTAGTACAGATGTTATTGTATCATCAAGTTACATGTATACAAGCATGTCTTTTTTTCATTTCATTTATGTGGTTTATGCTAACAAATTTTGACAGTGTAACAATGTTTGTAATTACAATACAAGAAATCTCTGTACACATCATTGTTTAAAAATATTAAAATTTCTCCCACTCCCTCTCTGTCACAGAATCATTACCATACAGCATTTCAACATTAAATGTCATAACATCTGAATGGCAGAATTTGTCTTGCATTTTCAGTTGCTGATTAAAATATAAATATAACATGGTATGGAATTTCAAGTACACACTGTGATACATTAATAATATACAAATATAACTTATCAATTTACATACTCAAGTATTCTGACACAAATACATTCTTCTCGTAATGAAGCATACAACACAGATGGACATGGGTAAAAATACATGAGTGGGGAATAAACTCCGTTACTATCCTATTAAAAATGTTGCCCTGAATATGTCAATAATTTTTCAGGGCTAACATAATACTTTGCCCAGAAGATCAGTATGTGTTAAAAGTTTTGCTGGGCAATGAAAATTTTACATAACTTATCTAGAATGTTGTAAAACTTAAAAAATATATGGATTCTATTTTGTGTTATTTCATGAAATCCTCAATCTGAACAAGTAGAAATGTGTCAAGTGTTTGAAGCACTATAACGAGTTATAAGGACAAGTAGAAATGTGTCAAGTATTTGAAGCACTATAACGAGTTATAAAGACAAGTAGAAATGTGTCAAGTATTTGAAGCACTATAACGAGTTATAAGGACAAGTAGAAATGTGTCAAGTATTTGAAGCACTATAACGAGTTATAAGAACAAGTAGAAATGTGTCAAGTATTTGAAGCACTATAACGAGTTATAAGTACTGTTCTATTTAAATATATATGGCACTCTTGGAAAGTAGTTTTTCAAAAAGATCTGCCATTGAAATTTGATTTCATTGTTCATATTAAAATGATAAGACAATTCTAAACTGTATCCATAGGTGAGCACTACACTTTAAATGTGCCTTCCCTTTCTGGAAATTGGACTTTTGTCTTTGAAGAGGCAAAGGTCTTATGCATGTTCTATAGCATTAAAGAAAAAACTAGATTTCAAGATAAGATGTTTATATTTCATGAAAATATGGTTTTTTTTATATATAAACAATGCAGTGCTTGGTGTGTATACCTCATAAAAAGATTGGGGGGGGGGGTATATATACAATGCAGTGCTTGGCGTGTACACCTCATGAAAAGATGGGACGGGGTTAATATACAATGCAGTGCTTGGCATACATCAGCTTGCATCAAATTCATAAAAGAATATTTTCTTTAATATTTTTGGTCATTCCATTTTTACAAGCTTCTACACATAACAGGATAACAACAATTTCAAGTCAGGAAACTGATAGGAGATATGTCAAAGTGAGATATTTTGGAAGAGAATTGTGTAGAAACCGGAAAAAAATTTGGAAACAAACATGACACTTTAACTTTATATGCAAAGCAATATAATTAAAAAAATCAATTTTAGACAGGCTTATACGTAATCACACTTTGAGTTGAAAATGTACACAAACATTTTTTAAAATTACAATATATGACTTAAAAAGAACATTGACAAAGTTAATGTCACATGAAGGAATCACCAGAAATATCTTACATGTACTTTTCACATGTTAAAATCAATGACATGAACATAACACTTTCAGTGTCTCTTTAACAGTCATTAAATTTCCATGATCATTTTTTTAAACAAAATTTTAATTTTTTTCAAAATATTTGCCTTAAGTATCATGACAATTTTCTAGAAAGAAACAGGCACAACATCTGGTAAATTTTCCAAGCAAGCAGTTCCACAGCAGTGATTTGAAAATCTATCTATTAACTTCAAAATAGTTATTAAAAATTAAAATGAACAGCTAAATATAACCTCCACTAATTCAGTCGACCAACTTAAGAAAAAAGTGAATTTCACCATGATTAGCACTATAAGACTGGTCTATTCTATTACTGTAATTTTTGATAATTGGCGATTGCTCTTTTATTCTGTGAGTTGTTTATCATGTTTTTCTCATGAAAAAATATAATGGTGACTGACATACAACTTTTTAAATAAAAATTTCACAAAAACTGGATAAGAAATGTTGCAGTTAAAGAGATCAAAACTGTAAATGAAAAAAAGTATTGTAATGGCTAAAGTGTGAAATATTAACTATGCAAGTACAAGTTGGCCATATTTAATAACATGGTGCTGGCCATATATAATATGGTGTTAGCCATGTCATACCATGGTGATGGCCATAGTTATTAACCATGGTTGCTGGCTGTATTTAGTACAAAGGTGTTGGCCATATGTTATACCATGGTGTTGGCTATATTTAGTACAATGGTGTTGGCCATATATAATAGCATGATGTTGGCCATATATAATACCATTGTGTTGGATATATTTAGTACTATGGTGTTGGCCATGTATAATACTATGGTATTGGCCATATATAATAGCATGATGTTGGCCATATGTAATACCATGGTGTTGGATATATTTATTACTATGGTGTTGGCCATATATAATAGCATGATGTTGGCCATGTATAATACTATGGTATTGGCCATATATAATAGTATGATGTTGGCCATATGTAATACCATGGTGTTGGCTATATTTATTATTATGGTGTTGGCCATATATAATAGCATGATGTTGGCCATATGTAATACCATGGTGTTGGATATATTTAGTACTATGGTGTTGGCCATATATAATAGCATGATGTTGGCCATATGTAATACCATGGTGTTGGATATATTTATTATTATGGTGTTGGCCATATATAATAGCATGATGTTGGCCATATGTAATACCATGGTGTTGGATATATTTAGTACTATGGTGTTGGCCATATATAATAGCATGATGTTGGCCATATGTAATACCATGGTGTTGGCTATATTTATTATTATGGTGTTGGCCATATATAATAGCATGATGTTGGCCATATGTAATACCATGGTGTTGGCTATATTTAGTATAATGGTGTTGGCCATATATAATAGCATGATGTTGGCCATATATAATACCATTGTGTTGGATATATTTAGTACTATGGTGTTGGCCATGTATAATACTATGGTATTGGCCATATATAATAGTATGATGTTGGCCATATGTAATACCATGGTGTTGGATATATTTAGTACTATGGTGTTGGCCATATATAATAGCATGATGTTGGCCATATGTAATACAATGGTGTTGGCTATATTTAGTACTATGGTACAAGCCATATTTAACATTATGGTGTTGGCAATATGTAATACTATGGTACAGGCCATATTCAATAATATAGTGTTGGCCATATAATACCATGATGTTGGCCATATTTAATACTAAGGTTGGACATATTTAACACTTAAGTCGGCCAAATTTAATACCATGGCGTTGACCTATAAAATGTGCAGTTACAACATATGAATCATTTCACCGTCCATTGGTGATTTACTTGGAACTGGTATTTAATGGTCTTTTGATGTTTAATGGCACAAGGACACATGTAGGATATTTAGTCCAGAGGCAAGCTGGAACAAAATGATTTGCCCTAGGCCATGCCATGGTTGCTGACCAAAGCATCATTTTGGTCAAGAGCCTGGATAACTATGCAACCACTGCAGTTGATGAGGTATATTGTTCTTGAACTCAATATTCAATTTTTTTTCAATTATGGCCAAAATAATTAAATATTTTTCAAGAATGTCCTTTCAATCGTTCCAATTATTTTTACTACATGTATATCCTTACTGTCCGACTTTGTAAATTAACATCAAATGGAGTTTTCTTTTTTATATTTATATGCCCCTCCAATTCTCCGACTTTGTTAATATGCCTGAAATCCTCAAGAGAGGTTTTGTGCTGTGGGGTCATGTCTCCAACTGTCTGCGTCTCAGTTCCTAATTCCAAATGACACAAGACAAAAACTGAAATCCATCAAATTTTGTGATGTAAAAGTGCTGATGTTAAACTAAAAAATATTCTCGATATCCATTTTGCAGCTACGAAAACATATGCTTGTGCACTATTTCTATTAATTCTAACACAAAGCTATAGTTGACATTTGACTGTCTGGATAGAATACATCCCAAATTGAGTTTGCTTTTTGCCAATGAAGCTCATGTTGATCAGTTTCAATGGCTGACTTCAATGTTTCACTGATTCTAACCAAGTGGGCACAAAGTCAATGCTCATATGTAGAAAATGTTCAGACTTCAGCAAAAAGTCCTTCAGCATTTATTTCCAAGAAGGAATAATGTTGACTTTTGTCCAAAACTAAAATTCTTAGGGGGGGATAATTCCCCATACAGAAGACTCTTAGCGGGGAATACTGAAAATGAGATGTCTTTAACTTTTTACTAAAACAAAAGAAACAGGATAAATATCCTCTAAATAACCCCACATTCTGATCTGGCTGTGGCCCTTTGAAACCCACTGGAATGAATAAAATAAAATCTCAAATGGTAAAGTAATGCAATTACAGAGTTTCAAAGGAAAAAAAACTGTGGTTCTACTCAACTTTTTGTTCAGCGAACATTTATTGGCTTCCAAAAATACTGAGGCATCTTATTTTCATTCCTTGCAAATAAAAAAATTCATAAAATTGTATTGATGAATTACTGAAATATATCACGTTATCACCGAGTTCGATGGGAAACTGAGCTTCAGCTTAGCAATACAAATTTGAGTGCATTTTTTCACCCATTTTTTTAAAAGGCTCTCAAAGGATTCCATTGGTAAAGTACTGAAAACCATCATAAAGTTTTGTGGTGAGTGAATTGAGACTGGACTCAACTAGTTGGTCCACCTGGAGCTGCAGTTGCTCCTCGGTAAGGTTCATATGGAATCTGTCCTTCAATGCCCGAATGGTACTAACACCCTTACAGAAACATGGCAAGTGGGAACCTAGAAATGAAAATAGTACAAATCAAAACTGAAGCTTGATCACATTTTTAACATCCCAGTAATTTTAAGCAGTTATCTTGATAATTCTGATCACAAACAAACAAAAACAATTTAATTATTTAATGAACCTGTGACCCTGCAGTAAAATATGGTAAAATTAGGAATATAACATTTTCATTTATTCAAGGTATAATAAGTCTTGGAATCTAAAATTTGACCCTGTAAACTGCCTATTATATTTCAGTTGTAAAACAGTTCTGATTTTTAAAAAAAAATTGTTAAATCTGTAGACATACTGGCATAATAATGTTTTTAAAAATTTCATACAATAATAATAAATAATAATATTTCCTCAGTCACAAAAAAACAATACTGGTCAAAACAGCTTCCGATTTCACTTGAGCTTTTCCATTTACTCAAATCAGGCCTCTGCTATGGGCTAAAATCTCTTAACCCAAAGCAGAAAAGGCACATAATGAGAATCTTTGAAGAGCTTTTGATCAATATATAGTATATAACTATTCAATGGCTTTACTGTCTGTGGAAGGAGCTAGACAGGTTTTAAATTTGCCAAAATTTGGCTAAGGATTCCTGTTGCCATTCTCAGTGAGGCTGGTACACAACTAATGTCCTTTTAGCAAAATTTGGCTAATTCTTACAAAGCTGTTGTTCACACTCTTAGGTTGAAACCAAATCTTGGCTAAATGAATGCTTAGCCAAAATTTGGCTAAGGATTCCTGTTGCCATACTCAGTGAGGCTGGTACACAACTAATGTCCTTTTAGCCCAATTTGGCTAATTCCTACAAAGCTGTTCTTCACACTCTTAGGTTGAAACCAAATCTTGGCTAAATGAATGCTACACATTTGCCTTTCACATGGATTTAACAAGTGGTTTTTCTATGTACATAATAGTGATGTTGGTGGGAAATAGACTCACCCATAGTATAAATAATAATAATAATACTACTAATAATAATAATGAGGACTTTGTATAGCACCTAATCTTTAGAAGCTCTAAGCATTTTACAACATCTATAATGATTTGACTGCAAAAAAACACATGAAACTATAAAGCAAAAAAAACATGCAGAAAATATTTAAGGTAGGAAACAACATTAAGTCTTTAAGTTTGCTTTTGCAGTTGACATGTTTGTCAGAGTTTTAAGAGACTCTTAAAAGGGCTTACAGTGTCTTTGTGTCTAATTTCATTTAGCAATTCATTCCAAGTTGTTGGGCCCTGGTATGCAAATGAATGTTGTACATATGACTTCATTTTCATAGTGGGAATAATGAGTATATGATTGCCAGAATAAGATCATAAGTATCTTGCTGGTTTGTACACATGGGAGAGGCCAGATAGGTAATACTGGACTGGAGTCCATCAGTGAAATGTAGCAGTCATTGTATGGTACAGAGCAGTGGGGAGGTTTGCTTTATAGAGATGTGTGTTCTGATCATGTTACTCTAACATGGCACAGTTTTAGTACATAATGTACATTAAGCATAAAACCCACATACAATGACAGTGCTAGGGCCTTACTTGTTAGAGTTGGGTTAGAAATAAATCAGTGAATGAAATGACTGTGTATTTTTATCACACCAATGATTTTCATCATTGAAATTGATTTAATCAAACTAGTATTTCGGCAAAAATTGTTAAACCTACAAACTTTATCAAGTATTTAACAGAGAGATGGTCCAACAGGAAGATGGATGTGTACAAAATCTAGAGAAAACCAAACTATTAAAACAAATGTTTAAATATATAAAAACTTTTATTATTAAAGAACATATGACTGAAATGGTGTACATTGTAACAACTTTTACTTTAACATACAAGATCTCTTTTCAATAAGTCTTTTTATGCCTATCGGCAATTTTCTTGAAGCAGGAAGTTCAAATTCCCCTGGTAAAATATTGCTGACTGATATTGTCAGCTATTTACATGATGTCAGTGACACCTTAAATTGCTTTGTTCTGTATAATCTAATTGTAATCTCAGCAGGTGCAACTTCCATGACCTGACCGATTTGAATGATAGTTGCATCTGCAAGGTACAAAACATGTCTCCCAACATCATATCTTCTTCTATCTGCTCGTTCAGCTCGATGTCTGCCTGAGACTTGTTGGGTTATGTATACCTGAAAAATTTGGATCAGTAATTTTTAAATGAATTTTATTTATTTTAAACTAAACTAAGCAAGTCTTTTGAATGATTGTTTTACTGTCATAATAGAAGAAATTAATATAAAAAATAATAAATAATGTTCAAATTTCATTGCAATTTAGTTGGAAAATTAACACTCAGATTCTTCTATTTAAATATCATAATAGGTATCATAATTCTGTGAGATATAATTGAGAGTTGCACATTCAATTTTCATTTATTCTTGCTAAATCAACTTTCTAACTCATCATAAACCATTAGAAGTTTACTGGCACATTTTATTTGAAACATTAAATCATTGTATCTGTATTGTATCAATATTACATAATTGTTTCAATGTAACAGTCTTCAGAGGAAATATTTTGAAGTATTCACTCAGGTGCTTTTATAATTGGTGTTTTCAAGTTTAACATGACATTTCATTTAAAAGGGGAAGTTGAACAAACTATTTATTTGCTTCTTATAAAATATCCATAAAACAATGTATGTCTTTCAGAGATAAATGTTTAGGTACTAAACCATGTTTATTTTGGAACAATTGCCCATTACATTTGACTGTAGTGTTTCATGAGAACAGATATTTGTTTGGAAAATGTACTCTTCAATTTGTCCAGATGACTAAGTAATGATTAAAATCTTTAAAAGAACACTATATATATATATATATATATATATATATATAATTTGGCCATCTACATATCCATAAAATAAGTGTTCTACATCTCCCTCCCCCACTCAAGTAAATTCAAATTTTTAAAACTGATTTGAATTGTATTAAAAATGGTCTGGTCATAAACACATGCCGAAAATCATACATGTTTATTTATATTTGTCCAAAATCTGATGACAGTTAGATTTTGATATAAACTAAGTCTCAAATGTTAAAGGACTGATTTAACATTTAAATATGGCTTAAATTGTGTACAACTCTTTTTATCTGATTTCGGATGCATATAACATTCCTTCAGATTTAAATTTTTCAGATTTATGGTGTTATTGTAATGGTGCTGATGGATATGACAGTTTCAATGAAAACACTAATCTTGTTGTGTACAAGGAAGGTGTCTGAAAATAACAAATATGACTTTATATTCCGTACATACCTGCATACAGTCTTGTCATTGACCTTGAAAGTCTGTGTTTTTGTATGTTTATATGTCACTGCACATTCTCGGATGATGCTAATGAGTACTGTCATCCGTTTAGGTCCTTCAGGTAGTATATGCAATTTTTGTCGCCAGACTAAAATGTCCTCCATTGTAAAGTTGTCATTACAATGACTATTGCACACACATGCCACAGATTTTTCCTTTTCAATGAAAGTTAAATCTAATGCAGCTCTTCTTCTTTTCACATTGAAATCTGCAACATATGGCATTTGAAATTGTCTTCAGATTTTAGTATGCAGATAGATTTTAAAACAAACATTAATGTTATGCATATGATGACGCTAGTAATTTTGTGATGTTTTCATACTAATGCATATATTTAAACTGCTTAATAATTTGTATCTTTCTGTTTTTCTTTTAATATAATTAAGATACAGAGCTTTATTAAGATTCAAAGAAGATTTACTGAAAAAGTCAAATAAAATTAGAAGAATTAAGTAATGATACTAAAATGATTTTAATGCAGGAAAATCAGGACACTTAAATAATTAAGCATATAAACATCCATAACTAATTAGCCTCAAAGTTATATTGGTGGAGTACCGTAGGTGAATAATGCATGACTGAAATGAAAATATATTTCACTCTACCATTTCAGTGTTTTTTTTCCATGCTTTAAGTTTGTAATCTAAGTGGCAATTACTGTAGTAGTAGTAGTAGTAGTTGCTATTCTTGCTGTGTAACAAATGCAAATTGTAATTTACCTAAATTAGACACACAAGATGACAACCGTTTCTGAACAAATCTTGTTGCTGGGAGACCGATATCTGCAAGATAAAAAAATTAAGTCTCAACCTGTTAGTTCTTGCTGCAGTCTTTAATTCACCTAACATACCTTTTAAAAGTTACGCAACTATCATTCTGAGTTTTCTTTTCCTACTGCTGATGATAACTAAATATTTGAATGCATTTATGCCAATAGCATTTTACTTATAAAAATACTGATATCAAGAGTATATTCTCTATTTATTTTAAAAGAAATACATAGTAATTATTCAAGTAGACATCTGGACCAGAGAACTGTTGATAATCAAAATGAATTCCATCAGTGGTCACCAGGCAGGAATCTTGTGATGGAAACTAAAAATGCTATTAATTTTTTTTTAAAAATCTTTGCAGTGAACTGAAAGATAAATAATTTCATTTTGTTATAGCATTTTCCATCAGAATCTGAATCTGATTTATGTTCAAAACTTGCTGTTATCTTATAGTATGCAGAGAGAAAATATTACAGCGGGAAAAAAACATTTCAGTACTTGCAACATAAAGTTTATGAAGACAAAATAAAATCTACTGGTTTAGGAGTGAATATCTTTAGTCAAAATATGTAAATCTACTGGCCTGAAATCTTTTACATGTAATGCTAAAAATATCTTTAGAAAATTTTACACTTAAATTTGATAAAATGTAATACATGCTCATAGGGTCAACTTCACAGCATAAATTTACAAAACTATGCCAAATCTAATTCATACTGAGTATGCTCTGATTAGATGTGGGCTATGCTTACTGAATGGAATAAAAATCCCTGAATAGTTTAATAAAAGTACATAATACTAATAGATAATTTAACATAATATAACTATGTACTATTGTTTATATTCTGCTTATTTTATTAACCTATAGAATGTTTACAAATTAGCAATTTAAATCTATACACACCTTTGTTGAACTCATTTCCAAGAAGTTTTCTGTGTAAGTCCTTGTCCATTCTCTTCACACTTTGGACATATCAGGTGAACTTCTCTGGTTGCAAGAAAACTAACCTTATTTAAACTGCTGTAACTGGTTGAATGCCTTCTACCAGTTCTGCCTCTATCAAGGCTATTACATGCCCAGCAGGCAGCTTTTAAGCACTCAGCAAGATCAATGAAAACCTGTCATGATCAAAGGAATTTTACACCAAGACCATGGCCTGGAGAGAGCCATACACTGACTAAAAAATAAGGCACTTGGTTTTATGAATTGTGTTACTTGTCCAGCTATCATAGTAGAGTATGCAAACTCCATGATAATACAAATTCAATAATGTTAGATGTTTAAATGCTGATGATCTTACCTATATTTCTAGGCATATCCTTAATGACAGCTTCTGTGTAGACTGAAAAGCCAAAAGTTATGGCATTTTCTGTCATTCCAAGTGTTTGAAATGTTTCCAATATGTCACCAAAGAATCTGGTACAAATTTCAGCAACCTTATTTTAAGTCTCTACTTTTTTCATTTGAAAAAAGGATCAGCTTTCTAAATATTTTGTAAAGTAAATTATTGCATCCACTATCAACTAATCCTAGCCAGCCAGACACACAGAGATATATCACATTCCACCTATTTCCATCAAAGTTGTGTATTGTGAGTCTTTCATGATGAATTTAAATAAATACTACTAAGCTCATGAATATATGGGGGAAATTATCACTGAGAATAACGTTAAACTAATCATCATCAATTAAGTTATCATGGATGGAATATCCTCAGATATTATATATTAATCACAATAATGTAGATCAAGTATTATCTTAATAGTATAGTTTTACTGTTCCAGAATTTGTTTCATTACAGCCCATTCAAAACTTGGACATGATGTCTTTTTAATCATATAATTTACACAACTGCAGCTAGACAATACAAATATATGTGCTGCTCTTTAGCTTTGGAGGCAACACAGTTAACAATAGCATGATCCTATTTCCATTCATGTTTTCAACCTTAAACAGTTAACCAACCCACCAATAAACATGGTCACATTTTAGACTGAAGTCTTCATAGACCTGATTATAATATTCTATGGTCCATCCTTGTATCCCACGAACTTGCATCAGATAACTACTGCATTATATGCTATCTGAATGTATCAGTTCCTTCACCTTTACTTGCTATTGAAAGACACCTCGATATGATAAATAGAACCAAACTAATGCATGACATCCAAGCGAACCTAACAACTTGCTTACCTCCTACAGTAGAAGAACTCGATAACTGCCTGTGTTCATTGCTTGAAAACATCTCAGCCATCAAGTGCAGAGTATCAATTCAAAAGTGTTCTCCATGGTATAGCAGTGTTAGGGACCAGCTTTGCACCATTAGAAAAGACCACTGTGAAGTGGAGAAGCTTTGACTTTCCAACAGACTCACTTTCATAAGCTAATCTATGAAGCTGCCAAGAAGAATGTCACAAACATAGTCCATTTAGCCAAATTATCCCACTACAGTATTTCAGCGACAGCAATTAGCAGCACATGGATTAATTTCTGATAGTTGTGATGATGAGTGCACCAAAGTCATGTGAACTTGATCTAATTCCAACATCACTGCTGCTTGAGTGCTTCGATCCAATATTGCCTTTACTAACTGATGTTATTAAAACCTCTCTCTCATCAGAGGAATTCCTATTATTTTTCAAAACTGCCAGTATAAAACCTTCTGCTGAAGAAACTAACATTCAACCTTAATGCTTTAAAGAACTACCGACCAGTTTCTAATCTCCCGTTCATATAAAAAATCTTAGAAAAAGTTGTTCTGACCCAACATGTATCTCATCTGAATTCAAACAGTCTTTATAGCAATGTACAGTCTGCATATCTCCCCTGCCACAGTACTGAAACTACACTTCTGAAAGTAGTTAATGGCATTCTCTCTGCTTTGGATAGCGGAAAGATTACATTCAACACACTCCATGATTTGTCTTCAGCATTTGACACAACAGACCATGATATATTAATTCAATGTAAAATGAATGTATTTGTCATTCACAACACAGCCGTTTTTTGGTTCAAGTCTTACTTAGTCAACAGGACACAAATTGTATCTGCCAATCTTACACTCAAGCCCAGTTGATTTATGTTGTGGTGCTCCACAGGCGTCTGTTCTTGGACCTGTTCGCTTCATTCAATACACTCAGCCACTGTCAAGTGACATAGATCATCATCCAGTGTTTCACCAATTGTACACTGATGACAACCAAATATACAAGTCTAGCCACACAACTCAAGTTGATTCTGCCTTCCAAGGAGTAGAGAGGTCAAAAAGACAGTACAGAACCTAGCTTTTTTATTTTCTAATTTCATAGTGTTTTGCTTTTTGTAGTACAATGTAATATCATTATATATGTTGTAAAGTGCTTAGAGCTTCTAGGCGTAATGCAAAGTCCTCATTATTATTATTATTATTATTATCATTTGTTTTTGTCATCTTCTATGCAAAGCAGAGTCAATTATATATCTCTCTTGACTGTTTAAAAGGACTTTTTAATTATTTTATTAAATTATGAACTTTAACCTGGAAAGCAAGCAACCTATCTTCCCATATGTGAAAAAGCTTCGAGCCTTGTATTGTTTATATACTTGTAAGGTGCCCTGTTATAAAGTTCTGGTGTTTATATGATATGAACAATTCAACCTAATTTTTTTCACAACCCGTATCAATGTTGAGTTTATAGTGTTCGCATTGTTATAGTTGAGATGAGCAGTTGAGAAAAAAAATAAAGTCACACGTGTATTTATAAAAGGAATTAATTTTATAATTTATCTGCAATCAATATTTATCAACACATTGCATTGAAGACAATAGTGCAGTGGATACTCAGCCATGGGTGTAAACATAATAACATATTTCTCTAACAGGTGTTGAAGTTAACTACAGATTGTACACACTTTTCAAAGTAATTTTTCAACCAATTGATCTGATTGCTACATGTGCTTCTACTGGTAATTTCATAATGCCTAATTATCATACAGGATAATTTATTTTCTTATCATGTAAATATTAAAATAAGCCTATGATGCATTTGATAAGTAGATTATTAACATATAGTTCATAACATTATCAGACCCACTTTAAAATTACATTTGTTCCATGAATTTACATGTCAAGATTATTAAAATATACATCTACAGTCCTTTCAAATATTGTTCAATCAAGATTCAGCTAGTTTGTTTATTTACTCATTCATACAAAATTTGCACCAAGATCTGTACATTTAATCTTTTCCCTTGTGCTCAAATTTGATGAATTATGATTATGTCAGTGTACTGCTTTGTCCGATCATATGGATATATGAAAATCCCTTTTAATATCTTGACTTTGTTGTGATATGCATATAAAGTTATATTTTAAAAATTGTAGAAATTTTCAGCTAAACCAAATCCAAATAATGAAATAATCTAGGATCCATAACTTTGGTAAGAGACTGTTAGCTGCAAGCAAGTGGTCCATAGGGCATCATAAAAGGCTTGTTTGGCTATAAAGCCTTGCCATCATGATTAGATTATTCAAATGTGTAATTAACCATGCTCTCCCAAGTGATTTTGGCTGTGAAATTTGAATTAGAGATGGTGATAACCAGGATGACCCTTGTTAGATGTCCAACTGTTAGCACTGGGCTACATGAAAGGAAAATCAAAATGAAACTTGAACAGTAAAATTTTGTTCCAAATTTCTTGTGTTCCAAGTACTTTTTGAGTCTCTTCAAAATAGTTATTGAAGAGCCACTGTGGGTTAGATACTTAGGTAATAAATAAATGGTGGATTATCATACTGTCATAACAAACATTATACTACTCATCCTTTACTTATTTAAAAGATAGGTACATAGATATGTAGGTAGGTGGGTAGATTAAATCAAGATAATAAATTTAATGTCTCACATAGAAATACATGCAGAATGCAAATGATTTTCAAAGTGTGCAATTAATGAAATTGTGAGAGTCTGTCTTTAGCAAATTGTGGGAAGTAAAATCCCCAAAAATGATTCAATATGTGATTCTTTCTTATTGTTCATTTTGCCTCAATATGTTTGACCCATTAACATAGTTTTGTGAAAATTAGTGTAGTGATGCATATTTTATGATATATTCTTATTTTCATCAGTTATATATTTCAAAATTCTAAAGTTTTTTTAATTTATCAAACGGTGTTAAAAAGAAGTTTTTATTTTAATATTTTGGTCCTTTCCAAAACACACCAACAAATATAAGGAACAGTTATCATATGTTTACATTTGTTCACATTTTTTTTTCATTCACACATTCTCATACATTTTCAGTGATCTGTTGCTACATAATAAATTATATATACTGATAAAACACACATATTAATGAATAATTATTAACTTCACAAATTACTTTCATTAATTGTTCAATAAATTTCAAAGTTCAATTCACTATGTCAAAATGTATAAAGATTTGTAAATGTCATGATGCAACAACAAAAAAGAAACAAACGAATTTGAATTTCACATTCAAGCAGGCACTCACCAGTTATTATGTACTTTTGAGAGAGTAGTGTATATTAGGTGAAGTTGTTTGCATAGATGCTACTTTGCTGTAATGTGGCTGACATTTCATTAAAAAGAATATCTATTGATAAGCCAAAAGCAACAAACTTTTCTCTAATATCAAGTAAACAACATGAAGTATACTAACAGGCCATATCATTTTAAGTACATAAGATATTTTAACTAAAAAGAAATTCTACAGAACAAAGTTCTTAAATCTGAAACGGATAAGTTACCCAATTTTGTGTAAAAACAACAAGGATGACAGTTGCAAAATACTCTTATTTAATGACTGGATATTTGGTTTACTATTTCTTTAATATTTTTGCATTTCTATTTCTATCAACTTTACTGAATGACCTTTGATTGTTTGTGTTATTTTTTATTTCAGAAATGACCTTCGCTTTTTCTATTTATTTTTCTCTCTCTTAATGACAATATATGAACTTTCTTTTTATATACAACATAAGCCTTAAAAATAAAATGTTCACTATCAAATAGAATATCTCAGCAAATCCTAGAAGTAATGTAATGATCAATATCAGATATAAGAATTTTATAATAAAGGCAGCGGATGACTCATTGAGAATTGCCTCTATGAATATGAAATATAATAATAATAATAATAATAATAATAATGCTTTATTTATAGAGGGTGACTCATTAGTAAAGGACTATTCTCCCTTGAGGCCCTATTAAGGAGAGTATGAAAATGCACAATCTATGAAGATAGCAATAATTAGTGAGGGGCCCAGAGTGGCCGAGTGGTCTAAAGTGCTGTCCTTTACAGATCACTGCCATCTCACCTCTGTCTGCGTGTGTTGAAGTCTAAGATTCGGCTAATGCAGTTATGTGAGTAAGCTTGCCGGTAGCTTCTTGTGGGTCGGTGGTTCTTTCCGGGGGGTTTCCGGGTTCTTCCTCCACCATTAATACTGGCCGCCATGTATAGCCTATATTGTGCTTAAAAATGGCGTTAAACCATACAAAACAAAACAAACAATAATTAGTGTCACAGTCTACACAGAAGCTGTCATTAAGGAAATACCTATAAATAAATGTATGATCATCATCTATAATAAACACATGCATGCTCATGATATCTCTTTTTAAGTACTCTAATATTTTCAGCCGATTTTACATGTAGTGGAAGCTTATTCCATACAACTGTACCAGAATATTGAAAACTCTTTTTGAATTGCTCTGTTCTTGGTTTTGGTACTAGAAGTTTTCCATGTGATATTGATCCCAACTGGTATTTTGTTGAAAAAGGCCTGAACAAGTCCTGAAGATATTCTAGTGCAGTTCCATGTAGACATTTATATAAAAGAACTGCCTTGTGAAAAATCTATCCTGTCATATTGTTATGGGATGGAGATGTAATGAATTACCTGAAGAAAATGAGGAACACTCAATATATCTTTTGCAAGATACACATTTTACTAAATGACAGGATACATATTAGATCATCTTGGGGTTACTAATATATAATTTCTTTTGCATTCAGATTCAAGGCGAGAAGCTATTGTATTGAGCAATAACTTTAAGTTGCATATACACAGACGCAAAGTAGATGCAAACAGCAACAACATAGTTTTAGATACTTCAGTTCAAAATTACATGTTCAAACTTATGAACATTAATTGTCCTAATTGATGTTTATGATGAATGTATTCAAATTTATTTCTGATGAGAAAATAATATAGATTCAAAAAGATCCACTTGGAGAAAGAATAAATCTATCAAGCGGGCAAGATTAGATTTCTTCCTAGTGTCAGAAACTCTTATTACAATGGTAATTGTTTAATTTTCAAAGATTGCTATTAAGGGAAAATACGTATTTAAAATAATAGCAGAATTGAATTGCTTTCAAATGAGTAACAACCATAGTTACTTTATAAAACTTGTAATGAGTGAATGCTTAATGTGCATATATGTATTGGTACATATATGTATATAAGTGGAAATTCTTACAATAAATTTACTTTTCTTTGGCTATCTCTCTTTCTCATAGCTTATATTCTGCAATGAGTTTAGAATTAGAATATAATACTATGTACTAATGTTAACAACTATTCTCTGTAAAGTTATGAACATTTATAATTAACTGTGAAGAAGTCATGGGTTGGATCCGACCAACTGCTGGCGTTACATGGGAAATAGTACAAAAACAAAAGAACAATGTCTATTGAATGAAAGTAGACAAGTCATATATATATATATATATATATATATATATATATATATATATATATATACATGATAAATTCTAGTACATATAATTATTTCATTGATAATAAAATAGCACAATAAAAGATGGCATACATATACATGGTTTTGATTGTGTATTAATTAATAAAACATTGATAAGTTTATGCACTGCTATAAATATCTTTATATTAATTACATCAAAGCCCATAGGATAGAGAGATAATAATGTCTTAAAGACAGTAATCTAAAGAGAACAATATGTCTTAAAGTTGTAGATTTTTCATATTCGAACATTATTTCAGCTTTTATATTTTCTATTTTTAGAAACATTAAACACATTTCATTTTTATTTAATCATCTGCAATTTGTTCTCAGTCGCTTATGATAAGATTTGTTAACCCAATCATCAACATAATTATTCAAAGGAATATTATGTTTTTCCCAATTCTTTGATGGGTTACTTATTTTTCTAATTGGTATCATATTGCACAGTTTATGTGTGGAAGCAGAAATGATTTTTGATACCATATAGTACTGCATAGAGGGGACTTAATCAGTGTCACATAATATCCCATGGTTAAGTAACACTATAAGACATGCCTCCAAATTTGACTGCACCCAACATTTTAGAATGATAAAAAATAGTACTAATATGCTATAAAAAATGGGACACTAATGGTGCTTTAAAAATAGGATAACCATATTTGATTTGACAGTTTAGGCACCTTAACATTATGGTTTTATTGAAAAAGGTCTCAAAATATGCATGATTTTATATATGTTGGATGACAAGCTGGTGTTCATTATACATAAGTCTTGCCTATGTCATAAAGACTAAATCCCCCTCCCCTCCTAACAATTTCCTTGGTAACAATTTAGCCAGGTGATTTTCTTCCTGCAGGAAAATAATCAGCCCTGACACCCTCACTCCCTTCCTCTCTCTCTTTATGCCTCTCTTCCCTTCATAAAACTGCCCTTTTTCTTATCTCTCTCTTTATCTTCTTGTATCCTTCTTCCTCTCTCTCTCTCTCGTCTTTGTCTTTATGTTTCTTTTTTCTGTCTTCCTCTTTTTCTGTTCTGTCTTCCTCTTGTGTTCCTCTCACTTCCACTCTGTTTTTATGGCCCTCATCTGTCTTACGCTCTACTTCCTATATCAGTCTTTCTCTATTGCTTAATCTCTCTCTCTCTTCTCACTTCTTTCATCCACTGCAAATTGTATGAGGTGAGGGTAATTGTATGTTTTAAGCTACAAGCGAAGACAGCTTCAAAATTTCCTGAAATAGTATTGTCAGACATGTGCTCCACAATGATTACTAAATCACTTAGAAATTACCACCAAAAACAATGTAAATAAGTATTTACAGGACAGGAAAAAGGAAACAAATAATGTGTGGGCAGAAGATGCCAAGATTATGAGTGCAACATCATTGATCTCTACTGACATTTATGTGTATAGTATCAGTTGATCCAATTCCAAAGGAGTTACCCAGTATTATTTGTTGAGGTACCCATCATATTTTTCCTTGGACACTGTCACTCACTCTAGATTTTTTTTTACAAAACCTTGCAAATGACCGTGTGTGTGTGTGTGTGTGTGTGTGTGTGTGTGTGTGTATTTTGGATTGTTATATTTAGTTTAAAGTGATGTACACCACTCATGCATAGCCCTGCAGACATGTAACATCATGTCCCACCCAGTCACATTATCCTGGCACCAGGCCGACCATTCTCAGAACTAACCTCTTAATGGTGAGCACCAAGTGAGGCAGATGCTAGCACCATTTGTATAAGTCTTTGATATAACTCAGCTGGGGTTTGACCCACAACCTCCCACATCACAAGTGGATGCTCTAACCACTTAGGTCATCAGAATGGTCCCCATTTTAATGCATTGTAAGTTTGCTAAGAAGAACCAGGAAGATTCTTTAACAGTTGTGTCTTATACTATGCAAGTGACTGTTGAAAATCTATCAGTCCGAAATTGTAATGTCTTTTAACTGTAAAGGTTCATTTGAAATCATCCATATGTGAGATTTTGTAAAGTAAACATACACCTGCATTATATATCAAATGTGGAAAAGGAAAAGAAACTAATTGCAGTTAGGAGAAATAATCAGCTAATTGATCATGTACCTCCATGCACAATATATTGTATGACCTGTTATATGCATGGTATTTCCATATGTTTAATACTAAATAGATTATGTATATAACTAATTCATAATAGTGGGGGGAAAATCAGCTAGATAGATGTGCCCCCCCCCCCCATTTGTTAAAGGATCCATTATGTTGTGGTATCTCACTTGTATGCATTAAATGTATTACCAAAGTGCGCATTAATAAAAATAAATTAATTGGTTGAATGGAGAAAAGAATGTGATAGCTGAATCTACCCTATTTCCAATTGCTAGCAGACTCATTACATATATACATGTTGCATTCAGCTTATTACCAAAGTGTCCATTATTGAAAAGAAATTAATTACTTTAGGCAAGGGAGTATAATTTAGATCTAGAGGGGGAAACTAATGAGTTGTAAGGGAGGTGGAAATAAATAATTAGGGGGTTGGGGTGGAAGATCTTGATGTTACACTGTCTATAAAAATTGCTGGTTAAGAAAAGGAAAGTGGAATAAGCTATACAATTTTTTAGATTGATGTTGCATTATAATTAAAGGATTTTTAAAAAATGATTTGTACATGGTTATAATTTGTGCAAATTGTGAGATCAGCACTTTGACTATGGGCATTTCAGTATTATATAATTTGTTTATCTTGCACAAAGCAAGACATCATCCAACAAAATCATCACTGATAATCCAATCAGCATAGCTTCAACAGCTCCAGTTCATGGCCATTAATATCAAAGACCAGACTAATAAGCCATGTGATCCAACTCCAAGATCAAAAGTCAGAAGTTCTATACAGACATTGGACTAAGGCATGTCTTTGAGAGGTTAAATATGGTATGCCCACCTAGAAATGCCAGTAGTAGCACACACTTGAGCCAGAAAGTAACACAGTTTAAGAATGTCATCAGTTTATGATTTTTATGAAGAAGATGAAACAGAGAAGGGGCACAAAACAGTAGAGGCTGGTGTGACAGGAGAGAGTAAGTACAGTTAATATTGTTTTTAATGAATGCTATATACAACAGAATTTCTTAAAATATATCAACTTCATGATTAAAAGCCTTTACACAGAAAATAGAAATTAGTGAACTATATTTCTACCTGAAACAATTTTAAAATAAAGATTAGTTTCTGTATACTGTGTCATATAAACAAGCAAATTAAAGAAAGCATGATCTTTCATTTTGAAATTTCAATGAAAGGTTTAATTTTCAGTAAATAATAATAATTAGTTCAGGATAGATACACAATGAAACAATGCAACAATCAAACAACCAGCCAGCATTTTTTGCACTGTAATAAGCTGTTTCAGCTCCTTAAATACATTTCTAATTGATTTAAAATCCACAATATGTTAGTAAAATGTTCAGGTTTTTTTCCAAGAAACTGACAAGGTTATGTATTAAGTATGTTTTTATTCATTTTTTCTTCTTCTAATAATAATAATAATAATAATAATAATAATAATAATGATAATTGTACTGTAAAGAGAAAGGAACATTCCTAATGCTGTTATTAATTGACACATAAAATATCTCATTTTTTGTAGGGTCTGATAGCTGTTATATCTACACTAAGGATCTGCTATCCTTCAGCACATGGTCTTTGACTCTCAGCAGACAAGGAAAGATTTGCATAAATCTTAATGACACAGATATTGGTACTTATGTAAAAGTGAAATGTAAGTATATTTCTATATTTTACCAGACAATATTACCAAAATGTTTTTTTTCTTCTCCAGATTCTAGAAAGGGAGATAGAAAAAATATTGTTTAATGTTATTGACATTTGTGGACCAAAAACAGTTTTTCTATGATTATGTATTGCTGTTAAAACTGCAGATTAACTGGAAATGGGATTAATTTTTACCATGACAGAAAATATTCAAAATGTCTATCCAGACATGCAATAATGACAGAATTATATTATGTTATTATTTATTGACGGGATGTATGCAGCAGTTCTAATCTCTGCTGAATACTTTTTCAAACCATATTATTAAGTTTTTGACCAAATCTCATATATATAGATGTATCATATTTTTACACCAATATGCAATTTTGTGAGCCAGACAAATTCAGAATTCAAATTCATTCATTGCTGAGTAGTGACTGAGAATCCAATCTCTGAAATTAATTACACCACTGTTCACTAGAGAATCAAGTTGCTGTTCACTTGCTGACTGTGACTAGGTACATTCCAAAGAGTCAGGTTATAACAGTCTTATTGGTGAGACCTATATTGATAGTCACACACACCCTCCAAATATTGTGTGAACATGATCACCTTTGAAGCTTACATTGTTAAGATATTTAATTTTTTATACACATGTACAAAAATAGAAACACTAATCAAAACTAATTTAATACTAGTATTAGAAGATTTAAATATCCTATAATTGATTATCAGTTGCCAACATTATGTGTTTGTCAAAAACTTGATCTGTCATTCACATCAGTCTAATATAGTGTAGTCAAATTTCTCATCTCAAATGTGACTATACAACACAATTAATTATGAATTCAGATTTGTACAAGGAAGATTTTGACAAACATAAAAATATACAAATTATGCATGTCAGGTTAAAGAAGTCTTTGGTTTTAAATTTGACTTAAAATAAATCATGTTCATTTTAGTTGGACTTTGCAGAATTGTCAATATTCTAGTTTTAACAGTCAGTCTCCTGATTTATCACATGAAATATATGCATGAAAGAGATTAAGAGAGGGTGATTTAAGAGAAGTTGGTTTCAGATAGTGTATGTATAAGTTTAGAATTGAAGATGCTATTAAATCTTTTCTTACAGATCCATATATAAATTACAAGTTTGGAACAGTTGAAGAATGTGGACTTAGTAGTGATGAAACATGTATAAAGGTAATTAACAAAAGCATATTAAATTCTCTTTTGCTCATATACATTGCAAACTCTCTTGTTTAAAATGGTCCATACATTAAAACAGTTTGAACTAGACAATTTATGATCAGTACATGTATATTATATTGTATACTTGATGTGAACAAGCTGCACACCTCTGTTCATGGGTTGAGCCATTAGCATGTCTCCAAATTCCATTGAATTGTACATTTTTACATTTCATCAATGATAATTTTTATTTGTAGCCTGATAGCAAAAATGCCAGTAATGAAGAATGATTATTTATAACAGATAATGAAATTTAAGTAATAAAAATATAGATCAAATTTTTATATTTTTTTAAAATGTTTTCTTTTATATTGATGTATTAGTTGGAAACAGAATAATGAATAAGAGTTAATGGTGGACTTGCTGGTGGATACATTTATAATCTGGGAAAGCTTTGTCACAAATGTATATGGACACAAACTGACCATTTTACATCCGTTTATTAATAAATTTTATACAATTAAGATCTGTAATAACAGTTTTCAAGGTGTGCATTTTTGGAAACTAAAATGTGTGGCAAGCAAAACAGAACTGTAATTAATCCAATCTGCAAGTAGTTAATTCAATAACTACTTAGTGTGTGATTATCAGTAGGTCATTGATTCCTGAGAATATATAGAGAACATGTGCCGAAAAATATGACTCAGTCAAAATTGTATTAAAACCAGTATTAACATGCATTTTCCATTTTGCCATAATTTGATTTTGTGCAGCATTTATAATACCCGTGTTACATTTATTTTTCTAATTCAGTGGATAATAAAGGATTGTTAATATGGAATACTTTGTGTATATGCTTTTTGTGGATTTCATTGTCAGTATGCAAACAAACAAAAAAAATTATAAATTGGCTCTTATGTGCATTGATCTTTTTATAGTGTATTGGGGGTGCTGGATTTACAGTGGAATTGCTTTGGACAGATCATATCATGAGTACTACGCTGTTTTACAAACAGTTGGACTGCAACAGTGTCACATATTTCTGTGAAAGTCGGAGCACATTTTTGAAGGTAATATGCTTTTTCATCAGTAAATACAGTGTCTTTACATTTGATTTCTGTAATTATAAAGGAAAGTAGTCACAATGAACTCAAGAGTCTTCCAAACCTGATATCTATAAGTATCACACCCACTGAAAAGTCTGGAATACAAAATGGGTTCCATCCACCAATAGCTTAACTCATCTGTACATCAATAAGAGTACCATATTTTGCTAATATTTTTAACTTTATAAACATTGATAAATATTTTTGAGGTTGCCATGAAAACAAGTTCTAAATTTTTCAAAATCTATTTGTGGCTTTTATTTCAGTCTGATCTTGTCAACTTATTAAAGTTATTATGCAGTTTGTCACACACACACATGCATTAAAATTGTATTAAAGTTCTAGT
Organism: Unio pictorum; assembly: GCA_030141615.1. NCBI lineage: Eukaryota > Metazoa > Mollusca > Bivalvia > Unionida > Unionidae > Unio > Unio pictorum. Next base: position 4,869,980 of record JARLTB010000100.1, read on the forward strand.
ACAGAGATGACCCCTGTGTGACAAAATCACGATGAAACTTTCAACAAATTTATCCAACATGCTTTGTTACAAGCTAACATTCTTGTTAGCATTGGAGTTCCAACTGAACCAGTGGCCTTGTGGTTAGAGCATCTGCCTTGGATGTGGGAAGTTGCGGTTTTGAACCCTTGCTGAGTTATACCAAAGACTTATAACAATGATACTAACAGCTGCATTGCTATTGCCCAGCATTAAGACATTAGTGTTAGAATTCATTGGCCTGGTGTCAGGATAATGTAAATGTAAATGGGTGGGACAGCATGCCACATGTCTTTTGTATGATGGCCCAATAATAGAAATCACTATAAACTGTCACACACCAGACATCATAATGATATGACTGAACAATTATTAAAGATATGTAAAGCATTAAAATCACACAAACACTCTTTGGAATTCCTATTCACGTATTTATTTAGTTCCAAACCACCCCTACAACAACCATCCCTGAAGATTAACTGGTTTGTCCCTAACATATATTAAGTTTTGACTAAGATTATCCATATTTAATGAGTGCACTGTACTTTTGTAAGTAACTTAACATTTTACAAAGGGAATTCAGCTCTGTGTGACGTTGCCACTATATAACCTTTCAGCAACATTGACAAAAATAGTAAAAGTCTCTCTCTCAGACTATTTTACATTGCCTTTCTGCATGAAGCCTTGGTAGCATTTTTATAGAAGGACTTCTAACTCTAGTCAGATGAGATTTATCATGAATATTCATGCACATTTATAGAAGACTATAATTCATTGATGTATTGACTACAGTAAATGCTTCTCTGAAAAGCTTTATAATGTTTTCCATTGATAGGAATTTTAGTTTCTTTCAAAATACCAAGAAAGGCATTTTAATCAAGTTATGATTGCTTAGCATGTTTTTTATTATCTTCAGTGTGATTATGATTTTCATTATCTCCAATGTGATTATGTTTTTCAGAATGAGCAGAATGTTTTCATGCATGCGGCTCAGTCAAAGTTTCTTGGAACATTTGAGGTTGATATACAGACCCTGCATTGTTCATCAAGCAAAACTGCTGTCAGAAGCATTGATCATAATTATGTCTGCAGGTTGTATATCAATGCAAAAGTTATGGTACAAAATGAAAACTTCAAGGAATTTCCTCCTGCAATTGGAACTGTAGATGTTGGTGATGACTCATTAGAATTGAATTTCAAGTCTGAAGGTATCGTTGATATTGTTGATGGCAACCATACCTTAGTTACTCAAAACAGACTCTGCAGAGAGTTCAAAGACATACAGAGCCTGAGCAAAGTTTTACACAATTATTAATATGTGCATTTGAACTTGAAACAAAAAAACCTTATGTCTGTGTTTACTGTTATATTTAAAGCTTCAGTCACTTGTCTTATATGATGTCAGATTTAAAAATAAATGGATTACCAGGATATATACTTGATAATATGCTTTTTATTAATCTATCTGACCTAATTAACATAATCCAATAAGTACTTCCTATCCCTTTTTATGAAATATTCAAATAAAGACATAGTACCAATTACAAGCGTTTCATTTATTCATTTACATTCTTATTGCAAAGACAATTTGATGGTTGAAGAGATTATATATTTTAGCTGAACTTTATTTTTGTGCTGAAAATGTTTATGGTTCACTGAATGTCAAAGCCAATTATGTTATTCCTTACAAAGATTTATATATACAGGGAACACATTGGCCAAAGCATACTGAAGTTCCACAAGTAATGTCATGACATCATTTTATGGCAAAACTTGACCAAGCACAGATTGATATAATACATTTCAGAAAGTTCTAAATTTACATTTATAATAAGAATTTCTAAATGCCATGTGATATTATCATTACAAATTTGGGTATTTAAAAGCATTGTGGTACATGTTTTCAAAGACCACCCCTTCTGCCAAAAGAAATGGTCTCTCAAAAAACAGGTCATAATCCTACATAATCAATAAGTCTGTGTATGGAAATTATGGTCTCTCATAACAGTGGTATCAAGACAGGTATTACTGTATTATTATTTTGATTCTCTATTCATTTCCTCGGGATTACAGCTCAGTAAAGGTGTATTTACTAGACTATTCTGATTACACATTTATCAACAGTAGGGTTGGCACCCATTAGAATGGAATAGTGGTGGATGGAGGTAAAATAGATAATTTACCTCATGAATTTATATAAAAATACTAACCTTATAAGAATCACGGGGATGGTTTGGTAGTCTCCCATTCATTAAATTTGAATATTACACTCTACGTTCTATGCTCAATTATGTACATTTTCAAATTACATGTAACATTAGTAGCCCAACAGATGACCTTATATGCTGGATCAGTGCAATGTGCAAGGATTTATGTTTTGTTTGTTTTTTATGGTTTAACGCCATTTTTAAGCACAATATAGGCTATACATGGCGGCCAGTATTAATGGTGGAGGAAGAAACCAGAAAAACCCCGGAAAGAACCACCGACCCACGAGAAGCTACTGGCAAGCTTTCTCACATAACTACATTAGCCGAATTTTAGACTCAAACCCACGCAGACAGAGGTGAGATGGCAGTGATCTGTAATGGACAGCGCTTTAGACCACTCGGCCACTCGGGGCCCCACAAGGATTTAAGATATAGGCATGAAGTAATATAATGAGAGAGGAAATGTGAGAGGATGGCAGCATATAGAGAGAAAGAGCAGAAATAATAATTGGTCAAGTACATATAAGAAGATGGATATTTAGAAGGATTGATAACATATAAGGAAAACAAAGTACATTGCAAGATTGCAATTAACTGAACCATATACATGTAATTATAGACAGTTGTTGAAATCAGTTAGGCAGTTGAGATTGCAAATATTTTGTATTAAGTGTGGCTGATTAATCCCATGATGGGGAAAGAAACGTGCTTAGATAATCACTTGCACAGTACACAAGGATCCATGGGAGAAAAACAGTGGTCATTGATCAGGTGGTCAACATCTGCAGGCAAACTTGATAGAAACTAGAGCAAGGAAAGGATGGAGTTTTGAAGTAGGTGGCCAATAAACTAGGTTTTGAGTGCTACTCCATTTGCAATTAAAAGGGTGCCATACAGCACGAGTCTACTGTATAAACACTTGTTCTGAAAGAAGGAAAGATTATTTTTCTATTTTCCAACCTTTTATTTTAATTTTTCCAAATGCTGGCTGATCATCCATTTGCAAAACATATTTCTCCAAAACTTTGGTTTTTGCCTAGAGGTCATAAATGTACATTATGGTATGAGACATTGAGGTGAATAGCCAAATGTTGCTAATTAATTGCTTTTACGCTTTTTGATTCTAACAGCCATACATGCAGCTTGTACTAAATGCTGTTTTTCACACTAGCCAAATTTTGGCTAAGGATACATTTATTCAAAATTTGGTCTTTGCCTAAAAGTCGTACAGTACAATATGGAAAGGGATAATATTGCAGTTAGCCAAATTTTGGCTAAGCATTCATTTAGCCAAGATTTGGTTTCAACCTAAGAGTGTGAAGAACAGCTTTGTAGGAATTAGCCAAATTGGGCTAAAAGGACATTAGTTGTGTACCAGCCTCACTGAGTATGGCAACAGGAATCCTTAGCCAAATTTTGGCTAATTTAAAACCTGCCTAGCTCCTTCCACAGACAGTAAAGCCATTGAATAGTTATGTACTATATATTGATCAAAAGCTCTTCAAAGATTCTCATTATGTGCCTTTTCTACTTTGGGTTAAGAGATTTTAGCCCATAGCAGAGACCTGATTTGAGTAAATGGAAAAGCTCAAGTGAAATCGGAAGCTGTTTCAAGTTATTTCATACCATTATTCAGAACAAGACCTTCTAGTATAGCTAGAAAAAAACCCAGGTAGGACTTGACCAGCTCATGGGAAGTTAGTGGCAATTTACTCACATACCCACAATGGCCAAGTCTGAAACCTGAACACACATATACTGAGGTGAGATTGCAATGATCATTAAAGGAAAACACCTAAGACCGCATGCCCACCTGAAGTCCCTGTTTTGAACTGAAAGGCCTAAACCATAAATTTAACAACTTGTAAAAAAAAAAAACAATCATTAACATACTTCTCAATTAACCATCGATTTGCAATTTTCCAAACTGCAACAGAATATCAAGCTTTCTACCCTTGACCCCAACTTGAAGGAAAAAATTGCTTTTGATGGCTGGATTCAACCTGTCTGCATAATTTCTACTCTTGACCCCAACTTGAAGGTAAAAATTGCTTTTGATGGCTGGACTCAACCTCCAGTCTGCATAATTTCTACCCTTGACCCCAACTTGAAGGTTAAAATGACTTTTGATGGCTGGATTCAACCTACCTGTCTGCATAATTTCTACCCTTGACCCCAACTTGAAGGTAAAAATTGCTTTTGATGGCTGGATTCAACCTACCTGTCTGCATAATTTCTACCCTTGACCCCAACTTGAAGGTAAAAATTGCTTTTAATGGCTGGATTCAACCTACCTGTCTGCATAATTTCTACCCTTGACCCCAACTTGAAGGTAAAAATTGCTTTTAATGGCTGGATTCAACCTACCTGTCTGCATAATTTCTACCCTTGACCCCAACTTGAAGGTAAAAAATTGCTTTTGATGGCTGGACTCAACCTACCTGTCTGCATAATTTCTACCAAGGGTACAATCTTGTCCATGTGTTTCCTTGCAGCTACAAGACCTTGAAGAATCAATATCTTGAAGTACTCAAACATATCACTTCCCTCACCTCCCATTACCTACAAAAAATATTCCAAAAAATTCAATTTCATGTCAACTTGAAAAAATTAAAACATATCACTTCCCTCACCTCCCATTACCTACAAAAAATATTCCAAAAAATTCAATTTCATGTCAACTTGAAAAAATATTAAAACATATCACTTCCCTCACCTCCCATTATCTACAAAAAATATTCAAACATATCACTTCCCTCACCTCCCATTACCTACAAAAAATATTCCAAAAAATTCAATTTCATGTCAACTTGAAAAAATTAAAACATATCACTTCCCTCACCTCCCATTACCTACAAAAAATATTCAAACATATCACTTCCCTCACCTCCCATTACCTACAAAAAATATTCCAAAAAATTCAATTTCATGTCAACTTGAAAAAATTAAAACATATCACTTCCCTCACCTCCCATTACCTACAAAAAATATTCCAAAAAATTCAATTTCATGTCAACTTGAAAAAATTAAAACATATCACTTCCCTCACCTCCCATTACCTACAAAAAATATTCCAAAAAATTCAATTTCATGTCAACTTGAAAAAATTCAAACATATCACTTCCCTCACCTCCCATTACCTACAAAAAATATTCCAAAAAATTCAATTTCATGTCAACTTGAAAAAATTCAAACATATCACTTCCCTCACCTCCCATTACCTACAAAAAATATTCCAAAAAATTCAATTTCATGTCAACTTGAAAAAATTCAAACATATCACTTCCCTCACCTCCCATTACCTACAAAAAATATTCCAAAAAATTCAATTTCATGTCAACTTGAAAAAATTAAAACATATCACTTCCCTCACCTCCCATTACCTACAAAAAATATTCCAAAAAATTCAATTTCATGTCAACTTGAAAAAATTAAAACATATCACTTCCCTCACCTCCCATTACCTACAAAAAATATTCCAAAAAATTCAATTTCATGTCAACTTGAAAAAATATTAAAACATATCACTTCCCTCACCTCCCATTACCTACAAAAAATATTCAAACATATCACTTCCCTCACCTCCCATTACCTACAAAAAATATTCCAAAAAATTCAATTTCATGTCAACTTGAAAAAATTAAAACATATCACTTCCCTCACCTCCCATTACCTACAAAAAATATTCAAACATATCACTTCCCTCACCTCCCATTACCTACAAAAAATATTCCAAAAAATTCAATTTCATGTCAACTTGAAAAAATTAAAACATATCACTTCCCTCACCTCCCATTACCTACAAAAAATATTCCAAAAAATTCAATTTCATGTCAACTTGAAAAAATTCAAACATATCACTTCCCTCACCTCCCATTACCTACAAAAAATATTCCAAAAAATTCAATTTCATGTCAACTTGAAAAAATTCAAACATATCACTTCCCTCACCTCCCATTACCTACAAAAAATATTCCAAAAAATTCAATTTCATGTCAACTTGAAAAAATTCAAACATATCACTTCCCTCACCTCCCATTACCTACAAAAAATATTCCAAAAAATTCAATTTCATGTCAACTTGAAAAAATTAAAACATATCACTTCCCTCACCTACCATTACCTACAAAAAATATTCCAAAAAATTCAATTTCATGTCAACTTGAAAAAATTCAAACATATCACTTCCCTCACCTCCCATTACCTACAAAAAATATTCCCAAAAATTCAATTTCATGTCAACTTGAAAAAATTCAAACATATCACTTCCCTCACCTCCCATTACCTACAAAAAATATTCCAAAAAATTCAATTTCATGTCAACTTGAAAAAATTCAAACATATCACTTCCCTCACCTCCCATTACCTACAAAAAAATTAAAACATATCACTTCCCTCACCTCCCATTACCTACAAAAAATATTCAAACATATCACTTCCCTCACCTCCCATTACCTACAAAAAAAATTAAAACATATCACTTCCCTCACCTCCCATTACCTACAAAAAAAATTAAAACATATCACTTCCCTCACCTCCCATTACCTACAAAAAAAATTAAAACATATCACTTCCCTCACCTCCCATTACCTACAAAAAATATTCCAAAAAATTCAATTTCATGTCAACTTGAAAAAATTCAAACATATCACTTCCCTCACCTCCCATTACCTACAAAAAATATTCCAAAAAATTCAATTTCATGTCAACTTGAAAAAATTCAAACATATCACTTCCCTCACCTCCCATTACCTACAAAAAATATTCCAAAAAATTCAATTTCATGTCAACTTGAAAAAATTCAAACATATCACTTCCCTCACCTCCCATTACCTACAAAAAAAATTCAAAAAAATTCAATTTCATGTCAACTTGAAAAAATTCCAACATATCACTTCCCTCACCTCCCATTACCTACAAAAAATATTCAAAAAAATTCAATTTCATGTCAACTTGAAAAAATTAAAACATATCACTTCCCTCACCTCCCATTACCTACAAAAAATATTCCAAAAAATTCAATTTCATGTCAACTTGAAAAAATTAAAACATATCACTTCCCTCACCTCCCATTACCTACAAAAAATATTCCAAAAAATTCAATTTCATGTCAACTTGAAAAAATTCAAACATATCACTTCCCTCACCTCCCATTACCTACAAAAAATATTCCAAAAAATTCAATTTCATGTCAACTTGAAAAAATTCAAACATATCACTTCCCTCACCTCCCATTACCTACAAAAAATATTCAAAAAAATTCAATTTCATGTCAACTTGAAAAAATTCAAACGTATCACTTCCCTCACCTCCCATTACCTACAAAAAATATTCAAAAAAATTCAATTTCATGTCAACTTGAAAAAATTAAATACTATTCGGATCATATTTTCTGTTATATTTTATTAGTCATTCATGAATATAAAATTCAAACTGTAATGTAAACTGCTGTAAAATATTGTCTCTCATAAACTGCTTTTATGATTAAACTACTTTTACATATATCATATAACTGATACTATTGCATTTCTTTTATTTCCATGGTTAAACTAAATATTTACTCCTCCGGTTAGAGCAGCAAAACGGAAATGGTCGGATTCATTAATAAAATTAAAATCAATTTACCTCCCTAACCAAACAAACTGACCACTCCAGTGTGCAAATTATTAATGAGACATCCTCCGATGGGGGCTATAGCCCCAGCTGAGTCATCCCAAAGACTTATAAAAATGGTACTAACAGCTGTCTCGCTTGGCACTCAGTATTAGTGAGATTAGTGTTAGGACTGGTCGACCTGGTGTCAGGAAAATGTGACTGGGTAGGACAAAAACTGTTAGACTGCAGACATCATAGGGATATGACTGATTTGTTTTTAAAAAGCTAAGTTAAAAGTACACACACACACACACACACACACACAACATTTTAAATGCAATAATATATAATGCCAGCTACAAATTTACCAGTTATGACCACACTTACTATAATATAATAGATAATTAGTATCCTGCCTTGACAGAATGAGTGCTCTCATAAAAGTAAGCTTGCAGAAGGTTGGGTCATCACAATAGGGCCTAAAGATAAAACAATCTGACAGGTTTCTCTGCACTAATTGTCAATTGTCGAATATTATCTCATATTGGCTCCAAATCTGGATGATGCAATCAGCAACAATGCTCAAAAACTGATTAATCACTTGAGAAGAGTCTTGCGTGATGGTGAAGAATCAGTGAGCTGTTGTAGAGAGAGAGAGAGAGAGAGAGAGAGAGAGAGAGAGAGAGAGAGAGAGAGAGAGAGAGAGATTTGGTACGTATAATTATATATTATTTAACCTCTCCCTACAGCCAATTACATTTTGAAAATCGATACCAAGTGATTTTGTATTTCGGCTGCAGTACGGCACTATATATGAGAAAAATCACTTTAATGACTTGGGGACAACATTATCTGCTTTATATATGCAGTCAAAATAATTATAACTAGTACCAAAGACGTACTCTATCAGCAATTGTGATCATTTATTTAAAGTTGATTCCTTTGTGTTTTTTTTTCTCGAAACATATCATTGTTTTTGTTGTTGATGATGATGTAGATGATTTTGTTGATGATAATGATGATGGTGATGATGGTGATAAAAGCTGTGAATTACAAATGTGCTGAATTATGCAGTGAAATACCAATATTTATCATCAAAAGGAAATTCAGGGGTGGGACGATGAGTTGTACGCCACACTACACACACACATGCATGCACACACACACACACAACACACACACACACATCAAAATTAAATAATTTTTTCTGAATGCTGTTTTTAAATTAGAAACCAACACAGGCATATGTATATGCTTGTGGTGGACTCGTTGAATTCATTATGAAAAATACCCTGTCATATAATAACGTATATAATGTATTTAGATAAGCTAAAAGAGGGTCTAAGCCCCAAAGAGCAAATGTATTTTGAATCTGACGTGTTATCAATAAAGTACGATGAAAACTTTGACATCGTGAAATCACCCTATCTGTACTATAAATTAACACAAGGAATGCAACCGTGACCACACTCTTCTGTTGATATACATGTAATAACCTGACAGATATAATCGAGCGTTATACTGGGTGTAATAACATATCATGATTGTTTCCCTTGAGATTATTTCCCTTGTTAAGTAATATAAATTTTGTCTCTGGGTACTAGATCTATTAATATATGTGAGATTATAAGGTTATACATAATTATACCAAACCATAATTGTAATTTTAGCAGTTCACATTAAAATGTTTTCAAAATATGATAAAAGTTGAATAATTTAAATTAGTACTCTCTGTTATTTTGTGACCACTACATTATGTATAAATTTTTGTTCTTTATTAATGTGTGAAAGGCATCCAGAAACTTCAGATATCGCTATACGCGATATGCCAATGGGTATGTGAGAAAGTTTGCCACTTTTTGGAAGGTCATTTCGATGACCTCGAAATACAATAAAAAATTAAATAGCTATTAATGCATCCTTTAAATCATTAAGCTATGAGAAGTAGAAAAAAACGCTTGTTAAATGTAGATTACTGTACTACTAGAGCAGGTATATGTGATATCTAACCTTTATATCTTAAACAGCATTGCTGTATAGCGTTTGAGATCACTATGGAAAGGAACAAAGAAAAAAAACGTAGATCAGGACCCAATGCCTTAAACATGACCGGAAGAATACATGCTATTAGTAGCTCGATTGTAAATTTAAAAAAATGATTTAACAAAATAGGATTTGTATAAAAAAAATTGAAGTGTTTAAGCAACTGTGCACAAAAGGGATCCACATGGTATACTATCCCATTGTTGTTTATTCCTGTACCAATTTTTGAAATGAAAATGCACAAAACTTTTTAATTTCATTCATTGGTTTTATAGTTTCTAATCTAATTGTCTTCGTGTGTACATAACATTGCCGAATTATTGGCAGGATCAGAGAGAGAGAGAGAGTGATCATGGGCACTGGGGTAAAAATTGCCTGGGTCACTCATAGTTTTTGTTCAAACAAAAATTTACTTTCATACACTTAAAAGGCGCTGTACGGGCCTGGGCCCCGGTCGCCCCCCACCCCTTTATCTGCCCTGATTACTGGCATTTTGATGCAATTGGAAGCTTTCAGATGAGACTGTCTTTCAATTTCAGTATTAAAACAAACTGTCATCTGTGTCCAATAGCTTTTATCACCATCATCATTATCATCAACAAAATCATCTACATCATCATCAACAACAAAAACATCCAATATTTTTAAAAAGAAATTCAACAAATAAAAAGGATGAACTCATGTGTACCTTTGTTCAAAGAAAATACAGGATTATTGAGAGTTTCAAAGACAGTGAACTTAATCACTTCTGTTGCTTGTATTTGGACAGTATTTTTAGTAAAAGTAATAAGATTGAAATTTTCTCGCAAATTCTATTAGAAGTAATTTTCACTATAATTATATTAAAAGTCGTTTTCTACTAAATAAATTAAGATTAATTTGATTTATTTCCATATCACAACTACATAATATAATAATAAAGATTAGGCGCTTATGAATCCTCTAGAAAAGCACTCTAGCACATAGAGCGATTTATCAAGTTAGTTGTTTAAGAAATTAGTGTTAAAAGAACAGGGTTGTGACTATCAAACAATCATACAACACGAACACTTTATTGTTTGTTTAAGTGATTCGGTAAAATAAACTGATATGACTACTAGACATTTTGTAACGACAAGTGTTGGTTATCAAACAAGTAGGATTTGCTAAATATAAACATAAGAGGTTCAGAATGTATAATTACAGGAAAAATAGCCAGAGATTTAGCATTTACATAAACTAAATGTCCGTTTCAATTAGTTGATATCAGCATTTACATAAACTAATTGTTTGTTTCAATTAGTTGATATCAGCATTTACATAAACTAATTGTTTGTTTCAATTAGTTGATACCGGCAGTACAAATTAAGCACTAAGTAGAAGTTATTAAGAAAGAAACTATTAGTAGATGAAGCCTTGTTTTCTTTTCATTGATGACGATGATGATGATGATGATGATGAGGAAGAAGAAAATTTACATTTACATTCATGTAATTTAATAATTTGTACAGTAAGAGGCAATGATTTTTTTCATTGATTAATTTAACTCATCGACATTATATGCTTTTTTGTCAACGCAATAGTTGGCAGCATTAACCGAGTCAGGGTTTAACCAAGCTATCACAACTATTTCAAGTTAACAATTTGTAAATTTCATAAATACATATGTTTTTGAATGTATATTGACCCATCACTATGTACTGAAATCTATATTGATCACTCATAATGAATATATATTGATTGCATCACAATTGTTTGATCAACATTAAAGAAAGAACTTCTTTTTGATGCAATTTTGAAATTCATCGAAGAGATGAGAAGGTAGGTAGGTAGAAGTGTGGTACCTTTCTTAACCTTGTACATGAATGAGAGAGAGAGAGAGAGAGAGAGAGAGAGAGAGAGAGAGAGAGAGAGAGAGAGTTGTTACGTATAATTATATGTTATTTAACTTCTCCCTTCAGCCAATTACATTTGAGAGTGAAATTTGACAAGTTGAGCCATTCAGGTTATGATTAGGGACAAGTATTCATGGCAACAGTCAAATTCCAATGGAAGAAAAAGACTCTAAAAGGTTTTAAATTTCCATGTAAATTGATTTGTCCAATATGAATTTATAAATTGATCCACTCTGAAAATTGATATTAAGGGAATTTGTATTTTGGCTGCTACAAGGCACTATATATGACTGACCAGTCATTAGGTGAGAAAAATCACTTTAATAACTTGGGGACAATATTGTCTGCTTTATATATACAGTCAAAATAATTATAACTAGTACCAATTAATTCTGACCATTTATTTAAAGTTGATTCAACTGTGCTTTTGTTTTGAATCTTATAAATGTACTTTACTGACCAGTGTCCTTTAACAATATCCCACACTGGTTGATCTACCCTTCGAAGCAATATCCAAGGTTTTCTGAGATTATCTTATCCTTTCCTCTTCACTTACAAATCTGGCCAGCTTTTAGAACATTTTGGACTTTTATGTAATTATCTGACAAACTGTGATATAATTGCTAGCAACATGTCATTGTTTTTGTAGTTGATGATGATGTAGATGATCTTGTTGATGATAATGATAATAATAAAGACAATGATGATAACAGCTGTGAATTACAAATGTTCTGAATTATGCAGTGAAATACCAATATTTATCAACAAAAATTCAGGGGAGGGATAATGAGTTGTACGCCACACTAAACACATGTGAACACACACACACACACACACACACATCAAAATCAATTAATTTTTTCTGAATGCTGTTTTATAATAACGTATATAATGTATTTAGATATGCTAAAAGAGAGGCTAAACATCCAAGAACAAATGGATTCTGTATATGATGTTTTATCAATAAAGTACGATGAAATCTTTGACATCGTGAGATCACCCTACCTGTACTATAAATTAACACAAGGAATGCAAGCGTGACCACACTCTTCTGTGGATATAATAACCTGACAGATGTAACTGAGTATTATGCTGGGTGGAATAAATATCATGATTGTTTCCCTTGAGATTACTTCCCTTGAGATTATTTCCCTTCTTTAAGTAATATAAATTTTGGCTCTGGGTACTAGATCTATTAATATATGTGAGATTATAAGGTTATACATAATTATACCAAACCATAATTGTAATTTTAGCAGTTCACATTAAAATGTTTTAAAACTGTGATAAAAATTGAACATTTTAAATATATAATCTATGTTGTTTTGTTACCACTACATTATGTATAGTTTTTTGTTCTTTATAATGTGTGAAAGGCATCCAGAAACTTCAGATATCGCTATACGCGATATGCCAATGGGTATGTGAGAAAGTTTGCCACTTTTTGGAAGGTCATTTCGATGACCTCAAAACACAATGGAAATTAAATAGCTATTAATGCGTCCTTGAAACTTGTACATGATAGAGAGATACTCGGTCACTGTAAATTACTATGTAAATAGAATGCCATGATTGTTCCCCTTGAAATTATTGTTTAGGTTTAGATTGGGGGAGGGCATATGTCTGGTGCCCCCAAAAAGAAAAAAAAAAATATTGTTTGCGACTAATCTGCTCTGAAACAATACATATTTTTTATATTTATTTAATCTCTGTATGCTCTGTTAATTTAGATTTTGTGTACTATTCTGAAAACACCATTCCTCTTGGATTCTTTACATTTTATCAGTTTTTAACAGACAGATTAAGTTACTGACAAATGTACAACATAAAACTGCGTACATTGAACTCCCCAAAAATTGAAACCCAACCCTTTAGAAAAAAAAAAATCTTGTTGAATTTTCATATTTGGTAAGAATAAATGACTCTTTATCATACTAAATAGAAAGAGAAGGTACGTAACTTCCAAATACTTGGTTACATTTATATCTTTATTTTTAGTGATACGAATTTCTTCCCATGCTATATTTTGTGGTCAGTATATTTGGTTGTAAGAAGAACCAGAGAAAATACACTTGAAGAAACACAGATTCACGGAAGATTTGTCACGTGCCCAGAACGACTCTTTACTCGAAAACACGTGACTTGCCAGTCATCTTAAAGCGCGACCATTTTGCATTACTCGGCACCGCATGTCTCACAAAAATTTCTTGGGCTAACAGCTGCACAAATAAGACAAAAAATATGTACAATTTCTTTGTTGTTCTTTTAAGTTAATTTTGTGTTAGGTGTTCTTTTCATGTTTCTAGATTTCGACATTTCCTTCAAACATGTTGGACTTTAAGTTGGCTTTTCAGTTTAATTTCCGTCTTGTGGACTTAAGCTGTTTCTTCCCCAATATAAAGAATTAATTTTTTTTTCTTATACTTGTATTGTATCTGATATCAATCTCTGATCTCCATAAGAAATCTCAATCCTTTATATTCAAGTCTGCTACAATTATTTCCCTTGAAATTAGTTCCCTTGTCGGAATGTACAATTTGGGACTAATGTAATACCTTTATTTCTCTCTTATGTAAAATTCTAATAATACAATTATTTACGTCAATATTTATTTTTACATATACTAAACTACATTGAAAAAAGTAAAATGTAACCACTTTCAAAGTTAATTATTAAAAATATCTGTCCTATATTTCTCAAGCACCACGTTATGTCTTGTTTTTTTATTCCTTATATTCTGTTGAAACGCAAAATCATGTTATCGCGCCATCTCGTAGCTTCTCACGGAGTCGCCAATACATATGATTAAACAATTTTTGAGAGGTCATATTTTATGACCTTATTAAAATCAAATGGAAAGTTTTTAGGGGAAAACAAACGGTAGGTATATAATGCATTTACAAACTGATAATATGATAATGGTTCGTATTCTTTTGTGACACGATGATTATTGGCAAAATAGCTCAACCCACCTTCAAAACACATTACACCAATATAAACGCTGAAAATTACCCTTTATTTCCAAATTTTAAGATCGCTAACCTCCTCTCTCTCTTTCTCAGTAACATTTGGTATACTACCACTGTAGTATACCTACCCAAACATTATATTACTTATATGAATAGAAAAATATTCACTTTCTTATGGGAACCTACTTTCGAACCCCTTGCACATGCTGTTTGTTACAACCCCTTAAAAGAATGCAGGTTAAACATTACAAATATTAAAACGCAGGTTAAACATTACAAATATAGAATGTAAAGTAAAGTTACAACACATGCAAAAAATACTTGATGCCAACTACACCGCCAAGTGGAAGTATTTCTCCAGATATTGCATTGGGCTACAATTAAGGGTGTATAACCCAAAACTTAGTTCCAATATTGATACACACACTTTATATATTCCTCAATTTTACAAAAAAATGTTTACCTATTTGTGTTATGTATATGTGATATAATTCATTTATATTTATTTTTATTTGTTTGTTAGATTTAAATTTGGCATTTTAAGTTTTAAGATTCATTCATTGAAGGGAGGGGGGGTGACCTTTACTTTACAGAGTAAACACCAGGTGTTGACCTCATTTCTGACCTGGCTTCAGAGTTGTAAACAAGCTTTTAACATGATTGGTTGGTTCCAAGGACAAAATGGAGCTTTTGTATAAACATCTTTCTATTTTAGTTGGGTCATAAGATGATTCTTTAAATGCAAATTTGTTCTGATAGTTTCTAGAAGCTCACGTGACCCTTTGTTTACGTAAAAAACAGAGATATAAACCATGTTTTGGGAGAAAGCTATTCAGCTATAAAATTACCATGTACTGGAAATTGTGTCAATTAGTTTGGAGCAAGAGGATATATTTTGTTAGTTATCTGGAAAAGAATATGTGCTCACAGATTTTCATTAACATGAACTAACTTCATCAAGAGAAATCGTCTTCCATATTGGATACTTCGCTGGAATTCGAACTTAGAATTCTTTGGACATTTTTATTACCAAGACTTTTGCAATTTATTGAGTGGATAATATTTTGAATTATTTTTGGATTACTTTTGGAATTGATTCTTAAAACCTTAAGTTTATTTTTTTTTTTTGAAAATATTTGTACTCAATAAATTGTTATTAAGTTTTACAAGCTTGTTATTTACACTCTATCTATGTTACTGTTTATTCGAGCCTAAGCACGTAACATTTGTAAAGACTTCACAAAAAAAGAACGGAACCGTTACATTTGGTACTGCTTCCACCAAAACCCTGTATTTTTTAGACCTGAAGAATTTTGTTCTAGAATCCAAAATTCTAAAATTGTACACCATCGATTTCCCCACAAGCATGGAAAAATGAATACAACATAAATTCTTAAACCCCATCACCAGAGATGTTTCTTTTAAAACTATCCATGATATACTACCAGTAAATTATAACATGTTCCTCACAAAAATTTCCAAATCTAAGTTGTTTAAGTTGTGTGGTGACAAACAACCGATCACCTATGTTTTGAATGCGAATTGGTGACCCCCTTAAAATGTCTTGTAATTAAAAGAATTTTAAAAAAAAAACTCTCGAAACTCATTTAATACTTTTTCTTGACACAAATATGTCACTTGGTAAAATCGTGTCCTTCCCTATTTCTACAAAGAAACTGTCACATACAACACAATTTTCAATTTCTTCTCAAACTGCCATTAAGTGTGCAATACGAACCGATTTTCATAGGTATCATGTTGACGAAAACCTTAACAAATGGTGTCTAGCTGGCCATTTCTGTAAGTTTTACAATTTTGAACTTGTTATTGATTTAAACCTGTAAATCGACTTTATTCACCTTCAATACTTTAATTGTATTCTTCCTATTAAAGGAACCCCTGCACCTCACCCCCTCAAACCAGCAATACAAGTGATCCCAATGAAACAAATTCCATCATCACAAGAATAAACATCACCCTTAAGTGATATGGAAAGGAGAAAAAAAGAAGTAAAAAGCTCAAAAAGAAGTTATCTATTAAAAGAAGCAAACTCGCTAAAAACAATCAGCAATGCTGATATGCCTAACACAACAAGAATATAAAACATGCTTAAGGAAATGACACAACAGCCACATCTATCATCCCTATCAGAAAAAGCAACACAAGCAGCACTAGATGACCAAAGCACAACAACACAAGCATCACCAAAACCTAATGATCTAGTGCACACTTAAACAGCAAAGAGGCAACAAGAATACAAGACATACACCCCACCACCACCACACAAACAGGCTATTCCCAATGAATAAAAAGAAAAGGAAAAAAAAAAATCAGAAATTTGAAACAAAACGCATGCAAAGCAATAAACTAAAAACACACCACCCTCTTGAAAAGGAAACACATACAAACAAAATGTATACACTATCATCTACAAACCAAAAAAAAAAACCAACAACATTCTAAATAAATTTGGAAATATTAAAAAGAAAGGATAGACTTAAATTACTATCAGTCAATGTTAACGGTCTTGAATTTAAAACAGAAAAAATACTAATTAGTTAAATCTTACTACATTATATGCATTGAGGAAATACACAGCATCACACAAACAAGAATGTATTGAAGAATTTATGAAGAATTGCACTGAAAGAGGGAAAAACACAATTAGAGTTTGAATACCGTAATGTCTGTTTGATATATACTATGGCAATTATAGGTGCGATATTCATCCTCATTCTGGTTTATTTTTTGTGATACGAATTTCTTCCCATGTTATATATTGTGGTCAGTATATTTGGTTGTAAGAAGAACCCGAGAAAGAAAAAAAACCAAAAAAAACAACAGATTCACGGAAGTTTGTCACGTGCCCAGATCGACTCTCTACTCGAAAACACGTGACTTGCCAGTAATCTTTAAGGGGGCAGGGTCCAGTATTTATGTACAAATTTAATGTCGCATGCACCTGCCTAATATAAAAATTCATTAAAAATATAATACGTGAGTGAGGTCAAAAAGGTCCATATTTATGGATAGGTATTATGTAGCGCAACATAATCATATCACACACATGACCTGACAAGTCTAATGAAGTTCTTAGAATAAAATATTTATGTACCCCAACCCCTATTTAATACATGCACTTTTCACATCCGAAGGCCATTTCTGACAGCATGTGGTGCTCACAGTGCAAACGCAAGGCCTTTTCCTTGATGAAAATTTTGAAAAACATTGTCTACTAAATAGCTTGATGCAATTCATAATAGTTGTCATCCATGCCGTTTTTGAGATATTCTACTTGCCTTGAACCCACGTGTCTACTGCTACGGGAGGCTAGCTCTTCTTCCTAGCCGGCTATTGGTATTTCACAATCAACATACTGCAGAGTAACTATGGAAAGTGTACATGTCTGACATCAATTTCAAGAACAACACAAGCCTGAAACACCTAGTTCACAAATTTATCCATATCTTTAATTATCACACAATAGTAGCTCAAAAACTCACACCATACCTAAAAGTTAAGAAATTTGTCAGGGGCCAATTTACGAAACTGGACCCTGCCACCTTAAGCGCGACCGTTTTGCATTACTCGGCACCGCATGTCTCACAACAATTTTCTTGTGCTAACAGCTGCACAATTTTCTTGTTCTAACAGCTGCACAAATTAGAAATATCTTTTAAGACAATATGTATAATTTCTTTGTTGTTCTTTTAATTTAATTTGTTTTCGGTGTTCTCATGTTTCTAGATTTCGACAATTCGTTCAAGCATGTTGGGCTTTTAATTGGCTTTTCAGTTTAATTTCCGTTTTGTGGACTTAAGCTGTTGCTTTCAAGGATAGGGATTTTTTTTTTTCTTTCTTTCTTTTATTGTTTTGTATTTGTTATCAATTTCTCATCTCCATAAGAGGTCTCATAATCTTTCATATTCAAGTCTACTACAATTGTTTCCCTTGAAATTAGTTCCCTTGTTGGAATGTACACTCAGAGTAATGTAATACCTTTAGTTCTCTCTTATCTAAAAATCTAATACAATTATTTCCATCAATATTTAATTTATATATATATTAAAATTCATTAATTTATATATATATTAAAAAAGTTAAAATCTAACACTTTCAAAGTTATTTGTTTAAAATATCTGGATTTTTTTCTCAAGCACCTTTTTATGTCTTGTTTCTTATGGCTTATATTATGCTGGAAAGTTAAAACTTCATATCGCGTCGTTTTGGACCAAAGTATGGTCCGGATGTTATCAGAGATGCGCTATCTATGATTAGATACAAATTTTTATTGGGTCATTTTTGATCCTATTAAATTCATATGGAATGTTGTTAGGGAGATGGAGAACTTTAAATGATCTCACTGTAAGTATATCTTGCATTTACAAATCGAAAATAGGTTGCATTCTTTTTGGGACACCATCATTATAGGCAAACCAGCTCAACTCACCTTCAAAACGACTTGGACCAAAAATAAGACAATTTGCATTTTGCCAGTTTAGTAGCTGCAACATCATCTTCGTACCAGTTAAGAGTGTTTTTATTCAGTATCGTCAATCATAGTTCTCCTTTATTCCAAGGCTCTTGCGCATGCCCACAAAATTATAGGTATTCTCAAATTTGATGTTTTAAACTTGAGACATAAGATAAAGACAAAATATATGAAATTTGAGCGACTAAGTAAAATACTATGACTGTTGCCAGAACCTAAAATTAAGTCAGAGTAAAAAAGCCGATGCAGAGGTGTACAAATTTATATCTGATCCCAAGATGACGGAATCTTGTCAGACGAAAACTTATATGCAATGCAGTTTTGTCTGAAATAAAGGCGTTAAATCAGTCACGTTCTCTAAAATGACGCCATCTTCTAAATCAGAGTATTTATGGGTTGAATATTCAAAATGTCTGATGTCGAAATGGAATTAATTAACAATGCATTTGCTTTACGTTAGTGAAATACACACATTACCTAAACAGTACACATGAGCGGACTACTGTATAAAAAGTTCAGGCCATTTTAATTGCACACAAAAGTGTACATTTAAGTTGTTTGAACTTTATATCCATGTTTTACACTACGACACATACGTTACCATTCTACACATGAGCGGACTACTCTCTTTCATCGGCTAAAAATATTCTTTCCTATATGTGAGACTGTATAAAAGACTCAGGCCATTTTAATTGCACACAAAAGTGTACATTTAAGTTGTTTGAACTTTAAAATATATCCGTGTTTTTCACAATGATATATACGTTACCTATTCTATGTTACAAAGCATTTTTAAAATTACATGTTATTTTTCTTTTTTAATTAAGTATTTTTTATTGATTTTATCATCTTATCAAATATAAAATAAGTCATAATGATTATATCAGATCAATGATCATGTGAATAACGATGATGTTCAGCTGTCACATACAGGAGAAATAACTATAATGAAGAATGTACGTGTTTAATATGGTTTATCAAAAGGAACCAAGAAAACTGATTGAAAACGATTACAGATTTAATGAACAGTCTCTTGTTGTATGTATCTGGTACATACGTTATATGTTTGGAGTGACTAAAAAGGCATACACAATGTAAACTTTTGCGCTAATATTTTGAATCGAAAACTGTTATGATTAGAATGGTATTAATTTGACAACTTAAAATGTTTTTGGTGTTTTGAATATTCATTATCAATTTAAATGAAATTTAAAATACAAGAAATTTTGGTAAAGATGCATCTTTCGTTGTGCACATTTATCTGTCTTTTCGTAAATTATAACAGCAAAACGCAATAATGTTCTGAATTAAATTAATCTCAAATTATCACAAAATACTTACATATGCAATTTTCAACCATTTTCCCTGTATAATTTTAGTTGTAATAAATACATTCAAAGATGATAAGATCTCTTGTAATGTTTGTTCCTCAATTTTACAAAAATTGTTTACCTATTTGTAAAGACTTCAAATTTAAAACGTTGAAACATTGAATTGGAATACTAATTTGTGATACTCAGTGATACTCTTTGAGTATAAAATTAAACATTGAATTGGAATACTAATTTGTGATACTCAGTGATACTCTTTGAGTATAAAATTAAACATTGAATTGGAATACTAATTTGTGATACTCAGTGATACTCTTTGAGTATAAAATTAAACATTGAATTGGAATACTAATTTGTGATACTCAGTGATACTCTTTGAGTATAAAATTATATCAAGCATATGTGTGTATTCTACATAGAAACATCTAAATGTAGACACAGCGAAAAGTGAATTCATTGCAAATTAAATGTATATATTAAATTTAAAAATTTTGCAAATCTGATTTTATTCAATTTTACTCAGTCATACTTTCGAGTATAAATTTTATTTTACTACCGGTATATGTGAGTACTCTTCAATGAAAACTGGACGAATACAAAAACATCTACTATATTGGAACATAAACCTTTGAGTAAAAACCTCATTTGACAACAAAGGAATCGGCCTGAGAATCCCAGGAACAGTTTACTAACTCGAGAACTTATAGTTCCTATGTCCAATTTTGATTTACTCGATGCGGTTAAAGCACTAGCTATAAAAAACTTCAGAGGTATCTTTATGAAAGATCAAATACCAGCACAACCAAACAGTGTTGAAACCGGTATCATTAATCTCGATAACAGCACAGGACCTGGAACTCACTGGGTTGCATACGCGATTGATCCGCGTGCAATCGTCTATTTCGATTCATATGGATTAGCACCGCCGAAGGAATTCATGCATTATATAAACCGCTTAAACACCCCTCGTTGGTATTCTATGCTACCAACACAACAAATAAATGACCCACCAATATGTGGCAACGAAGTATTAAATGTACTCAACGCCGCTGAGAGAGTTTAACAGATATATAAACCGCTTAAACACCCCTCGTTGGGGGAAATTGTTTATTTCGATTCATATGGGTTAACGCCGCCTAAAGAATTTACGTGTTATATAAACCGCTTAAAATTCCTATCTGGTATTCCATGCTACCAGCACAACAAATGAATGACCCAGTAAAATGCGGCAAAGAAGTATTAAATGTCCTTAATGCTATTTCAACATCTGGAAAACAACCTCATCGGGTCGTAAATGAATATACTAGTAATCGCTTTTTAGAGAGAGACAGATTTTTTACAATAACATGATTGATATTTGGGGGAGATCTTTATCAGCGCTGAAGAAACCATATGTTGATGGCACTGCAACCGGTGATGTATGATGTAAAAAAAACTCATCGAAGATGAAATAGCTGAAATGTTGAACTTAGCAAGTGTTGATCCCGGTAAAATAGTTGTATTTCAAGATAATAAGGGCAAATTCAAAACGAGTAATGTTTCTTTTGATGCTATTTTAGTTAAACAACGAGACGCAACCGAAGGCACTATCGTGTTGTTTTCCGATCAGGGTAAACTCAAACCAGGTGTACTTGTATCAACTATCATGGATAGAATTAACAATATTGACAAGCCGTTATTAGATTTCCTTGGAAATCCACCAGTGACGACACCGAAGCTCACGGAGATAAAAAAATTCTATGTTGGAACTAGCAACACTTCAATCCAAATATTAAGAACACATAAAACAGTTTTCATCGTTTCGTAAAAACCTCATCGAGAAATTTCTTGGAGCCCTATTTGAGAAACTCGACATAAAACTACCTGATATTAAAAAATCTATCGAAGATATAAAAACCTTCATCGAAGCAATCAAAAGTGATCTACCGAGGATGATAACAATCATTGAAAAAACAAAAATTCCTCACGTGAAAACCAACAAAGTAGTATAGACGATTCAATACGGATCATTTGCGTGGACACCACTAAATAATACTTTAAATATCACCGCGACCGTCAAGGGTATTTATCGATTAACACTTGTGACACGACTCAATTTAATATATCATCGTCGAGTTCATCTGGGATCAACAATACGATATCAACGATCATCGATAAGGATACAACTGAACAATTCATGATAGAATCCATTGATAAAAATTTGGCTAGGGTTTCAGTAACATGGTATGTGGTATACATAGCCGATCTGAATAAATAATTAAACCCTAGTTGTTTTCAATTGAAATCTGTCATCACTAATGGCGAAGTCATCATCAGTACCTTCGGTATCTCAATACCGCTATGAACAGGTCAGAGAATTTCAAACTAAACTCAAAACCCTCACCGAAGAGTACAAAACAAAAATAAAAAAATACTGACGAAGAATCACCGCAGTTGATGTTACTATGTACTCTGTGAGTGGTGTAATCTCTGGAGCTGGTATAATACTATCCTTGGTGACAATGATTGCCACGATAGCTGTTCCAATTTGTATTTCAGCTGCGACAACAATCACAGGAATAATTTCGATAATAACAAAAAAAATATCATCATGCAGCCAGCGCAAACTGCAAGATTATGTAATCAAGTTCCATGTTGTGTCAACCGTATACTCCCAATTATCCTCAATGATATCACATCATCGTTCGACGATACATTAATATCTGATAGTGAGTTTTCGAAAATGGTTCAATTGTATGATTCCACGATGTCGAAATTAGAGCAGGATAATAATAATAACAATGACAACACCGCAAGAACTACTTCAACGAATAGTGGAGAACACAAACCCAGTGAAAACAAGCATGATCTCAATAACCTCCACAAATCCTGAATTCAGTGTGAATTTCCCTACTCCGATTCCCGTGAAGGCGATAGCGCTAGCAAAACTATGAGTGTATCATAGTTGGCCTAACATTTGGTCAGTAGCATTTGGTGTTCAACAACTGAATAATTCCTTGGTGTTTGCGTATGAAAATCGCGAAGACGGGACTCCAGATTGGAACATTGTTTCGCTATCATCTGGGTCCCACCAATTCGAACAAATCAATGCTGAATTAGCGCGTAGAATAAAATCCATTACTGAGCGAGAATCAAAAATCGCTATAACAGTTCATAAGATGAAATCGTTAAAAATTTCACAGCGATGACTAATGAATTTGCGTTGCTGTTAGTATATCTCGAGTCTGATACTCTCACTCGAGATGAATTTATCAGTGTTGTAGAAACATGTAATAAAATCATCGATGACATGGAAACATATAATTTGCGAATTATTCAAGAGGTATTAGGTTACGATAATCCTAAAACAAGAACAGAATTTGCAATAAAGTATAATATACATGAAGAATATATTCCTTATTTTAAGATTCCGGGATATAGTGTCTCAGTTTTGAAAGAATCTCTTTGATACGCCATCGATAATGGTTTCAAAAACATCCATGACGCATGGAAGAAATCACCACAACCACAAACAACAACAATCCTCAAATATGATAATGACCCAGACGGAGGCGGCAGGCATATTGCTCTTCAAAATGTGAATATATCCTCGGTGAAAGCATTGAATTTAGTATGCGATGTTATCGAAGGAAGCTATCAAATAAATCTCGAGCGATCAAATCAAGCTCAACAAGGATATATTTTATATTTATTTGCACCAACAGCTCCTCCAGGGTTTCTAATCATTGAGGATCCAATTAATCCAGTCTATATGCGATGTCATAATAATTCATTAACGAGAATTAATTTCAGACTCACTGATCAGTCCAATAATCTAATTGATCTACGAGGTGAGGTCCTACAAATTAGTTTGTTTGTGAAATCCTAAAGGACTTTCATTGTACAAAATTGTAAACCCATAGCAGCAGAGGGGGGAGTGCCAACAACATTGGCGTCTTTTTTTTTTTTACCAAATGAACCCTTACGAGGAAGCCTCGTCGACGCCTATAAAGTTGGTCTGTTCCCCCCTCTGCTGCTGCACTCAAAACAATCAACTAAAAACACACCACCCTCTTGAAAAGGAAACAAATACAAACAAAATGTATACAATATCATCTACTTCTAATATTACAAACCAAAAAGCACATATAAAGCACACACACACACACCCAAAAATAAACAACATTCTAAATAAATTTGGAAATATTAAAAAGAAAGGATAGACTTAAATTACTATCAGTCAATGTTAACGGTCTTGAATTTAAAACAGAAAAAATACTAATCAAATTAGTTAAATCTTACTACATTATATGCATTGAGGAAATAGACAGCATCACACAAACAAGAATGTATTGAAGAATTTATGAAGAATTGCACTGAAAGAGGGAAAAACACAATTAGAGTTTGAATAATGTCTGTTTGATACATACTATGTCAATTATAGGTGCGATATTCATCCTCATAATTCGTTATTTTTGGTGATAAGAATTTCTTCCCATGTTATATATTGTGGTCAGTATATTTGGTTGTAAGAAGAACCCGAAAAAAATAAAAAAACAGATTCACGGATGATTGTCATGTGCCCAGATCGACTCTATACTCGAAAATACGTGTCTTGCCAGTAAACTTTAAGCGCGACCGTTTTGCATTACTTGGCACCGCATGTCTCACAACAATTTTCTTGTGCTAACAGCTGCACAAATTAGAAATGTCTTTTAAGACAATATGTATAATTTCTTTGTTGTTCTTTTAATTTAATTTGTTTTCGGTGTTCTCATGTTTCTAGATTTCGACATTTCGTTTAAGTATGTTGGGCTTTTAATTGGCTTTTCAGTTTAATTTCCGTTTTGTGGACTTAAGCTGTTGCTTTCACGGATAGGGATTTTTTCTTTCTTTCTTTCTTATATTGTTTTGTATTTGTTATCAATTTCTCATATCCATAAGAGGTCTCATAATCCTTCATATTCAAGTCTACTACAATTGTTTCCCTTGAAATTAGTTCCCTTGTTGGAAAGTACACTCAGAGTAATGTAATACCTTTATTTCTCTCTTATCTAAAAATCTAATAATACAATTATTTCCGTATACTTTTTTTAAAAATATACATTAAACTTCATTAAAAAAGTTAAAATCTAACCACATTCAAAGTTATTTTTTTAAAAATATCTGGATTTTTTTCTAAAGCACCACTTTATGTCTTGTTTCTTATTGCTTATATTATGCGGGAACATTAAAACCAATTATCGCGCCATTTTGGAGCAAAAACTAACCTATAAATTTTTATTGGGTCATTTTTGATCCTATTGAAATCATATGGGAATATCACACTCTCTGTATATCCTGGACTTACAAATCGAAAATAGGTTGCATAATTTTTGGGACACAATTTATCACATCATCATTATTGGCACACTAGCTCAACCCACCTTCAAAACGATTTGGACCGAAAATAAGACAATTCGCATTTTGCCAGTTTAGTAGCTGCAACATCATCTTCGTATCAGTTAAGATTATCTTTTTATTCAGTATCGTCAATCATAGTTCCTCCTTTACTCCAAACAAATTAGAAATGAATAAACTGAATTACAAGTCTAAATTATGGTACACATTATCTATGTTATCTTGTAAGCTATTTTGTAAAACAAATATACACACATGCAAAGACCGTACGTTTTAATGCGTCTGTGTGTGCGTCTCTCTCTCTCTCTCTCTCTCTCTCTCTCTCTCTCTCTCAAATGAGAAAGAAAATAATTGGCTGAAAGGGATCCCGTATACATAAGACTCACCAGCTTGAATACATATATATATATCAACATGCAAGCACATACATACATACATACATACATACATACATACATACATACATTATTGAAGATGTGGGTAGATTGGAGAAACATTAAAATTGAAACTGCATCAATTAATTGCTTTTGACACCCAAATTCACTAATGAGGCACAAATCAATTTCGCTGACACGTTATCACTAAAAGTAACAAAGGAAAATGTTTTCAGATGATCAGGCGTAGGGCTCTTGCGCATGCCCACAAAAATATAGGCATTCTCAAATTTGATGTTTTAAACTTGAGACGTAAGATGAACACAAAAAATATGAAATTTGCGTGTCCAAGTAAAATACTATGAATGTTGCCAGAACCTAAGAAATTAAGTCAAAGTAAAAAAGCCGATGCAGAGGTGTACAAATTTATATCTGATCCTAAGAAGACGGAATCTTGTCAGATGAAAACTCCTTGTATGTAATGCAGTTTTGTCTGAAACAAAGGCGTTAAAGCAGTCACGTTCTCTAAAATGATGCCATGTTCTATATCAGAGTATTTATGGATTGAATATTCAAAATGTCTGATGTCGAAATAGAATTAATTAACAATGCATTTGCTTTACGTTAGTGAAATACACATGTTACCTAAACAGTACACATGAGTGGACTACTCTCTTTCTTCAGCTAAAAATATTGTTTCCTATATGTGAGACTGTATAAAAAGTTCAGGCCATTTTAATTGCACACAAAAGTGTACATTTAAGTTGTTTGAACTTTATATCCGTGTTTTACACTACGACACATACGTTACCATTCTACCTTACAAAACATTTTAAAAAAGACGTTATTTTTCTTTTTTAATTAAGTACACATTTTTTATTGATTTTATCATCTTATCAAATATAAAATAAGTCATAATGATTATATCAGATCAATGATCATGTGAATAACGTTGATGTTCAGCTGTCACATACAGGAGAAATAACTATAATGAAGAATGTACGTGTTTAATATGGTTTATCAAAAGGAACCAAGAAAACTGATTGAAAACGATTACAGATTTAATGAACAGTCTCTTGTTGTATGTATCTGGTACATACGTTATATGTTTGGAATGACTAAAAAGGCATACACATTGTAAACTTTCGCGCTAATATTTTGAATTGGAAACTGTTATGATTACAATGGTATTAATTTGACAACTTAAAATGTTTTTGGTGTTTTGAATATTCATTATCAAATTTAAATGAAATTTAAAATACAAGAAATTTTGGTAAAGATGCATCTTTCGTTGTGCACATTTGTCTGTCTTTTTCGTAATTTTTAACAGCAAAATGCAATAATGTTCTGAATTAAATTTATGTCAAATTATTGCAAAATACTTACATATGCAATTTTCAACCATTTTCCCTGTATAATTTTAGTTGTAATAAATACATTCAAATAAGAGAAGATCTCTTATAACGTTTGTTCCTCAATTTTAAAAAAAATGTTTACCTATTTGTAAAGACCTCACAAAAAAGAACCAAACCGTTAATTTCAGTACAGCTTCCACCACAACCCTATAATATTTAGACCTGAAGAATTTCGTTATAGAAACCACAATTCTGAAACTGTACACCATCAATTTCCCTCAAGCCTGGAAAAATTTACACAACAAAAATTCCTAAACCCCATCACCAGAGATGTTTCTTTAAAAACTATCCATGATATACTACCAGTAAACTATAACGTATTCCTCAAAAACATTTCCAAATCTAAGTTGTGTAAGTTATGTGGTGACATTGAAACAACTGATCACCTATGTTTTGAATGCAAATTGGTGACCCCCTTACATCTTGTAATGAAATGGATTAAAAAAACTCTCATGAAACTTATTTAATCCTTTTTACACAATCTTGATATTCGGAATTCTTCCTAAAGAAGCTTCGACTCTACTCGAAAACACGTGCACTGCTAGTGATCTTTAGGTGCACCCATTTTGCATTACTTGGCACCGCATGTCTCACAACATTTTTCTTGTGCTAACAGCTGCATAAATTAGACATCTTTTCAGACAATATGTATAATTTCTTTGTTGTTCTTTTAATTTAATTTTTGTATGTGTTCCTCTCATGTTTCTAGATTTCGACATTCAGCTTTTTAGTTTAATGTCTGTTTTGTGGACATAAGCTATTTCTTCCCCATGATAGAGAATTTTAATTTTTTTCTTAAAATTCTTTTGTATTTGTTATCAATCTCTGATCTCTATAAGAGCTCTCATAATCCTTCACATGCAAGTCATCTACAATTGTTTCCCTTGAAATTAGTTCCCTTGTTGGAATGTAAAATTTGGGACTACTGTAATATCTGTATTTTTCTTATCTAAAATTCTAACAATACAATTATTTCCATCAATATTTATTTTTATATATGTTAAACTACATTGGAAAAAGTTTAAAAATGTAACCAATTATAAAGTTATATTTGAAAAATATCTGCTTTTTTTCTTAATCATGATGTTACGTCTTGTTTCTTTTTTTTTATATTGGGTTGAAACGCTAAAACATATCATTGCACACTTTTGGAGCTTTCATGGAGTAGTTAATAAAAAAAAATTTCTAGGGGGTCAGGTTTGACCTTATTGAAAAAATAATTGCATAGTATTACTTGAAATGAACACAAGTACTTGTAGAAAAATGGGGAAAGTACATTAATGAGGACGTCATTGGGGCTATATATCACATGGCGCAGCACGGAGTGGACAGGCCTATGGAAGAATTTGTTAAAACACCCCATTAAGGAATGAATGTTTATATGTTAATTTAAGAACAAAAAATACTTTGGATTGCTAATATCCATAACCCTTTCCCTATACAGCTCCTGAACTGTACAAGGAACCCAAATTAATGTGTAAAATAAAAATAACTTTTGGAATTTTCTTAACACTAAAAAAAAATAATTAGAGACACCCCAACTTGACTCAGGATAAGTACAACTAGACTGTATGTGAATAAATATATGGAAAGGAAAGTAAGAAAAAAAAGCAAAATAAAAACATCTAAATAAAATACCTCACTTTACCTAAATTCACAATTAAATAAAAATAAATGTATGTACTCCTATTAAAAAAATTGAATGTGATGACCTACTTAGAGGTATAAATCACAAAACAGGACAACTGGTCAAATTTGAACGAAAAGACTCCTAACAATGAAACAATGTATATATACATATACAAGTCACAGAGAAATAGCACCAACACAAATAGCAAACACAGGGTATAGAAGACAACTAGCCATGGTCAAACCAATATTATTAAGAAAGTGGATCTGAAGGAGGGTAGATAAATCCCACCTCGGAAAACCCTTCTTTGATAACACTAGGGAAAGAGCAAATAAAAATACACCTTTCCTAAAAAATAATCCCGATGGAAAAAATTGAATTACAGGAAACTAAAAGAAATTTAAAAAACACACAACTACATATCAAGATAACACACACACACATAAAAACTTTTTAACTTTTTTTCTAATTAGGGTCATCTATCTGGTGCCCCCGCCCCCCCCCCCCCCCCCCACCACACAAAGGAAAACATACCTTCCAAGCAAGCAGTGGGTAGCAAAGGTACCAAGAGCCATAATCATAACCAACTACTAAATATATACACAGTGGAATTAATGCAATTTGAATTTATTCTTCAAATTTAAACGTTGAAACATTGAATTGGAATACTAATTTGTGATACTCAGTGATACTCTTTGAGTATAAAATTATATCGAGTATATGTGTGTATTCTACATAGAAACATCTAAATGTAGACACAGCGAAAAGTGAATTCATTGCAAATTAAATGTATATATTAAATTAAAAAATTTTGCAAATCTGATTTTATTCAATTTTACTCAGTGATACTTTCGAGTATAAATTTTATTTGACTATACGAGAGTCCTCTTCAATGAAAACTGGAGGAATACAAAAACATCTACTATATTGGTAAAAAATGAACATTACAATTTGGAACATAAACCTTTGAGTAAAAACCTCATTTTACCATATGTGTGTGCTTCCATAGTATTTGAATACAAATAGCCATTGTTTGTGAGGATACCTAAACAAACATATTCTACTTCAACAGTTCCCAGTGTACATAATGTGTCAAACAGAAACAATCTCTTTGTCAATCTCAGTGTTTGAGAAATCCAAAAGAGAACATAAATGTATAAACTTTTGTAAACAATACAGTGAACACTGGAATATAATCAGATACTCTTTTTTTTTTGTTTATATGGGGATTTTTAGCGTAGCTTTAACAATTTTTCAGTCATATTACTACGATGTCTGCAGGGTGACAGTTTTTAGTGATATCTAGCACTGGGGCATCATGCCGCAGTCATCAATCAGTCGCAATATGACTGAAAAGTTGTGGAAGCTATGTTGAAAATACAAAACACACACACATGTTCTACCTCAAAGCAAACAAGTCCATCACAGGTCTCCTATCTTGTTAGAAAAGTGACTCATGGCCCACTGACTGGTCTCATGATTGACGAGACCACATCATACTTATGTAACAAAATAGCTGCTCTTCCCTTTAAGTAAGGTGACATTCCTCTGGACACCAACCGTAACAAGGCAATGCAAGCCACTAAGCTGGAGGCATAACCTACTCCCCATAGTGATGCCTAAGAATCAATCACACATTAGAAGTGAAAGCTTCATAATGAACATCAGGGTCCTTGGTCCTGATGATTTCTAAACCCCAGGCTGCATAATCTTTTTGTCCCACAAGACAGTGGTCTTTTTCAACCTTGAAATGGATAGGCACCTCCTGGAAATGAGGCAGTGGTGGGTGGTCGGAAAAAAAATCCAATTAATGGGTACTTAGAGCTGTCCTTCTGAGTGCATTAACTTTCAGCAAAGTTTCTCACCTAGTCAGACCAAAGGTAACAAACTGGACAGCCATCCATGTATACACACCCTGTGCATGCTAAGCAGGTGAAATGAGTGTCCTATGTGGCCTTGCCATGTCTACACTTATCTAACTTTGCAAATTAGAAGCTCTGAAAGACAGAGTTTGATACAAAAAGAGAAAGATCCGGAACCAAATAAGGGTATATATATATATATATATATATATATATATATATATATATATATATATATATATATATATATATATAAACTTACCAAAGCATCAGAAGGGGGATACAATTTAATGAGGCAACTTTGCAATGCAACACCCCTTCAAAAAAACTAAAAAAGCAAATCAACCCTAATATGTACACAAAATACAAACAACAAAGGAATCGGCCTGAGAATCCCAGGAACAGTTTACTAACTCGAGAACTTATAGTTCCTATGTCCAATTTTGATTTACTCGATGCGGCTAAAGCACTAGCTATAAAAAACCTCAGAGGTGTCTTTATGAAAGATCAATTACCAGCACAACCAAACAGTGTTGAAACCGGCATCATTAATCTCCATAACAGCACAGGATCTGGAAATCACTGGGTTGTATACGCGATTGATCCGCGTGCAATCGTCTATTTCGATTCATATGGATTAGCGCCGCCGAAGGAATTTATGCGTTATATAAACCGCTTAAACACCCCTCGTTGGTATTCTACGCTACCAACACAACAAATGAATGACCCACCAATATGTGGCAACGAAGTATTAAATGTACTCAATGTCGCTGAGAGAGTTTAACAGATATATAAACTGCTTAAACACCCCTCGTTGGGGGAAATTGTTTTTTTTTATTCATATGGGTTAGCGCCGCCTAAAGAATTTACGCGTTATATAAACTGCTTAAAATTCCTATCTGGTATTCCATGCTACCAGCACAACAAATGAATGACCCAGTAAAATGCGGCAAAGAAGTATTAAATGTCCTTGATGCTATTTCAAAATCTGGAAAACCACCTCATCGGGTCGTAAATGAATATACTAGTAATCGCATTTTAGAGAGAGAAGGATTTTTTACAATAACATGATTGATATTTGGGGGAGATCTTTATCAGCGCTGAAGAAACCATATGTTGATGGCACTGCAACTGGTGATGTATGATGTAAAAAAAACTCATCGAAGATGAAATAGCTGAATTGTTGAACTTAGCAAGTGTTGATCCCGGTAAAATAGTTGTATTTCAAGATAATAAGGGCAAATTGAAAACGAGTAATGTTTCTTTTGATGATATTTTAGTTAAACAACGAGACGCAACCGAAGGCACTATCGCGTTGTTTTCTGATCAGGGTAAACTGAAACCAGGTGTACTTGTATCAACTATCATGGATAGAATTAACAATATTGACAAGCCGTTATTAGATTTCCTTGGAAATCCACCAGTGACGACACCGAAGCTCACGGAGATAAAAAATTCTATGTTGGAACAAAGCAACACTTCAATCCAAATATGAAAAACACTTAAAACAGTTTTCATCGTTTCGTAAAAGCCTCATCAAGAAATTTCTTGGAGCCCCATTTGATAAACTCAACATAAAACTACCCGATATTAAAAAATCCATCGAAGATATAAAAACCTTCATCGAAGCAATCAAAAGTGATTTACCGAGGATGATAACAATCAATGAAACAAACAAAAATTCCTCACATGAAAACCAACAACGTAGTATAGACGATTCAATATGGATCATTTGCGTGGACACCACTAAATAATACTTTAAATATCACCGTGACTGTCAAGGGTATTTATTAACACTTGTGACACGACTCAATTTAATATATCATCGTTGAGTTCATCTGGGGTCAACAATACGATATCAACGATCATCGACAAGGATACAACTGAACAATTCATGATAGAATCCATTGATAAAAATTTGGCTAGGGTTTCAGTAACATGGTATGTGGAATACATAGCTGATCTGAATAAATAATTAAACCCTAGTGGTTTCAATTGAAATCTGTTATAATAAATAAAATGTCATCACTAATGAAGAAGTCATCATCAGTACCTTCGGTATCTCAATACCGCTATGAACAGGTCAGAGAATTTCAAACTAAACTCAAAACCCTCACCAAAGAGTACAAAACAAAAATAAAAAAATACTGATGAAGAATCACCGCAGTTGATGTTACTATGTACTCTGTGAGTGGTGTAATCACTGGAGCTGGTATAATACTATCCTCGGTGACAATGATTGCCACGATAGCTGTTCCAATTTGTATTTCAGCGGCAACAACAATCACAGGGATAATTTCAATAATAACAAAAAAAATATCATCATACAGCCAGCGCAAACTGCAAGATTATGTAATCAAGTTCCATGTTGTGTCAACCGTATACTCCCAATTATCCTCAATGATATCATCGTCGTTCGACGATACATTACTAGTTTTCGAAAATGGCTCAATTGTA
The DNA here is from genome assembly GCA_030141615.1 of Unio pictorum. NCBI lineage: Eukaryota > Metazoa > Mollusca > Bivalvia > Unionida > Unionidae > Unio > Unio pictorum. Next base: position 4,903,629 of record JARLTB010000100.1, read on the forward strand.
TGATTCCACGATGTCGAAATTAGAGCAGGATAATAATAATAATAACAATGACAACACCGCAAGAACTACTTCAACGAATAGTGGAGAACACAAACCCAGTGAAAACAAGCATGATCTCAATAACCTCCACGAATCCTGAATTCAGTGTGAATTTCCCTATTCCGATTCCCGTGAAGGCGATAGCGCTAGCAAAACTACGAGTGTATCATAGTTGACCTAACATTAGGTCAGTAGCATTTGGTGTTCAACAACCGAATAATTCCTTGGTGTTTGTGTATGAAAATTGCGAAGACGGGACTCCAGATTGGAACATTGTTTCACTATCATCTGGGTCCCACCAAATGGAACAAATCAATGCTGAATTAGCGCGTAGAATAAAATCCATTACTGAGCGAGAATCGAAAATCGTTATAACAGTTCATAAGATGAAATCGTTAAAAATTTCACAGCGATGACTAATGATTTTGCGTTGCTGTTAGTATCTCTTGAGTCTGGTACTCTCACTCGAGATGAATTTATCAGTGATGTAGAAACATGTAATAAAATCATCGATGATATGGAAACATATAATTTGCGAATTATTCAAGAGGTATTAGGTGACGATAATCCTAAAACAAGAACAGAGTTTGCAACAATGTATAATATACACGTAGAATATATTCCTTATTTTAAGATTCCGGGATATAGTGTCTCAGTTTTTGAAAGAATCTCTTTGATATGCCATCGATAATGGTTTCAAAAACATCCACGATGCATGGAAGAAATCGCCACAACCACAAACAACAACAATCCTCAAATACGATAATGACCCAGACGGAGGCGGCAGGCATATTGCTCTTCAAAATGTGAATATATCCTCGGTGAAAGCATTGAATTTAGTATGTGATGTTATCGAAGGAAGCTATCAAATAAATCTCAAGCGATCAAATCAAGCTCAACAAGGATATATTTTATATTCATTTGCACCAACAGCTCCTCCAGGGTTTCTAATCATTGAGGATCCAACTAATCCAGTCTATATGCGATGTCATAATAATTCATTAACGAGAATTAATTTCAGACTCACTGATCAGTCCAATAATCTAATTGATCTACGAGGTGAGGTCCTACAAATTAGTCTGTTTGTGAAAATCTAAAGGACTTTCATCGTACAGAATTGTAAATCCATAGCAGCAGAGGGGGGAGTGCCAACAACATTGGCATCTTTTTTTTTTTTTTACCAAATGGACCCTTACGAGGAAGCCTCGGTTTACCAAATTGACCCTTCCATTAAGTATTTACGAGGAGGAAGCCTCGTCGACGCCTATAAAGTTGGTCTGTTCCCCCCTCTGCTGCTGCACTCAAAACAATCAACTAAAAACACACCACCCTCTTGAAAAGGAAACAAATACAAACAAAATGTATACAATATCATCTACTTGTAATATTACAAACCGAAAATCACACATAAAGCACACACACACACACCCAAAAGAAACAACATTCTAAATAAATTTGGCAATATTAAAAAGAAAGGATAGACTTAAATTACTATCAATGTTAACGGTCTTGAATTTAAAACAGAAAAAATACTAATTAGTTAAATCTTACTACATTATATGCATTGAGGAAATACACAGCATCACACAAACAAGAATGTACTGAAGAATTTATGAAGAACTGCACTGAAAGAGGGAAAAACACAATTAGAGTTTGAATAATGTCTGATTGACATATACTATGTCAATTATAAGTGCGATATTCATCCTCATTCTGGTTTATTTTTTGTGATAAGAATTTCTTCCCATGTTATATATTGTGGTCAGTATATTTGGTTGTAAGAAGAACCCGAGGAAAAAAAAAAAACCAAAAAACAACAGATTCACGGAAGATTGTCATGTGCCCAGATCGACTCTATACTCGAACACACGTGACTTGTCAGTAATCTTTAAGCGCGAACGTTTTGCATTACTCGGCACCGCATGTCTCACAACAATTATCTTGTGCTAACAACTGCACAAATTAGAAATGTCTTTTAAGACAATATGTATAATTTCTTTGTTGTTCTTTTAATTTAATTTGTTTTCGGTGTTCTCATGTTTATAGATTTCGACATTTCGTTCAAGCATGTTGGGCTTTTAATTGGCTTTTCAGTTTAATTTCCGTTTTGTGGACTTAAGCTGATGCTTTCACGGATAGGGATTGTTTCTTTCTTTCTTTCTTTCTTATATTGTTTTGTATTTGTTATCAATTTCTCATCTCCATAAGAGGTCTCATAATCCTTCATATTCAAGTCTACTACAATTGTTTCCCTTGAAATTAGTTCCCTTGTTGGAAAGTACACTCAGAGTAATGTAATACCTTTATTTCTCTCTTCTCTAAAAATCTAATGATACAATTATTTCCGTCAATATTTAATTTTTATATATATTAAACTTCATTAAAAAAGTTAAAATCTAAATACTTTCAAAGTTTTTTTTTAAAATATCTGGATTTTTTTCTCAAGCACCACTGTATGTCTTGATTCTTATTGCTTATATTATGCTGGAACGTTAAAACTAATTATCGCGCTATTTTGGAGCAATGACGTACGGAGTTCTAAAATACAAATTTTTATTGGGTCATTTTTGACCCTATTAAAATCATATGGAATGTTGTTAGGGAGGTGGAGAATTTTCAGTGATCACATTCTCCATATATCCTAGATTTACAAATCGAAAATAGGTTGCATTCTTTTTGGGATGCAATTTATCACATCATCATTATTGGCACACTAGCTCAACCCACCTTCAAAACGACTTGGACCGAAAATAAGACAATTTGCATTTTGCCAGTTTAGTAGCTGCAACATCATCTTCGTACCAGTCAAGATTATGTTTTTATTCAGTATCGTCAATCACAGTTCCTCCTTTACTCCAAACAAATTAGAAATGAATAAACTGAATTACTAGTCTAAATTATGGTATACATTATCTTTGTTACCTTGTAAGCTATTTTGTAAAACAAATATACACACATGCAAAGACTGTACATTTCAATGCATCTGTTTGTGTGTGTGTGTCTCTCTGTCTCAAATGAGAAAGAAAATAATTGGCTGAATGGGATAACGTGAAACAAAGCAAAATACATTAGCCCGTATACATAAGACTCACCAGCTTGAATACATATATATATATATATATATATATATATATATATATATCAACACGCAAGCACATACATACATACATACATACATACATACATACATACATACATACATACATTATTGAAGATGTGGGCAGACTGGAGAAACATTAAAACTGAAGCTGCATCAATTAATTGCTTTTGACACCCAAATTCACTAATGAGGCACAAATCAATGTCGCTGACACGTTATCACTAAAAGTAACAAAGGAAAATGTTTTCAGATGATCAGGCATAGGGCTCTTGCGCATGCCCACAAAATTATATTTATTCTCAAATTTGACATTTTAAACTTGAGACGTAAGATAAAGCACAAAAAATATGAAATTTGCACGACTAAGTAAAATACTATGACTGTTGCCAGAACCTAAAATTAAGTCAGAGTAAAAAAGCCGATGCAGAGGTGTACAAATTTATATCTGATCCCAAGAAGTCGGAATCTTGTCAGATGAAAGCTCCTTGTATGCAATGCAGTTTTGTCTGAAACAAAGGCGTTAAAGCAGTCACGTTCTCTAAAATGACGCCATGTTCTATATCAGAGTATTTATGGGTTGAATATTCAAAATGTCTGATGTCGAAATGGAATTAATTAACAATGCATTTGCTTTACGTTAGTGAAATACACACGTTACCTAAACAGTACACATGAGCGGACTACTCTCTTTCATCAGCTAAAAATATTGTTTCCTATATGTGAGACTGTATAAAAGTTCAGGCCATCTTAATTGCACACAAAAGTGTACATTTAAGTTGTTTGAACTTTAAAATATATCCGTGTTTTACACTATGATACATACGTTACCATTCTATGTTACAAAACATTTTTAAAAATACATGTTATTTTTCTTTTTTAATTAAGTACACATTTTTTTTTATTGATTTTATCATCTTATCAAATATAAAATAAGTCATAATGATTATATCAGATCAATACATTATATGTTTGGAGTGACTAAAAAGGCATACACAATGTAAACTTTCGCGCTAATATTTTGAATCGGAAACTGTTATGATTAGAATGGTATTAATTTGACAACTTAAAATGTTTTTGGTGTTTTGAATATTCATTATCAATTTAAATGAAATTTATAATACAAGAAATTTTGGTAAAGATGCATCTTTCGTTGTGCACATTTATCTGTCTTTTCGTAACTTATAAGAGCAAAACGCAATAATGTTCTGAATTAAATTTATCTCAAATTATCACAAAATACTTACATATGCAATTTTCAACCATTTTCCCTGTATAATTTTAGTTGTAATAAATACGTTCAAAGACGATAAGATCTCTTGTAATGTTTGTTCCTCAATTTTACAAAAATTGTTTACCTATTTGTAAAGACTTCACCGTTAATTTCGGTACAGCTTCCACCAAAACCCTGTAATATTTAGACCTGAAGAATTTCGTTATAGAAACCACAATTCTGAAACTGTACACCATCAATTTCCCTCAAGCCTGGAAAAATTTACACAACAAAAATTCCTTAACCCCATCACCAGAGATGTTTCTTTTAAAACTATCCATGATATACTACCAGTAAACTATAACGTATTCCTCAAAAACATTTCCAAATCTAAGTTGTGTAAGTTCTGTGGTGACATTGAAACAACCAATCACCTATGTTTTGAATGCGAATTGGTGACCCCCTTACATCTTGTAATGAAATGGATTAAAAACACTCATGAAACTTATTTAATCCTTTTTACACAATCTAGATATTCGGAATTCTTCCTAAAGAAGCTTCGACTCTACTCGAAAACATGTGCACTGCTAGTGATCTTTAGGTGCACCCATTTTGCATTACTTGGCACCACATGTATCACAACATTTTCTTGTGCTAACAGCTGCATAAATTAGACATCTTTTCAGACAATATGTATAATTTCTTTGTTGTTCTTTTAATTTAATTTTTTTTAATGTGTTCCTCTCATGTTTCTAGATTTCAACATTCAGCTTTTTAGTTTAATTTCTGTTTTGTGGACTTAACCTATTTCTTCCCCAAGATAGAGAATTTTTAATTTTTTCTTAAGATTCTTTTGTATTTGTTATCAATCTCTGATCTCTATAAGAGCTCTCATAATCCTTCACATGCAAGTCATCTACAATTGTTTCCCTTGAAATTAGTTCCCTTGTTGGAATGTAAAATTTGGGACTACTGTAATACCTGTACTTTTCTTATGTAAAATTCTAACAATACAATTATTTCCGTCAATATTTATTTTTACATATGTTAAACTACATTGGAAAAAGTTTAAAAATGTAACCAATTATAAAGTTATATTTGAAAAATATCTGCTTTTTTTCTTAATCATGATGTTATGTCTTGTTTCTTATTTTTTATATTGGGTTGAAACGCTAAAACATATCACTGCACACTTTTGGAGCTTTCATGGAGTAGTTAATAAAAAAAAAAATTCTAGGGGGTCAGGTTTGACCTTATTGAAAAAATAATTGCATAGTATTACTTGAAATGAACACAAGTACTTGTAGAAAAATGGGGAAAGTACATTAATGAGGACGTCATTGGGGCTATATATCACATGGCGCAACACGGAGTGGACAGGCCTATGGAAGAATTTGTTAAAACACCCCATTAAGGAATGAATGTTTATATGTTAATTTAAGAACAAAAAAAACTTTGGATTGCTAATATCCATAACCCTTTACCTATACAGCTCCTGATCTGTACAAGGAACCCAAATTAATGTGTAAAATAAAAATAACTTTTGGAATTTTCTTAACACTAAAAAAATAATTAGAGACACCCCAACTTGACTCAGGATAAGTACAACTAGACTGTATGTGAATAAATATAAAGAAAGGAAAGTAAGAAAAAAAAGCAAAATAAAAACATCTAAATAAAATACCTCACTTTACCTAAATTCACAATTAAATAAAAATAAATGTATGTACTCCTATTAAAAAAAAATTGAATGTGATGACCTACTTAGAGATATAAATCACAAAACAGGACAACTGGTCAAATTTGAATGAAAAGACTATCCTAACAATGAAACAATGTATATATACATATACAAGACACAGAGAAATAGCACCAACACAAATAGCAAACACAGGGTATAGAAGACCACTAGCCATGGGCAAACCAATATTATTAAGAAAGTGGATTAGAAGGAGGATAGATAAATCCCACCTCGGAAAACCCTTCTTTGATAACACTAGGGAAAGAGCGAATAAAAATACACCTTTCCTAAAAAATAATCCCGATGGAAAAAATTGAATTACAGGAAACTAAAAGAAATTTAAAAAACACACAACTACATATCAAGATAACACACACACATAAAAACTTTTTAACTTTTTTTCTAATTAGGGTCATCTGTCTGGTGCCCCCGCCCCCCACCACCCAAAGGAAAACATACCTTCCAAGCAAGCAGTGGGTAGCAAAGGTGCCAAGAGCCATAATCATAACCAACTACTAAATATATACACAGTGGAATCAATGCAATTTGAATTTATTCTTCAAATTTAAAACGTTGAAACATTGAATTGGAATACTAATTTGTGATACTCAGTGATACTCTTTGAGTATAAAATTATATTGAATTAAATTAAACAACTTAAACTTAAACAACTAATTTGTGATACTCAGTGATACTCTTTGAGTATAAAATTAAACATTGAATTGGAATACTAATTTGTGATACTCAGTGATACTCTTTGAATTGGAATACTAATTTGTGATACTCAGTGATACTCTTTGAGTATAAAATTAAACATTGAATTGGAATACTAATTTGTGATACTCAGTGATACTCTTTGAATTGGAATACTAATTTGTGATACTCAGTGATACTCTTTGAATTGGAATACTAATTTGTGATACTCAGTGATACTCTTTGAGTATAAAATTAAACATTGAATTGGAATACTAATTTGTGATACTCAGTGATACTCTTTGAATTGGAATACTAATTTGTGATACTCAGTGATACTCTTTGAATTGGAATACTAATTTGTGATACTCAGTGATACTCTTTGAGTATAAAATTATATTGAATTGGAATACTAATTTGTGATACTCAGTGATACTCTTTGAGTATAAAATTATATTGAATTGGAATACTAATTTGTGATACTCAGTGATACTCTTTGAGTATAAAATTATGTTGAATTGGAATACTAATTTGTGATACTCAGTGATACTCTTTGAGTATAAAATTATATTGAATTGGAATACTAATTTGTGATACTCAGTGATACTCTTTGAGTATAAAATTATATTGAATTGGAATACTAATTTGTGATACTCAGTGATACTCTTTGAGTATAAAATTATATTGAATTGGAATACTAATTTGTGATACTCAGTGATACTCTTTGAGTATAAAATTATATCGAGCATATGTGTGTATTCTACATAGAAACATCTAAATGTAGAAACAGTGAAAAGTGAATTCAATGCAAATTAAACGTATATATTAAATTAAAAAATTTTGCAAATCTGATTTTATTCAATTTTACTCAGTGATACTTTCGAGTATAAATTTTATTTGACTATACGAGAGTCCTCTTCAATGAAAACTGGAGGAACACAAAAATATCTACTATATTGGTAAAAAATGAACATTACAATTTGGAATATAAACCTTTGAGCAAAAACCTCATTGTACCATATGTGTGTGCTTCCATAGTATTTGAATACAAATAGCTATTGTTTGTGAGGATACCTAAACAAACATATTCTACTTCAACAGTTCCCAATGTACATAATGTGTCAAACAGAAACAATCTCTTTGTCAATCTCAGTGTTTTGAGAAATCGAAAAGAGAACATAAATGTATAAACTTTTGTAAACAATACAGTGAACACTGGAATATAATCACATACTTTTTTTTGTTTTTTGTTTTGAAAGGGATTTTTAACATAGCTTTAACAATTTTTCAGTCATATTGCTACAATGTCTGCAGGGTGACAGTTTATAGTGATATCTAGCACTGGGGCATCATGCCGTTGAGATGTAGCATGAAGTCCCACTCAGTCACATTATCCTGACACCAGACCTACTAGTCCTAACACTAACCTCTTAATGATGAATGCCAAGCGAAGCAGCTGTTAGTACCATTTTTGTAAGTCTTTGGTATGACTCGGCCGGGGGTCAAACCCACGACCTCCCACTTCCGAGGCGGACGCTCTAACCTCTAGGCCACCGAAGCAGTCGCACACACACACACACACACACACACACACTTACTAACAACTTATTCGACACTTATAGACACATCAACCCAACTAAACAAGAATACACCTACACAAGATACACAATGGCATCCAGGATAGACCATTGCTACATGAACATTAATTACAGACATTCTAACTAAAAGCGAAATTCTGCCAATAAAAATGGTAGACCACAATGCCATTGCAGTCCATGTAAACCCCCCAAAAACCAACAGATGAGGAAAAGGCACATGGAAATTAAACAACATTATACTTGACCTATCAGAGTAACAAAAAGATCCTCATGCTGTACTCAATGTATTACATCCACAGTCTGTACTCAATGCATTACATCCAGATATTGTACTCAATGCATTACATCCAGATATTGTACTCAATGCATTACATCCAGATATTGTACTCAATGCATTACATCCAGATATTGTACTCAATGCATCACATCCAGATATTGTATTCAATGCATTACATCCAGATATTGTACTCAATGAATTACATCCAGATACTGTACTCAATACATTACATCCACATACTGTACTCAATGTATTACATCCAGATACTGTACTCAATGTATTACATACACATGCTGTACTCCATGCATTACATACAGATATTGTACTCAATGCATTACATCCAGATATTGTACTCAATGAATTACATCCAGATACTGTACTCAATGCATTACATCCACATACTGTACTCAATGTATTACATCCACATGCTGTACTCCATGCATTACATCCAGATACTGTACTCAATGCATTACATCCAGATATTGTATTCAATGCATTACATCCAGATATTGTACTCAATGCATTACATTCACATACTGTACTCAATGCATTACATTCACATACTGTACTCAATACATTACATTCACATACTGTACTCAATGTATTACATCCACATGCTGTACTCAATGCATTACATCCTAATATTGTACTCAATGTATTATATTCACATACTTTAATCAATGTATTACATCCACATGCTGTACTCAATGCATTGCATCCAGATATTGTACTCAATGCATCCTTACACTGTAATCATTGCACAAAACATACATGTGACAGATCCAGGACATTAAACCACTAGATTTACATATTATGACCTCTAAACAAGATATTTTATTGACATAAATTTTATGTGTTCAATGGGAATGAAAAGAAAGCTAATGTATTGCATGGGAACAGGGAAATGACAAATATCTGAAAAAAAATTTGTACAATTTTCAAAATGATCATGACTAATGCCAAATGAACATTGTACCCTTGTCTTTATACTTTGTCAAGACCAAATTGATGAAATTTCATGTGGATTCATGCAGGTATATGGGAAAAAAATAATCCTAGATTTATACCCAAAAGTAGTGATGGGAATCGGTCAGAAATTCATAATTGATAATCGGTTCCCCTTAACCAACTGATCATCGATTATAATCGGTTACTAAGAGAAAATTTTAATTTTTGTTAAACAGTTATATCTTTGATCAAGAGTTCAATATGTTTATAAATGTACAGGAGTAATCTCTTTTAATGACATGTATACTTTAACCTGACAATAATATTACATTGTGTGTTACTTTTGTTCAGCAACTTTGTTAAATAAATGCAACTTTTATGGCTGATCAGTCATAAGTAACTGAAATACTGCTACAATCCCCAGACATTCTTTTGTTCACATGTGATGTGTCTATAAAATAAAGTATAGAAGGACATGTTTTTCTTGATTGTCATTGTTTATAAATACTACAAAAGTGTTGCAATTTGACTGAAACAAATCAACAAAATCTGTTTAAATTTATAACTTCAACACTTTAGCAGCCTAACCATGTAATAATGACTATATGTTCCTAATTATGAATCATACGGTTTCATATCTGTAGATATGAAGGGAATTAATAAATTTTCAGGTCAACTTTAGTGGCTGGGAGTTTTACTAACCTTTGTGCTTTGCATACACCTAAAAAGTAGTCTCCCTTTACACACAATCGATTATGGAGTTCACAATCGATTATCTTATTGGTTTGCTCAACCAACTGATGATCAGTTATAATCGATAATCAAAAAAACACTACCCAAAAGAGTAACTATTCTTCTTAAAACACAAAACAGTATAAAGAATGCTAAAAGACTAAATAGACTATCAAACAAAACAACAGAAAAACCCAACAATTCCAGATAAATTAAATTTCATGAAGAAAGAAAATTACCTCAACAAATTCGTGTGTCAATTTGAAAGCAGAGTTTTCAAATCCCAGGTTCTTGCCGGGTGATGTGGACAAGATGAATCCGAAGTCGATGTGGATAATGTGACCCTCGGAGTCAAGAAGTATGTTACCATTGTGTCTAAAAAACATTGAAATGTTTAAACAAAAAGCAAAAAGATTTAATAAAATTCAGGTTGCAACAACAACAAATATCAAGAAATGTTTAATTGATCACTGTAAGATATATGTAAAATACACAACACAAATGATCTGTTAAATTGATCTTTATAATACATAATTTCAATACACAACACAAATATACTAATGTTTAATTTATCTTAATAAGATATACTAATATTTAATTGATCATTTAAGATATAATTTTAACACACAACACAAACATACTAATATTTAATTGATCTTTAAAAGATATACCGGTACTTTCAATACACAATACAAATATACTAATATTTAATTGGCAGCTGTAAGATATAATTTTAATACACAACATAAATATACTAATGCTTAATTGATCTTTATATGATAAAATTTCAATACACAGCAAAAATATACCGAAATTTTTTAAATCTTTATTGTGAGTAGTAAAGCAAATTGAATAGGAATTTATTAGTCTAAACATATGAATGAGAGAAGGAATAAATAAATGGCTGAATAAGTACTTTGCATGCATTACAGGCCACGGGGTAAAGAGTAGTGATGGGAATCGGTCAGAAATTCATAATCGATAATCGGTTCCCCTTAACCAACTGATCATCGATTATAATCGGTTACTAAGAGCAAATTTTGATTTTTGTTACACAGTTGTATCATTGATCAAGAGTTCAATATGTTTATAAATGTACAGGAGTAATCTCTTTTAATGACATGTATACTTTAACCTGACAATAATATTACATCGTGTGTTACTTCTGTTCTACAACTTTGTTAAATGAACGCAACTTTTAATGGCTGATCAATTATATGTAACTGAAATACTGCTACAATCTCCTGAAATTCTTTTGTTTATATGTGATGTGTTTATAATTTAGAGTATTGAAGGACATGATTTTCTTGTTTGTCATTGTTTATAAATACTACAAAAGATGCTGCAATTTAACTGCAACAAATCAACAAAATGTGTTTAAATTTATTAACTCAAGAATTTAACAACTTGACCATGTAATAATGTCTATATGTTCCTAATTATGAATCATAAGGTTTTTTATTTGTAGTTGTGAAGAGATTAATAAATTTCAGGTCAACTTTAGTGGCTGAGAGTTTTACTAACCTTTATGCTTTGCAAACACCTAAAAAGTAGTCTCCCTTTACACACAATCAATTATGGAGTTTCACAATCGATTATCTTATTGGTTTGCTCAACCAACTGATGATCGATTATAATCGATAATCGGAACAACACTAGTAAAGAGGCAAATGAATCTATTCCAGTCTGAGCAGCCCATAGAGAAATATTATGAAGACGTATAAACGAATTAAAATTACAAGTTACATTTATATGTATATCATCATCATCATAAATAATGCCGCTTTTAGATAACCAGGAAATAGTTTGATTATCATTGGAAATAGTCTGGACAAGTTACATTTAGGGCCTTACTGGAAATCGCATCGGACATTTGCTTCGACCGAATATCCGGTTTTTTAATACTATTCGGAAGTATTCGCCTCGGCAAATAACATGTGCACAAATGGTTACAAGTAAAATAATTAAATAAATATCGAACTTTAAGAAAAAGTTTATATATATATATATATATATATATATATATAATTTTAGTCAATAATAAAAATTTTCATCTTATAGCCGATATATATGGTACACGGTACACAAAAAGTTTAAGCCTCACATACGATAATGAAACAAACGTTACTATCCGGGGTCACACCTACTACTCGGTTTGTGCCTAGATTCGGCAAATAGTAAATCCAAATACTCGGATTCGGTACTCAGCAAAAATTATTTGCTTGGTTAGGCCCTACCGTATTTTCCGGCCTATAGGTCGATGCGGAGTATAAGTCGAATTGACCAATTTTGTAAATTTTCCATCCTTCGTCCATATATAAGTCGATTCGGAGTATAAGATGAGGCCAGGTCAATAACTTGGCTTTGTATTTTATACTACCGGTAGTAACTTCCGGTTGCATGAATATTGATGGTATCGTCGTATGATATTCCATATTACCGGCAATATCCATTGCAACAAGAGCTATGATCATTCCTTCCAGTTGAAAGTTTAAACCTACGGTAATTTATTTGAGAAACTTTGTCAAATACAATTACGGTACTTTATTCAGAGAACCATGCATTGGTACATACACGTGTCTAATTTATATATACACATGTATAATCTATTGCATGAAAAGAGTATCAACACCGTGTACTCACCAGCGAATCTTGTAACATACATTGAATCCATAATACAAATATTTCCATCGAAAATATCCACACACGGATGTAAAATATTAAATAATTTTGTCACAGATCATTATTTGACTGAATTCAATGAAAAGAAAATAAAAATTACGTAACGGGTGTACGTAACGAATGATGAAATAGTACTTGTTCGTATATTAAATAATGGAAGTTAAAGTGTATTCTTATAATAACTACATGTACGTCTCAGGATCTTTGTCTCTGAATTCAGTCATTGTAAATTTCAGTACTTTTTCCCACCCAAGCTGCTAGTCAAAATCCTTTGAACTTATTTTATAAATAATCCCAGCTATTGCGTCATGTTCTTTTGATGTACTCTAATAAATACAGCAAGCAGAACTGGTTGTATTTTAACCTGTACTAAAGCAATGAAAACAATGCCCATGGCTAAATTCATTACATGTATTTAGGTCTAGAGAAGGGAGTGGGCATCATTTATTGTTGTACTTAATCCCATTGATATTAAACACGAGTAGCGTAACTGATGCGGATTAACGATAAAGAACAATGGGGTACCGGCAATATGGTAACTAGTATCGGTAGCTAAAGCCAATATCAAGGTCGAAACAATTGCGGCAACTGGCTTTGATTGTTGTTGGAAACCAAATATAAATTTATCAACAACCGGTATAATCAAAGAGAGACACCGAAACGTCAGCTGGTTAAGAATGAATATAGGTGAAGTGTTGACATTACAATTTGCTTTAAACTGAATTGCAAAACTAAAAATCATGGATCACTGATGATCTATTAGTACTGGTAGTCCATCTATATATCTGATTTTAGTGTAGTTTAAACCTACAGTAATTTATTTGAGAAACTTTGTCAAATACAATTAGAAACATATGATTTGGGGGATTCAGTAGAATGCATGATCTACATTATTTTATAAATAATCATAGAACGCTCGAGTTACTATGGATTACATCCCTTTGTAGTATCAATAGGATCAATAAAAAAGTTATGCCGGTAATTGCTCACGTGTGTCCAACATTATACTGGAAAATCAAATATTAATGGATCAGTTATTTCATATCTTTTCTTTTTAGGAACAAACAATATGCTTTGAATTAGTACAGTACACTATAGAGTATAGACCGTAAGTGTGCTATGCGGCCCGGTGAAGTTTTTACCGGTAATTGTTTTCTTTTATTTTATGTTTGAGAAATAAGAAAAAACACGCAGAATGCAAAATAAATGACAAAACTTACAAATATAAATGCAGTCATATTATTTTATGACAATTTATTGACATAGTAATTTAACATGAATTTGTACTTCTATGTGACCTGTTTTCGATTATGCCGATTATAGAGCAATATCAATAGCATACCGGATACTGTAATCCATATATAAGTCGATGCAATTTCAATGACAAAATCCATATATAAGTCGATTCGGAGTATAAGACGAAGACCGAGTTTTCAAGTCAAAATGTCTCGACTTATAGGCCGGAAAATACGGTAGTTACAATGTATGATTCAAGTTGCTGAAAAACTGGGAAAACCTTTTTTGGACATTTGATTAATATATTTTATTAATAATATACAAAACATGCTAAATTACATCCTCTCTGCACTTGATAATTAGAAATTTACATTTGTATCCACTGAGCACTGATTACTACATACATGACTGCATATAGTTTTAAAGAAATGTCATTTATTACTGTAAATGTCACCAAGTTAATCAAATGTAAAAAAAGGAGCAACTTGAATCATACAATGTAACTTGTCCAGACTATTTCCAATGATAATCAAACTATTTCCTGGTTATCTAAAAGCGGCATTATTTATGATGATGATGATATACATATAAATGTAACTTGTCCAGACTATTTCCAATGATAATCAAACTATTTCCTGGTTATCTAAAAGTGGCATTATTTATGATGATGATGATATACATATAAATGTAACTTGTCCAGACTATTTCCAATGATAATCAAACTATTTCCCGGTTATCTAAAAGCGGCATTAGTCTGGATTATTTTCTTCCCACTGTAGAACTACAGCTGAACATAAAATAAAATTCTTCTAAAATGGTGTTAAAAAAAACACATATGGAAATATTATTGTAGCAATAAGAAAGATGCTCATAAACAATGTTTGAAAACAATATATAAAATATGACAACTTAAATAAATATAATCATTAAGAAGTTACAAGTAAACACATTATTAATGGAATGGAAAATATGAATTCTTAAGCCATTATTGAAATGGAAAATATAACTCCTGTGTCATTATTGGAATTGAAACTATGAACTCATCATTACTGCAATGGAAAATTTGAACTCCTAGATCATTAATGGAATGGAAAAGTTGAACTCCTAGATCATTAATGGAATGGAAAAGTTGAACTCCTAGATCATTAATGGAATGGAAAACATGAAGTCCAGTGTCAGTAAGCATCTCCTAACTTCATAAAAAAAGAGAGTTAATATCAGCACAAATTGTGCGTGTCTTCATGAATTATCAATTACTTTTACCTGCCTTTAACCTGCATTAGGTAGCAAAGACAAGAATTACCAATTACTTTTACCTGTCTTTAACCTGCATTAGGTAGCAAAAACAAGAATTATCAATTACTTTTACCAGTCTTTAACCTGCATTAGGTAGCAAAGACAAGAATTATCAATTACTTTTACCTGTCTTTAACTTGCATTATTAGGTAGCAAAGACAAGAATTATCAATTACTTTTACCAGTCTTTAACCTGCATTAGGTAGCAAAGACAAGAATTATCAATTACTTTTACCTGTCTTTAACCTGCATTAGGTAGCACACAAGGCAATATGCTGCACAGCTTTGCACAAAGTTTTTCTGAGCCGTCAAAAACTCCTCACTATTCAATGGTCCAAACTCTGTCTTGAAATATTCCAGGAGGGACATTTTACTGTGCTTCTTTATTTGGTGGATGGATACTGCATTGAGAACTGGCTGGATCATACCGCTGTCTTTAGAAGTTACTACAATGTTGTAGGGCTTGATCCAGAGTGGGGCATGCTCATGTTTCCATATAATCTGCAGGAAAAGTTTCAAATAAAAGAAAAGTTCTTTACATTTTAGATTTTGTTACATGCCTAAGCTGACTCTTCAAACATATTGAACTTGTATGGCCATTCATGCTGAAATTCTGTGACCCTGACCATTGGCTTTTTAACATATATACTGCATTGGAGCTTTAAAATTTTGACAAACTACTAACAATCTGGGTATTCGCATGCTATGCTAACCACTCACTGATACCTACATGAATTACTAACTACTGCCACCTACATACATAAAGTGCTAACTACTGACACCTACATGAAATGCTAACAACTCTGATATCTACATGAAGTGCTAACAACTCTGATATCTACATAAAGTGCTAACAACTCTGATATCTACATAAAGTGCCAACAACTTTGAAGCCTATATGAAGTGCTACCAACTCAGATATTTACATGAAGTGCTAATAACTCTGATATCTATATGAAATGCTAATAACTTTGATATCTATATGAAGTGCTAATAACTGATATCTATTTGAAGTGCTAATAACTCTGATATCTATATGAAGTGCTAATAACATATCTATATGTAGTGCTAATAACTCTGATAGCTAATAACTCTGATATCTACATGAAGTGATAATAACTGATATCTAAAAGAAGTAATAATAACTGATATCTACATGAAGTGCTAATAACTCTGATATCTATATGAAGTGCTAATAACTGATATTGACATGAAATGCTAACCAATCTGACACCCACATGAAGTGTTAACAAATTTTACACCCATATGAAATGCTAACAACTGCTAACAACCCTGACACCTACATGTGATATCTGCCACTCTCTGCACTTACATGAAGTGTTAACAACTCTCTGACACTTACATGAAGTGTTAACAACTCTCTGACACCTACATAAAATATTAACAACTCTCTGACACCTACATGAAATATTAACAACTCTCTGACACCTACATGAAATATTAACAACTCTCTGACACCTACATGAAATATTAACAACTCTCTGACACCTACATGAAATATTAACAACTCTCTGACACCTTCATGGAGTGCTAACAACACTGACATATACACAAATAGATAACAAATCTCTGACATGTACATAAGTAAATTAAAACAGCTGTAAATTCAATCTTGTCATAATATGTTTGTGAAATGTTTGCTATTAACCAAAACTCTCTAAAATAAAAAAATAAATTGTTACAATTTTCCAAAACATAACTTGGGTTAATAAAGTGAGAATTTCTATTTTGGCTTTGATGATTTTATAAAACCTCACCTGAAGTTGTTTTAGCACTTGGTAGACCATGAGTTCTTGTCTCAGATCATCACCACACTTTACAATGACTGACAGAAGTCTCCAGTTTGGAAGGTGACCATATGGTGACGACTCCTGAATTCGGTGCACTTTTGCCTCCCAGGGTTCTTTCATGGCTGCCGCTGATGGGTCTTCAGGGTCACGCTAGTTAAAGATTTCAAATGGTTACAAGTAATGGCAAAAATGAGTTTTCTTCTTCTTCTTTTAGTTTAACATCTGAGTCATCTCTCCAATTCTGCCAATTACCCACATCCCTTAGTTCCTAGTTTTAATAAATGTTATAAAATATGTATGTGCATTGAAAACCCATTCAAATTATCATCCCAAAACTTACCAAAGATGGGCTGTATTGCCATATTTCACACTGACATAAAAGTAGTGTCATGAAAATCCTCCACCACAATTCAAAGGTTATGGTGAGCAATTTGCTCAAATTATATATATATATATATACACATATATATATACACATATATATATATATATATATATATATATATATATATATATATATATATATATATATATATATATATATATATATATATATATATATATATATATATATATATATATATATATATATATATATATATATAGATAGATAGTGCGAAATGTGTCCTGAAATATGAAAGTACAATGACTGGTCAGAATGCCTTCTTCCACTGATGATCACAAGTTTTATTAAAGTTTTATTCCCAAGGTTTTAGAAGAAAATAAATGTGGGATTATTCTGCCTTGCCACTCCGAACCTCCATGTATCCTGTCCTTCCATCCTTCCAATTGTTACTTCCTATAGTATTGTAGTTTCTCTCTTCTGATATGGTTTGAGATACATACGTAAAGCTTTATGCCTGGGGATAGTTAATACTTAGACCTGAGAGAAGACTGGAACATGTATTTCTAGGTCAGGAATGTTGCTATAAGATAATTCATAATGATTGTACACCAGTCCAGCTTTTAAATTTAAAACAGGTCTTGATGAGGAGTGGATGTTGTGCTGATCTTTCACTTTATGCAAATCCTTCAGCATGTTTCAATCATGGACTTGAAGAATTCTGTTGCATGGTTGCATATACTGGTACTTGAATTTTTTTTATAATAAACTTAAAACTAACTCTTAAAACTGCACACTTTTCACCATTGTGGTAGCAAATAAAACCCATACAAATCATTCATGAATGCCACAAACAGTACATTCTATGCATGTTTAATAGACCTGTATAATAATAATAATAATAATAATAATAATAATAATGAGGACTTTGTATAGCGCCTAAACAATAGAAGTTCTAAGCACTTTACAACATTCTACAATGATATGACTACACTACAGAAGAAAACAACAACAAAAAAAATGTGAAATTGGAGAACATAAAAACGTGCTGAATACGTATAAGGTACAAAACATTATTAGGTCTCTAAGTTTGTTCCTGCAGTCGAAAAAGGTGAGATTTAAGAGCACTCTTAAAAGGAACCATTGTGTCTTTGTGTCTAATTTCAATGGGCAATGCATTCCACATCACCAGGACCTGGTATGTATGCACTAGTAGTACATAAAATCATTTTCTCCGAGTCGCAATGACTCTGACCATTTGACCCCCAAATCAAATCAAAAGCCTGTCATTATCTTAAGTGGTCAAGGTGTTGTGCTCAAGTTTTATGCCAAAATACATTTTTGTCTTCTTTCAGTCACAGTGTCTATGACCTCTGGCTGTTTGATCTCGAGATAAATAAGATTCTTTTTTGTCCAAACTACAGGCCATCAACAAACTTGATGATACATCACTGAGAATTGGAATAATTGTTCAGGAATATTTCATACTGCTGTCAGTGACCTTGACCTTTGACCTTATTACCTCCAAATCAATAGGTATCTTCCTTACTCCAAGTCAAGTGATCCAAAGTTTAATCCATGATGAAATTGGTGGTAGTGTGTTAACCTGAGGCTAGTTAATTTCCTGTTGGACTTGCCAGTTTTCTTCATTTTTATAGTCCAGTGGCTGGTTAAGTTTCAGTTGTTGCTCGTCAGTGCATATTTATACTATCATATGTTTTTTAAGTCTAAAAGATTGGATGATGTATAAATTATATCTCAGCTAACTGCATAAATCATAGAAATTCAAAATTCCTCTCGACAGTTAGAAGCAATGGGATTTGAATCATTATATTCAAAACAAGGCCCTGCAAATCTTTACCACTTTTCTTAGATTTACAAGGTAAAGTTGTCCAAGACCCTAAATCAGATCTGTGTACTTGTCAAATCAAAATGAGATTCATCTTTACTTCAAGTGCTGCAAAATTTGTTACAGATTATGTGATGCAAAACTATTGCTACTGTGCAGAAATATTTTTCTTCTTGTAGTCAGTTACCTTGACCTCTGAACTTTTTATAGAAAAAGCTATAGGACTTTCTTCCTCAAAGTTCAAGCCATCCAAAACATTTTATGAAGGTAAAACAAGTTATTGTTAAAAAAAGGAAGAAGGGAGACAGGTGAATGTTATATCTCTGCCTTTCGATGTGCATATACAGACAGCCAAATACCTCAAACTTGCCCTTCGGGGCAGCAATGTGTTCTGATAGCCGTCTTCTGATGTCCCCGGCAGCTATATAAACTGGCTCTTTACTGTCTCCACTTGTGGAACTGTCTATGGAAAAGGTAGAAATTGTATCACATGGCTTGTTCTTGGTGCTGAACTGAAAAGAAACAAAAGAATTATTGATTATTTTTCATATCTCACATCAATTATATAACAAGTTCACACCACTAATCATTCATGGAAAAGCTTCTAAGTATATTGCAGTCTCTGTTAAAACACATGTATGCTCAGGAATCATATGGATGAATTTAGAATTTTTTTAATTGCTTCCTAATTTATTTTAGTCTATTTTCATTCTTGGCTTACCATGTATAAATTAAGAAGCTGAGTCAACAGGCAAACTGCATAGACTGAAATATGCTGGTGCATAATGCACTGGCAGATCTATGACTAATCAGAAGAACAAGAAAAGGGACCCTCATGCATTATGTGTTGACAGGTCAGAGTCTATCCTGTTTGTAGTTCGACTCGACTTATAAACAATTGTCTCACAATTTTACATATTATACTTTATTATAATGCAGTTTTATATACAACATACCCTTTGTAACATATAAGTAATTTTTGTGTCCAATGTATAAAGCAAGATAGTTTTATCACATGACTCCATTGATTAGGAAGATTGACATGAGTAAAACTATTTGGATACACTTCATACAGTTTCACTGGTTGTACGATTGACGACAATCTGGATACCTCTGTTATTGTGGAAACTGAGAATCTATGGAAACAATTATCAACGATTAGTGGGCCACCTATTACACCTCCAAAATTCAAGACAGACCCCAAACTGAGTGACTACTGTACACTCTAGCCACCGCAACGGTCGTTTTCATAATGAAAATTAGATGCAATGAGTTTTATTATTTTCTGCATGCTAACAAGATTCCTGATGATAACTAATCAATATGATATTCACTGTAATACTTCTTTTGACTCGCGAATTTTAATTCATTGAAACGCTCTGGATGAATCAATGATTTTATGTTAGGCTCTTCAAACATTGGCTCTTACCAGCTTATTTTTTAATAGCAATAACTGCATGAACGATTTCGTGTGAAGCATTTGGAATCAACAATAAAATAAAAATACTACATTAAGTGCTTAGATACAGAGACACACAAAGCCTTCACTTTATCTATATATAAACATTTGTAACAAAACACATCCCAAGTTTATATTTTTAAAATCTGCATTGAGAAAAAACAAATATTACAATACCTGAATAATTTCATCATTGTCTAGAGACCACACATCTGCATCATCAAAGTCTCCGATACTGCCATACATGCTGAGCTCTGTCCTGGGGGAGTAGCTACCTTGCTGGTAAAACGTCACCAAATCTTCCTCAGACTTAGTAAAGCGCAATGTATTCTCCAGAATTTTATTTGGTACCTGACTTGTAACTGGGTTATCACAGTCCAAAACTTCTACATAGATCAAGTATGGAGCCTGTAACAGTGAGACAAAGACAATAAGGACAAAAAGCAATCAAAGAGACTGGCACTCTATTGGCTGAAAAGACTTTCTGTGAATTCAAGACAAGACAATGTTCTTTTATTCAAATACTGATGATCTGAGGATTAATGTTCCTAAGAAACTGTTTTGAAAAAATCAAACTAAATCAGACCAAAGCTAACATGCCAAGTTTGATATTTCTGAGAAACTATGTTGTAAAACATCAAACCAAATTAAACCAAAGCTAACATGCCAAGTTTAATATTCCTGAGAAACTATGTTGTAAAAAATCAAACCAAAGCTATCATGCCAAGTTTCATATTCCTAAGAAACTATGTTGTAAAACATCAAACCAAATCAAACCAAAGCTAACAAGCCAAGTTTGATATTCCTGTGAAACTATGTTGTAAAACATCAAACCAAAATCAACATACCAGGTCTGACATTCCTGAGAAACTATGTTGTAAAACACCAAACTCCCAAAAAGTGAACATACCAAGTTTCATATTCCTGTGAAAATGTGTTGTAAAACACCAAACCAAACCTAAGACAACAAACCAAGTTTGATAACAAAAATACTTTCCTACATGCCAGAGTTAAAACAATACCCCATAAATGCATTAGTAAAATCTTCTGTCATGGCCTTTGATATTAAACCTGCTACTATGGACACAAGATCACTGATCTTGTCATAAACGATTTCAAGATATATTCAATGATGTGATGAGTTTGGTTATATCTACAATTAATATTATTTTGGGAAATTTTTTATTTAAGTAAAATCATTGAAGGTAATCTTCAGATATATCCATACAACAGGTCTGATACAAACACATTCATCTGTATTTTATGTTACCATGGTTACAAGCCAGTACAGCTAAAAGTCAGTCATGATCTATGACCCGAAAATCAAAATCAGTTTGCTGACTAATAAACTAACAAAACATCATAAAAGGTCTGTAAGTCAAAACCTCATGTTGATTTGACAATCCATTCAGAAGAGATTGCGATTAGATTTTCAAGATGACTTCAACAGTTGCTATATCAGACCCAAGATAACCATTGCTATCTAGGAAAATTGAGCACAAAGAGGTAAAAATTAGTGATTCTATTGAAACATTTGTGACATTTACCACAGCAAATAAAAATTCAATGTGGAAGACAGAAGAATGATAAAATTATTTTAAAACATTACAAAACATGTCTATGTACAGCTATGTAAAACATGTCTATGAACAGCTATGTAAAACATGTCTATGTACAGCTATGTAAAACATGTCTATGTACAGCTATGTAAAACTATTTACAGTATAAACCATTGTGTATTCTTTTAATTTTCCTCCAAGCTGCTACTTTTCAGCTTTGCCAAAAGATCCTTTTCCGAAATCTTTGCCACATGACAAAGGTTGGATCCCTGTTGATCACACCATGCCTCCATTCTCAGCTCTCTCAACATTTTGGGACATTTTTGTCTTCAAAACACAAAGGTTATGTTTATTTCTTTATTATAATTAAATTTTATTCCATATATAGCCTTCAGAATGTGTGTCAAATCCAACAGTAAAATGTCAAGGCACACATGAAAGGTTTAAATAAACACTGCTGATTATTGTTTGCAGGTAAACACAAGCATTGCAGAAATCTAATTTGAAGAAAAAAAAACTAAAAACAAACAACTCAGTACATCATGAAGGAAACACAAATGAAATGATGCATTCCTAATAATGGCATGAAACTGATTATATGTACGAATTATTGGAAAAGACTGGGAAGGAATTACACATTGGTCTGATTGTAATGGCTTATTATATGACAGAATCTGGTCTTACAACACAAATTACCATAAAGACAGGAATGAGCCTAAACTCTCTAGTTATATGCTGGAAAGTGACGATATCTTACAAATTACTATAAAGACAGGAAAGGGCCAATAACTCTAGTTGTATGCTGGAAAGTGACGATATCTTAGAAATTACTATAAAGACAGGAATATCGTAGTAATTACTGTGTTGGGCCAATAACACAAACTTATGATATCTTACAAATTAACCAAATTACTGAAACAGTATGTACCTTTTCTTTAGAGTTGAGAACAACACTTTGTGTGTGTGGTATGCGCACAACATGGTGAGAGGCATCCTCCGTTGGTAACCAAACTCTGGCAGGCAGATTCAGGTTCAACATTGCCAGCTCTGCTATCAACCGAGATGCTGTGACATAAAAGATTGATATAGTATTCTGTGACTATGCGACTGCTATGTGCTATGTTATTTAGTATACAAAACACAGGGGTGTATTCATTGATTTGCCACATCATATTGACAAAATAATTTATACCAACAAAGCTATTATGAGAAATTAACCAGTGTAAACATACCGATGAGTTAAACTGGCATAGATAACACAAGTTATAAATTTTTTGTTTGTTTGTTTGATTAGGATTTTTAATGTAGCTTTAACAATTATTCAGTCATATTGCAACAATGTCTGCAGTGAGACAGTTTATAGTGATGCTTAGCACTAGGGCATCATGCTGCAGATATGTAACATGATGTCCCACCTAGTTACATTATCCTGATACCAGGCCTTCCAGTCCTAATACTAACCTATTAATGCTGAGCGTCAAGCGAGACAGCTGTTAGTAACATTTTTGTAAGTCTTTGGTATGACACAGCTGGGGGGTTGAACCCACGACCTCTCACTTCCATGGCGGATGCTCTAACCACTAGGCGACCGGAGCCGTCTATACATCTTTAATATTTAACAGCTTAACACATGTTGTTATGGAAGGGAAACAACTCAAACTGTATTTCTAGGGGCCCCGAGTGGCTGAGTGGTCTAAAGTGCTCTCTGTTACAGATCACTGCCATCTCACCTCTGTCTGCGTGGGTTCGAGTCTAAGATTCAGCTAATGCAGTTATGTGAGAAAGCTTGCCAGTAGCTTCTCGTGGGTCGGTGGTTCTTTCAGGGGGTTTGCCCGGGTTCTTCCTCCACCAATAAAACTGGCCGCCATGTATAGCCTATCATGTACTGAAAATGGCGTTAAACCGTACAATAACAATAACAAACTGTATTGCTACATGAATGAATACAGCATGCCAACTTGTATCATATTGTGTCTGTCATAAATTAATTCATCTGAATTAAGTTCTAAAGAAATCGTATCTAATGATATTAAAATACATCAGATCAATATTTGTGTTGTAGAAGTTATAATTCTTATGGATTATCAATAGTACCAACCCCAATACTCAAACAAAATTTTGTCTATCTCTCAACATCTCACATCTTTACACCATGCTCAATGATTATGGACTGCACCACTTTCCAGTGATTGATGGCGCAGGTGTATATTGAACAAGAGACTCAAGATGGGTTTGACAACCCTCATCTGTCATACATTGTTCTAGAAGTCATTGGAAGTAATAAAGCAGGTGCCTGGATTAAAAAACAGTCATGCCAAGATTGTTTTAAGTTTGTTGGTAGAAATTGCTGTGATTAGATATGTTGTTTAATTGCGTTTCTACCCTAAGTAACGTTTTTTGTATGGGATGTTGCACTGACATTATGCATGAATGGAAAGGTGTTTATACTAGGACTCTACATAAAGTATTTTGGTCTGGTGTAGTTTACACAGCTATGAAAAGAAAGTTTTCTAATACATTTTTTTTGTAAATATTAGTAACAAAAGACAGACATACATGAGTGGATCAACTGTAGGCTTTTCCACCTAGTTGCCATGGAATCCACACAACTGCAAGTGGAGCCACCCTGAAAACAACTTGGACAGAACTTGTCTTAAGAAACATGCAAGTAAATATTTAATAAAAACTCCATTGGCCATTCTGAAGATGAAAGAAGTCTTTCGATGTGTTTGCTAGGGAAGCCTCATTGAACACAATTTTGATAGCACATGTTCTAGCAAACACTCAAATAAAGTTTGTTCAGAAAGTGGCTATTTTTACCTGGCTGTTATGGAAATCACAATCATTGCTACTGGAGCCATCCTGGACAAACTTTTGTCAGATAATTTTACAACATTATTACCAAGTTTCATCAAAATTGGTTCAGTTATTCATAAAAAGTAAAACAGAGGTTTCAAAACAAGTCGATAGAGAAGAAACTGTTGCAAGGGTAGACAATCTGGACATAATATTTATGAAGTATAAGAGACATTCCTATCAAGTTTGATAAAAACTGACTATGTCATTGTGGATAAGATGTCAAAAATGGTAATTCCAAATAGGAAAACAATCGTTAGGAAAGTTGACCCGAACATTAATTTCAACACAGCATGTCCAATAAAACAATTTTACCAAGTTGAACTGGCTCAATGATTATTTTAGACAAGTTGAAAATGTGAACAGATGACACAAGACAGATGCCATTCCACTAGTCCACCTGACCTATGACAATAGAGCTAAATGTAAATGCTTTTTGACTTCCCCAGACTAGAATAATCTTTTGTTTGCACAGTCTTTAGCTGAAATGTGAAAAAAAAATGCTACATTTAAGCCCTGCCTTACTTCTAAGTTCCTTTGTGGGTTGCTGTTGCAGTTTCTTGCCAATTGCCATCAAAGCCTTGATAAATTCTATCTGGGGTGTTAACCTTGGGGCCTGAAATGAAAAATGATTTAAAATAAACAAAGTTTAAATATGCAGAGATGACCCAATCTTTCCTAACCTTATGTAATAAAGATTCAGGATAAATATATCCCAGCAATCTCATTATCTGTACGACTTTTATTAGTTCATTATTGCTAAATGAGACACATACAAGATTGTGTTCATACCAAATTGCAAAAGCCCATTTATTGGCAAATGGTACATGCAAATTTTCAATGCTTCTAACACTAATGACTGAGCAAATGTTTAAAGTTAACACTTATGACAACAAGTCTAGTATATGTTTTCATTTTTCTGCAATATTTTTCACAGTTTGGGACATACGTAAAAAAAGCAAATGCAGTCAACTAAAAAGTGTAATCATATTTAGACTAATGTTTACTCCCATGAAAATATGTGAAATCAGCAACTAAAACCTAAAAAATCTAATCATATTTAGACTAATGTTTACTCTCATGAAAATATGTGAAATCAGCAACTAAAACCTAAAAAATCTAATCATATTTAGACTAATGTTTACTCTCATGAAAATATGTGAAATCAGCAACTAAAACCTAACATCATCACTAATATTATTGCATATTTCTAAGGACAAATCTAAAGATAAATGCATGCATGCACTTTGATGATAAAATGATAAGGCATCTAAACTCCCTAACCATTAAGTGAAGCAAGTTTCATACAATTCCTAAATATAGTTTTAAAGTTAAGGGTTCACAAAAGGGCTTACAAAAGACTAACACAAAGTGTATGTTAATTCTGACATCAGTACTGCAATGTCCAGCATTTTGCTCCGTAAAATGCTGTTAAAAAATTACTAACCCCACAATAGCAAATGGTTTCTCTGCCGGTAAGATCATTCAGTAGGGCCTCGGAGCTAAGATGGCATGTGCAACCTGAATCAAACGCTCGTCCTGTTGCGAGGTCACCTGCACTGGAATGCAGGTTAGCTAAGGAACTACTCTGCTTCATGTAAAGACCTGAAATTTACAAATTAAAATTAAATAAACTTTAATTAATTATTTAATTTAATTGTGTCACTTTACATTATATATATACAACAACTCATATCTAGTACAGTCACAGCTCTGGTGATGATGTTGGGTAGTCTTCGAGGTTCACTAAACAATAACAACTTTAAATGGAAGATGACTTATAACTGCACGGGGTCCCGAGTGGACGAGTGGACTAAACGCTGTCCGTTGCAGATCACTGCCATCTCACCTCTGTCTGTGTGGGTTTGAGTCTCAGATCCTGCCAATGTGGGCACATGAGAAAGCTTGCTAGTAGCTTCTCGTGGGTCAGTGGTTCTTTCTGGGGTTTTCCCCGGGTTCTACCTACACCATTAATACTGGCCACGATGAAGCCTATATAATGCTGAAAAATGGCGTTAAACCATAAAAACCAAAAACAAAAAACTTATAACTGCACAAGTCTGAACACACACAATACATTGAATATAGACCAACAAAGAAGTAAAGCCAGCGTTTTATCACTGATCAATAAACTTAAAGACAGCTGATGGATCAATAACTCTAATGAGAATCAATTTAGAAAACAAATTTTCAAAAATATTACAATTTTCCAGCAGCATGTAAAATAGGCCAATACATTTAAAAATGGAAATTTAAATATTTGTTGTGCTTTTTAATTACATGTATGAAGTGAACCCTGCCTTATAATTTAATAATATAATCATACTATAGCACACTCACTATATGAACTTTCATTATTACACTGTGGCTTTAATAAGGCTATTAAAACACTACTATTCATGTTACAAGGGCTTTATTTATAACATTATAACTATCAACCCCTTCATTATATAGCCCCATTCCTGTTATAAGGAGCTTCACTGTAACACTACTATGTACAGTTATAAAGTCCTTCACAGTAACACTGTAACTGTTGTAAGGTCCTTCACAGTAACACTGTAACTGTTGTAATTTCCTTCACAGTAACACTGTAACTGTTATAAGGTCCTTCACAGTAACACTGTAACTGTTGTAAGGTCCTTCACAGTAACACTGTAACTGTTGTAAGGTCCTTCACAGTAACACTGTAACTGTTGTAAGGTCCTTCACAGTAACTCTGTAACTGTTGTAAGGTCCTTCACAGTAACACTGTAACTGTTGTAAGGTCCTTCACAGTAACACTGTAACTGTTGTAAGGTCCTTCACAGTAACACTGTAACTGTTATAAGGTCCTTCACAGTAACACTGTAACTGTTGTAAGGTCCTTCACAGTAACACTGTAACTGTTGTAAGGTCCTTCACAGTAACACTGTAACTGTTGTAAAGTCCTTCACAGTAACACTGTAACTGTTATAAGGTCCTTCACAGTAACACTGTAACTGTTGTAAGGTCCTTCACAGTAACACTGTAACTGTTATAAGGTCCTTCACAGTAACACTGTAACTGTTGTAAGGTCCTTCACAGTAACACTGTAACTGTTGTAAGGTCCTTCACAGTAACACTGTAACTGTTATAAGGTCCTTCACAGTAACACTGTAACTGTTGTAAGGTCCTTCACAGTAACACTGTAACTGTTATAAGGTTCTTCACAGTAACACTGTAACTGTTATAAGGTCTTTCATTATAACATCTTTGGATAAAAGTCCTGTTTAGCCTGCCAGTCCAAGCAGTTTACTGGGGTGTGGCATCTGCGCAAGTTACAGCTTGTTGCAGCCACAGGTGAGAGCTGGGTGCATGTGGGGATCAAAGGTGGGTGAGCTACCCCAAAAGAGGTGTGAGTTTTCCCCCACCAAAGGTGCTACCCCTCCAATACATTCCCTTACATCCCACAGAATATACAGAATTTCAAGTGGAAGAGAACATATATAATTTCAAGTGAGAAGGGTCATACAGTATTGCAAGTGATAGGGGACATACAGTATTACAAGTAATAGGGGACATAACAGTATTACAAGTAATAGGGGACATACAGTATTACAAGCAATAGGGGACATACAGTATTACAAGTGATAGAGGACATACAGTATTACAAGTAATAGGGGACATACAGTATTACAAGTGATTGAGGACATAACAGTATTACACATGATAGAGGACATATAGTATTACAAGTGATAGGTGACATAAGTATTACAAGTAATAGAGGACATAACAGTATTACAAGTGATAGGGGACATACAGTATTACATGTGATAGGGGTCATACAGTATTACAAGTGATAGGGGACATACAGTATTACAAGTAATAGAGGACATACAGTATTACAAGTAATAGGGGACATACAGTATTACAAGTAATAGGGGTCATACAGTATTACAAGTGATAGAGGACATATAGTATTACAAGTGATAGGGGACATACAGTATTACAAGTGATAGGGGACACACAGTATTACATGTGATAGGGGACATACAGTATTACAAGTAATAGGGAACATACAGTATTACAAGTAATAGGGGACATACAGTATTAGAAGTGATAGAGGACATAACAGTATTACAAGTGATTGAGGACATAACAGTATTACACATGATAGAGGACATACAGTATTACAAGTGATAGGGGACATACAGTATTACAAGTGATAGGGGACATACATTATTAAAAGTGATTGGGGACATACAGTATTACAAGTGATAGAGGACATACAGTATTACAAGTAATAGGGGACATACAGTATTAGAAGTGATAGAGGACATAACAGTATTACAAGTGATTGAGGACATAACAGTATTACACATGATAGAGGACATACAGTATTACAAGTGATAGGGGACATACAGTATTACAAGTGATAGGGGACATACATTATTAAAAGTGATTGGGGACATACAGTATTACAAGTGATAGAGGACATACAGTATTACAAGTAATAGGGGACATACAGTATTAGAAGTGATAGAGGACATAACAGTATTACAAGTGATTGAGGACATAACAGTATTACACATGATAGAGGACATATAGTATTACAAGTGATAGGGGACATACAGTATTACAAGTGATAGGGGACATACAGTATTACAAGTGATAGGGGACATACAGTATTACAAGTAATAGGGGTCATACAGTATTACAAGTGATAGAGGACATACAGTATTACAAGTAATAGGGGACATACAGTATTAGAAGTGATAGAGGACATATAGTATTACAAGTGATAGGGGACATACATTATTACACGTGATAGGGGACATACAGTATTACAAGTGATAGTGGACATACAGTATTACAAGTGATAGGGGACATACAGTATTACAAGTGATAGGGGACATACAGTATTACAAGTGATAGGGGACATACAGTATTACAAGTGATAGAGGACATACAGTATTACAAGTAATAGGGGACATACAGTATTACAAGTGATAGAGGACATAACAGTATTACAAGTGATTGAGGACATACAGTATTAGAAGTGATAGAGGACATAACAGTATTACAAGTGATTGAGGACATAACAGTATTACACATGACAGAGGACATACAGTATTACAAGTGATAGGGGACATACAGTATTACAAGTGATAGGGGACATAACAGTATTACAAGTAATAGGGGACATACAGTATTACAAGTGATAGGGGACATAACAGTATTACAAGTAATAGGGGACATACAGTATTACAAGTGATAGGGGACATACAGTATTAGAAGTGATAGAGGACATAACAGTATTACAAGTGATTGAGGACATAACAGTATTACACATGATAGAGGACATACAGTATTACAAGTGATAGGGGACATACAGTATTACAAGTGATAGGGGACATAACAGTATTACAAGTAATAGGGGACATACAGTATTACAAGTGATAGGGGACATAACAGTATTACAAGTAATAGGGGACATACAGTATTACAAGTAATAGGGGACATACAGTATTACAAGTGATAGGGGACATACAGTATTACAAGTGATAGGGGACATACAGTATTACAAGTGATAGGGGACATAACAGTATTACAAGTAATAGGGGACATACAGTATTACAAGTAATAGAGGACATAATAGTATTACAAGTAATAGGGGACATACAGTATTACAAGTGATAGGGGACACAGTATTACAAGTGATAGGGGACATACAGTATTACAAGTAATAGAGGACATACAGTATTACAAGTAATAGGGGACATACAGTATTAGAAGTGATAGAGGACATATAGTATTACAAGTGATAGAGGACATACATTATTACACGTGATAGGGGACATACAGTATTACAAGTGATAGGGGACATACAGTATTACAAGTGATAGGGGACATACAGTATTACAAGTGATAGAGGACATACAGTATTACAAGTAATAGGGGACATACAGTATTACAAGTGATAGAGGACATAACAGTATTACAAGTGATTGAGGACATAACAGTATTACACATGATAGAGGACATATAGTATTACAAGTGATAGGGGACATACAGTATTACAAGTGATAGGGGACATACATTATTAAAAGTGATTGGGGACATACAGTATTACACGTGATAGAGGACAACAGTATTACAAGTAATAGGGGACATACAGTATTGCAAGTAAAATACAGACTGTACAGGTGCAAGGAAAATGACATTTAAGATAAAGATAATGTACAGTACATACCTGTAGCATCAGATCGTGATCGTGTGTGTCCAATCTTCTTATTTGGTGGTGACATTGACAAGTGTACAGAGGGAGGTAACTGTACATTACTAGAATTTGAGGAGTTCAAATGTTTCCAACGATGTTTACTGGGTCTAAGGAAAGTAAAATGAACATGGATTCATAATTACTTTATGCAAATTAGTAGCACAAAATTTTGTGTCTTGCCATGAAATAGCTCAGCTGTTTCTGCATATTAATTAAAGGTTTCATACACACCAAGGTAAACATTGGCTGCAGTAGTGTGTTTTTCTTTTTTCAGCATCAAATAGTCAAACAGAATGCTGAAAGTTCTGATAACCAATTACAGTGGGACCCCGTTATAACACGGTAGTTGGGAGCCATAGAATCCGACCGGGCTATGAACCGAACCGTGTTATAAGCAACCATGTACAATACCAACACATTTTTGGATTTAATTGGGGGGGGGGGGGGTTACATAAAGACGGGTGCAAAAATGCATGGCACAATTACCATTTTTGATCAATATATATATTAAATGAGAAAAACATTTGCTGTGGTAACAGAAATTGCAGATATAATATATTACTTTATTCAGAGAACCATGCATTGATACATACACGTGTCTAATTTATGTATACATGTATAATCTATTGCATGAAAAGAGTATCAACACCGTGTACTCACCAGCGAATTTTGTAACATACATTGAATCCATAATACAAATATTTCCATCGAAAATATCCACACACGGATGTAAAATATTCAATAATTTTGTCACAGATCATTATGTGACTGAATTCAATGAAAAGAAAAAAAAAAAAAAAATTACGTAACAGGTGTACGTAATGAATGATGAAATAGTACATGTCCATAGATTAAATAATGGAAGCTACAGTGTTTTCTTTTAATAACTACATGTACATCTCAGGATCTCTCTGTCTCTGAATTCAGTCATTGTAAATTTCAGCACATTTTCCCACCCAAGCTGCTAGTCAAAGTCCTTTGAACTTGCCGCCCAATTATTGCGTCATGTTCTTTTGATGTACTCTAATAAGTACAGCAGGCAGAACTGGCTTAACCACTGAATTATGTCACTGTTTAGCTCGGCAGTTCACTTTGATGATAAACAATGTACTTAAATTAATTGATTTATACATTCTGGTGAGAATCTTTTATCAACCGCCGCATTGGCTGTTGCTTAGTTGTGTATGAAATTAAGAGAACATATATCGGAGATTATTTTGAGCAACGATTGTATTCGGAATGCATTCAAGACAAACACAAAGTAGACACGATGGCTTCATTACTCAGGAATCAGTAATTATAATATTGACACTTATGAGCTGTAATTTTTCAACAATAAACAAAGATCAAAGTTCTCAGTAGGCCCAGCAATTGGTTCGTATTTCCGACGTTTATTTTGGCACAAAACTAGAAGAAATTTGATAATACATTTTCTACACATTCTTTTTCGCACTGTTTAGACGAATATGAGAATGATAATTAAACTCTTAATTTTTTTTTTCATACTTAATCTTTTTTTTTTTTGGTCTTGAGAAAAATACCTGTAATAAATTACCCGAAATTTCGGGAGCCATGCCACGACCGGGTTATATCCGAATTTGGGTTATAGCGGGGCGGGTTATAGCGGGGTCCCACTGTATGATAATTGCTACAGTTTTCGGGTAAAGCAGTCAAATCCTAGCATATCAGGAGTTGCAGTATAAGTAATACTATATAAAAGTTTGAGTACAGTGGACTCCACTTAACTGCACATTGGTTAACTGCACACACCAGATAACTGCATGTAGTTATGCCGGTCCCGTTTTTTCCCAAATGCTTTTTAATGGGACCAAACTTCGGATAACTGAACATCGCTTAACTGCACACTCCGGATAATAGCACGATAAATTTCTGTCTGTGGCACATTATTCAATACAATTTTACTCCAGTTAACAAATTTCTGTCTGTGGCACATTATTCAATATAATTTTACTCCAGTTAACTGCACAATGTATTGTCATGATCAGTTACTGCCAAAAATCCACTGCTGTAGCGCTTCAAATAAGCAGACAATTAAGCCAGTAAATGTGACTTTGTCAAGGATTGACATGTAAAGGACGCCTTTGGTGATATATACATGTCTATCTGCGCCCACTAGGGAGCAATAGTATGGGAAAAAATCATAGTACAGCATGCGAAACATTGCTCTAAACCGTGCGGGTTTGAATGATTTAAAACCCAAAAATGGATGGTTGGAAAGATGGAAAATGCGCAACAGAATTAAATTTAAACGACAACATGGCAAAAAAAAAGGATGCAGACGACTTTGGAACTGAACAAATTTTCTGTGGGAGATGACCCATCAATGTCTGACAGCATTTTTCGAATAACAAGTGATCTATAGAATTTCTTGAAATTCGTTATAATTCCTTGATCCATTGGTTGAATCAGTGAAATTGTGTTCGGAGGAAGAAAAACATGCTTAACATTTAAGTAAAAGTTGAAAGAGTGGATTCTAACCATTGTTTAAATGTATTCTTCACATATATTCGTGCCGTGCTGATTTAAAGCTGTACTGTACCGTACTTTGGTTAATTGCAAACTCCGGTTAACTGCACAGTCTCGTGACGGGCCCGAGGGTGTGCAGTTAACCAGAGTCGACTGTGTATGTATGTATGTATGTATGTATATATATATATATATATATATATATATATATATATATATATATATATATATATATATATATATATATATACAGAAGATGCACCATATATGACTTTGAAAAATTAATAGAAAATCTTAAGGTTGAAAATAATGTGGCATTTACAACTGCCAACAAATTAGTGATATTTACAGCTTACACTTGTCAAAAGGCAAAGTTCAAATGCAAACAACATAGACCTTAAAATGCTATTGAATACTGTGCCAGCAGATCAGGGTTTGTTGCTTGTTCTACCCATTAGTCCAATTAGCCAATTGCAATGATCCAGATCTGTTCTACCCATTAGTCCAATTAGCCAATTGCAATGATCCAGATCTGTTCTACCC
Source organism: Unio pictorum (assembly GCA_030141615.1). Taxonomy (NCBI): domain Eukaryota; kingdom Metazoa; phylum Mollusca; class Bivalvia; order Unionida; family Unionidae; genus Unio; species Unio pictorum. The sequence continues at coordinate 4,938,326 of JARLTB010000100.1, forward strand.
ATTAGTCCTAGCCAATTGCAATGATCCAGATTTGCAGATACATTATGCAGTGACAGATCAGGTTTATTTAGTTTGTATCCAACCTATACTTGAGTATGTATGGGTATGTTTCACCATTCATAAGTAATACAATTTTAAAGTTTTTCTGTTAACTGTTATGAAATTTTAACAATGACAATTATCGCTTAACATCTGACCCCAAAATTATGATGGGTTAATATGTTTTGAAATGGATTGATGTTTTTATATGGATTTATGTTTTTTTATGGATTGATGTTTTTAAATGGATTTATATGTTTTTATATGGATTTATGTTTTGTAACATATTTCATTAAAAAGTTTGTCCAATAAAAAGCAGAAATGGTATGGCCAATTCACTAGAGCCAACAGTCTATCCACAACAGTACTGCAGGGCAGCGTCCAGGGTGGCAGAAGGAGAGGTATACAGAGAAGAAAGGGGCCAGACTACATCACACAATAGACCAGGAAAAGTTTTGCAGAGACACAGACATTGGCACATGATTGAGACAAGTGGAGGGAACTGTTCAGATGTTCAGCAGCACAGTGCCTCAATGACCACACTAGGTCGAGAGATTGATGATGATGATGATGATGATGATGATGATGATGATGATGATGATGACGACGATAATGAATGTGAATTCAAAGTTGACACCTTAAAATTATGGGGCAATATGTCTAGAGTTTCACACAAATTTTAAATGGAAAATGTGTACAATCATTCACAAATTACAAAATAAACCAGAGTTATTAGTAATAAGTACCTCACAAAGGTTCCTGCTTACTGCATACTGATGGCTCATAATACTATAATGCATATCAAATGCAGACATTTATTTGGATAGTAAGTTATATGGCAGTGTTTTTCAACCTGGGTTCCGTGGGACCTAAGGGTTCCGTGAGCGCCAGCTAGGTGTTCTGCCAGTGGCCAGTAAAAATATTTTGTAAAAAGCTGAAATCGCCAGGGACCAAGTCTGGCAGTACCGGAACTGTGCTGTAATTAGTCATTGTTTATCCACTTAATTACTGTTTCTGTTGTATTCCTAATGAGTGTTTAGCATTTGAATAATTTACACTGCTGTTTTTGCGCGACCATGGACCGATTTATTAAGAAGAGAAAATTAGACGATGCCACAGCTGACGACCAAACTAAAACTCAGGAGCAGTAGACTGAAGCTACAGCTAGTACCACGTCATGTGAGCCGAACGTACCAAAAATTGACGTTGTTGATAGGAATCTTATAGTTCGTCAGTACAGTGACAATTACTTAGCTATGGGATTCACTTGGGCAAGAGACCTAGACTGCCCCTTACCGCTCTGTGTTGTCTGCAGGAAAAGCTTGCCAATAGTGCCATGACACCAGCTAAATTGAAGCGACACTTAACAACTAAACATCCGGATGTAGTGCACATGAATGTGGCGTACTTCGAGATGGCACTAAGCTTGAATAAAAAACAAACCGCTACATTCAATACAAAGTTCAAGATAAGTGACATAGCTCAAGAAGCAAGTTATGACTATGCTGACATAAAGTTGTTTATTTTAAAATATTTGAGTGATACATGCAATTGATACATGCTGGTACATAAAACCTTACCGTAATTCCTCGTTCAAAATCATATCCCGTAGTTTGACTCCTTGAGAGTTTTTCCAGTTTGGCTTCAGCACGTCTGAGGAGTATGCACTGAGCAGCCATGCAGCTTTGACTGGAAACTCAACGCCATTACGACACCTATAAAGTATATATATATATAATATACAAACCTCCACATTGCCCAAATATGGGAAAAGCATCAACTGACCATTGTACACAGATGACCTCTTAACACATGCTCACCCTTCAAAATTTAAAAAAAAAAGAAATATAACTGATTTTTAGTATTAGTATTATTATTACATTATCAACATTGTTTTATCTAAATTATTCAACAAAATCATAAAATATGCATACTTACCGAGACAATATGGTGAAATATCTCAAAATTATGTTTAGCACAAAATCACTTTATTCTTATCACTTTAAACCATACTATAAATTAAATCATCATTGACTGTATAATGAAAATATTTAAGGTAGGAAACATTATTAGGTTTTTAAGTTTGTTCTTGCATTCGAAAAAGGTGAGTTTAAGAGCATTCTTCAAGGGAATCACTGTGTCTTTGCATCCAATTTCAACGGGCAATAAATTCCACATTTTTGAGCCCTGGTATGTAAAAGAATGTTGTCAATAGTGGGAGTCGTGAGTATACGATAATCACTGATCTTTTTTAACCAAAACAAAATAATAATTGTGAAGACTGATTTTTAAGTACAAGTTTCACTTGGAAACACCTGTTTGTGCTTTGAAAACAGTATTTGAATAAGACAGTTGTGCAACTCAACCAAAAGTTGGTTTATGAGAAAAGTATGTGATGAACAGAAAATTCAAGAAGGTGCATATGCTATTCTTTGCGACCCATGAACCAAACCTTTATAAGACTTTACACAAGTTTTAAACACTGAATGACCCTTGACCCTAATGAAAAGAGACTCAAATAACTCAAATAGCTTTAATTCATAGATGAAGTCATCAAACTATACCAGTTACAATAGCGTACTTCAGCTGTGATAGCATGATTACTTTATCCCAACATCCAGTAAGTGAGTTGCATTCAGTCTCTACATTAATGATAAAAACTGTCTTGCTTTGGAATCTGACATTATGAAAGCATGGTCAGAGTTACAAATACAAGGGAGATAAGAAAGTTTTGCCAATCAATCCATATAATATCAATTTAAAGTATGTAAACACTTTCCACATTACACAAAAATTCAGTTTTGCACAGACTGAGTGGTCACTAGTTACCCTCCATTGATAGGTTAAGGCAGAGAGAAACCATTGTTTGGTTAGGAAATACCTGGCCAATGATCTAAAAGCATGTGATTATTAAATACAGGATATTCATACTGGAAATTTGCCAGAGGGAAATTTGAAAGGCCTTTGAGAAGTGACTGCTGAGTAAAGATGACCATTAGGATAGGTTGAACTGTGTGTGTGCCTATATATATATATATATATATATATATATATATATATATATATATATATATATATATATATATATATATATATATATATGACTGACTACATAGTTGGCAGTCTAATTAATTCATCTGCCCTTGGACAGTGGGATTGTTGCCAAAAAGCCTACAAGTAAGAGGGCTGGATTTGTAATGTACTTGGTGCCCACGGTTTTCTAAATATAAATTTCCAGGTCATTTCCAGGATGAAATTAATTTTTTCAAAGTTCACATAAGATCATTACTGAATGTAATTAAAAAACATTTTGATTATAAAACCTGCATTTTCTAAATTTAAAGATGGTTCGCTTTCAAGACTCTCCAAAAACACCTAAGCCAGAAAAGATGATCATGTACAAAACCACAAAATGTATCACATGAAACAAGTTTGATTATTTTCATATAAATTGCCATTTCAAGTCATTTCAGTATACAAAATAAAAATTCAAACTTCATTTTGTTGACCTGCATTATGTTGCTATGTGGGAGCAATATATATATATATAATATAATATAATAATATATATATTATATAATATAATTGTTATCCATGCAATTATAATCGTCTTGCCCTAGTCCAATGTATTATCAGTAGGTATACAATATCAGACTACATGATATATCACATGCTAAAGACTACCATGCTACAATAAAGTCTTTCATCTTTCAAAATAATACACGTGTATTTTGTTGGACTTGCATGTTATGGATTTTTACTTATGATTTGCTGTACATCACAAACAAATTTAGCACCATCAAAGAGATACAAGAACTCAATATCCCAACTCAGATTATCTCCCTTTTTTTTTAGTATGTGTGCATTAAAGTCAAGCCTTCAATAATCTCCAACAGCTCTAAACTAATATGTGATAGGAAGCCAAACCCTTAAAGCAATAGGTAAGGGAGATAATTTTGGTAAGCTTGATGGTAACTTTCTCCAAGCGTAAGAAGTAGTGTTTACATGACATCTCGGCACAATCGTGGCCATATGGTGCCATTGTTGTTAACTTTGACAACACTTACCTATGTACAACATATGGATGAATAGCCTCTGCCACATCATGCATGTGTATATACATATTAAACAGCTGAGGGAGGTAGAAATCAACTTCTTTCTCATCGAAGCTGAACATTTTGTTTCCTAAAGAAGAACAAAAAACACATTTAAAATGTACATAAAGAGTAAAGACACGTTTTTGTAAGCAAAGTCATACACCATAAAGTTTTTCCCTTGCATCCAAAGCCTGGTACAACTAAAAATGAATGCCAGGCACTAGGTAACCAACAATATTTTAAAAAAAATAACCATGTTAAAAATTATCATGGCATTATATATACATGTACTGTCGGCAATAGACATGTGATCATCTTTAAATTTCCCCTATGGGTACCCCCAAGAAACCCAAATTACCCCTATATAATAACTTAGTAGTGTTGGGCGATTGCAATTAGACAGAATTAGTATGAAGCAATACATATCAAAATGTGTCATCTTTTCATTATCTGATTAAGCTAACATATAATATGACCTGTCTCTAAGGGGACATCCTTTTTCATACAAATGATAACAGTAGCCTTAATCTCTTGCCTACAAATTATAATAGTATCTTTAATTTCATGCCTACAAGTTATTACAGTATCTTTAATCTCATGCCTACAAGTTATTACAGTATCTTTAATTTCATGCCTACAAGTTATTACAGTATCTTTAATTTCATGCCTACAAGTTATTACAGTATCTTTAATCTCATGCCTACAAGTTATAGCAGTATCTTATGAGCCTACAAGTTATAACAGTATCTTTAATCTCATGTCTACAAGTTATGTCTACAAGTTATAACAGTATCTCTATAACAGTATCTCTAATCTCATGCCTACAAGTTATAGCAGTATCTTTAATCTCATGCCTACAAATTATAACTTTATTATTTTAATCTCTTGCCTACAAGTTATAGCAGTATCTTTAATCTCATGCCTACAAATTATAACTTTATTATTTTAATCTCTTGCCTACAAATTATAGCAGTATCTTTAATCTCATGCCTACAAATTATAACAGTATCTTTAATCTCTTGCCTACAAAATGATAACATTATTATTTTTATCTCTTAACAAGTGAACAGGTAAAGCCTATGAAAAACCGACTGATAAAAATATAAAATATGTAAAGTGTCTGGTCATGGAAGCCAACTGCCAGAAAGCTGATGGATATTGAGACACCCTAAAAAAAGGAAACAGTTTTGCTTTTATTTGCTGAACTCAAAAACAAATGAAATAAATATGCCAACTTGTGTAACACTTTCTAATAGTAGCTTGAATAATGAGCTATAAGCATTGTGTATAATTAATTTGGAATACAGTCCTACCCGTTTATATCGACATCGCTTATCTCGACAAGCCGCCTATGTCGACAAAAAAGCAAAGTCCCGGTCCCATGGTCTACTATTACTATCAAATTGTCATGCTTATGTCGACATCGAGATAAAAGAAAAACGTATATGTCGACGGAAGCCCTTGGTCCCAGCTTGAACAAATCCTTTGTTTTCAAAACGTTTATGTCGACAAGCTGCCAATTAAGACCAATACTTTGTTCAACAATTAGTTGATCTTGCCGCCAGGCTTTAATGTCGCGGTCGGATAAAAAAAAAAAAAAAACCATAGCAGCACGTTTTCTCACCACTCTGCAGCTAGTTAAGTCTTTGATCTTGCCGCCCAGCTTGTGGGTCATGTTCTTCAAATGTACTCTTACAATGACAGCATGTACATCTGTGGGTCTTTCAGCCACTGAATTTTCTGATTGTAAATATGTCAGCACAGCGAAAAGGATCAATTGATGAACACAATTTCCCAATCAACAGGTGGTCGAAGCAGAACTAGCAAGCCCTTAAATTTGCCGTCCAGGAAATTGATGCGTACAGAGGACTCCTGTATACGTGATTTTCTGAATCCCATATATAAAAATTGCGTGAAAATATGGATTACACGTTTCCGAGACCTTTGAAAGTGATCGGTGATTTTCGCTGTCAAAGTTTCGTTTTTAACTTTATTTACATTTACGATGGCTACAGACAGAAGGGTAAAACGCAAATTAAATTTACAGTCTTTGGAAACTAAATATCTGGCTGTTAATGAAGTTAAGGAATGAACATCTCGTAAAGAGGTCTGTGAAATTTTTTCATTTAAAATTAACACGTCCGGGAAGGATGAAAGCTGCAGAGTCTATAAAGAAAGACTAAGTTGAAGGTAACTGCGCTCCCCTAAGGAAGAAGCAAGACTGGTACATTTCATGAAGACATGGAGGAAGCATCTAAACGGTTCACGGTTCAATTAAGCATTATCGAAAAAGCTTAGTGTGGAGAACTTCGCTGCAACAAGTGGTTGGAGCAGTCGCTTTAATGTTCGTCATAACATCGGATACAAAAGTACTTGTGGAGAATACATGTACTGTTAACAGTTTTTCATTTCCCTGTGAATAGCCCTATCCCCTTGGTACCCTCAATAACATGGGAACAGACTGACCGATATCTAGGCTGATTTAAGTACATGTACTTGAAGCATGCAACTAACAACTAGACAAACACGTGCTAATGCTGACATTGAATCTCTCATGTTTTTCATATCAGGATTTGACCGATGCAATATTTTATTGTGGACTTTATTACACAAAGGTAACCAAAATGTTATTTGTCAATATACAAGTGTATTTCACTCTAGTTTTGTCCCCACATACTAAAAATTTACATTGTTTATTTCAAAGTGTAAATACTACTCACCGATGACCGGTTAACCCTTACTGAAGAATTTAACTTGCATTTTTTTTTTGCAGACACCCCCCTTCCCCCCCAAACACTTATCTCGACATCCGCTTATCTCGACAATATTTCCTCGGTCCCGAGGATGTCGAGATAAACGGGTAGGACTGTACATACAAATCTGACAAAAGTTGCTGAATCAATTACATCAATCATAGGCAATTGCATTAACTGTGACCTATCCCCACATATCAATCATGCTGATTGATTAACCAACAAATCCTTCAATGGTTTGTAGAGTTCTTGATCAAAAACAGTGAAAAGATTTTTTTAAAACTTGGACTGATAAAGACTTGTGGTTGCTGTTCAATCAACTGAATATAGACACAGGTAAAGGCAATTACCAGTGTTTGAATAAAAGTATGTAGAAAAGCATGTCCGATCGGCAGTTTGTTGGAAAAAAAAAAATGAAACAGAAATTGAAATAATTTGCAAAACTAATACTATCTGGCATATGGATGGAGCCCTAACTTCTGAGATTTACTATTGTTTTTCCTTTTGCACTGAAACCTAGATTGAATTTTTTTTTAAATTTGAAAATTGACACTTTGACTTTGGTCCCAAAAAAATGACTTATCCTCTTGATCTTTCTGACCCTTTAGTGACTGTATACTTCTCTGAAGGAGGGGTGGGGGATAAAAAATGAAATAAATAATAAAGTACAAAAATAATGGTTTCCGATGTTTATCCTCATGTTATGCATGCAGTTACATGTTTAAATAAATAGACATGACTTATCAAATTTCCATCTTATGAGATTAGAACTTTAAAATTATTATGCACAACAGCATATTTCTAAACAGTAATTATTTACAATTTTGCCATATATTTTTAATTCATTTACTTCTATGGCAGCATACAAGTTAAATAAAATGAATAAGGATTAGATTACGTTCAAAATACATTTTTTTGAACCAATTTCCCTTACATGAATATGTTCTCAAGCAGATTGAAAACTGATTTTATTATTTACTGAAATAAAATGTGCATATTACTACATGAACTTTAAATACAAAAAATAAATATAATTTTATATATTAATATTACAAATTACTCGTAGTAAGCATATCACTTACACTGAAACATATCTACCCCGTACGTTACATTTGTTGGAGGTAAACATATCTACCCCGTACGCTACATTTGTTGGAGGTAAACATATCTACCCCGTACGCTACATTTGTTGGAGGTAAACATATCTACCCCGTACGCTACATTTGTTGGAGGTAAACATATCTATCCCTTTTGTACGCTACATTTGTTGGAGGTAAACATTGAGTCAAATCACATGATTTGGAAAGCGGAGAAATCTGTCATCTTGCTTAAGGTTATTTTGAACTAGAAAAGCTGGCTTTGCAACAAAATTTTTAATGCTATTTGCTCAGGGACAACAATGGATTTACAAAATTGTTCTACTCTGTAGTTCATTAGTTGTATTATACAAAACAGATATGATTTTGTGTACCATTATTCTGATGTATTTTTGCCTATTTCTTCTTTCTGTAAAAATTAAATACATCAAAATTAACACTATTATAATTCATTACTAGTATAACTCTAAATAAACACATCAGCATCAACATATATTATAATTCATTACTAGTATAACTCTGATCAACACACATGGATCCACACATTCATTATTCATGATTCAACACACATGGATCCACACATGCATTATTCATGATTCAACACGTATGGACCCACACATTCATTATTCATGATTCAACACACATGGATCCACACATTCATTATTCATGATTCAACACGTATGGACCCACACATTCATTATTCATGATTCAACACGCATGGATCCACACATGCATTATTCATGATTCAACACGCATGGATCCACACATGCATTATTCATGATTCAACACGCATGGACCCACACATTCATTATTCATGATTCAACATGCATGGACACCCACACATTCATTATTCATGATTCAACACGCATGGATCCACACATTCGTTATTCATGATTCAACATGCATGGACACCCACACATGCATTATTCATGATTCAACATGCATGGATCCACACATGCATTATTCATGATTCAACACGCATGGATCCACACATTCATTATTCATGATTCAACACACATGGATCCACACATGCATTATTCATGATTCAAAACACATGGATCCACACATGCATTATTCATGATTCAACATGCATGGACCCACACATTCATTATTCATGATTCAACACACATGGATCCACACATTCATTATTCATGATTCAACACGCATGGATCCACACATTCATTATTCATGATTCAACACGCATGGATCCACACATTCATTATTCATGATTCAACACACATGGATCCACACATGCATTATTCATGATTCAACATATGCTTTATTCATGATTCAACACATGGATCCACACATGCATTCTTTACATTGGAATAATTTACACATCAGCCAATGTTTGATCTGGGATCAAGAAAACCTGTCTTGACATAAAGGCCTAGGCAAGGATTCAGAATGTGGGAGAGGGGTCAACAAAATATGATATTTATATGGGGTTGAATACGTGCGGATTCAAATGTCTCTAAATAAACATTTGCCATGTTGGGAAAGTACTGAGTAGTATTCTTATGCATAGCGGTCACTTCACTGACGGTGTAGATGATAATATGCTTATGACATCATGAATGTCTACAATGTTCCTTGCATTTAAAAAACTAAACGTCAACATTTTTGCTTGCTTTGCAAACAGTAATCTTTGTTTACAATATATTCTTGGTAGTAAACTGAAGTTTTGGGGGCCAAATATAAATTGTTATTCTTGAAGAAAATAATTTGTATTTTTAATTCTTTTTGCACAAAACAATACTCCATATTTCTAAGGATGTCATAATTATAAAAAAATGCAGAAAAATGCTCCTTATTTCTAAATTTACTAATATTTTTTTTTTTAGAAAATATTCAATATTTCTAATAATATCATTTTTGTGGAAAATATTCTATATTTTTAATAATGTCATTTTTGTAGAAAATATTTGTTTCTAATGTATTTTTTTTTACAAATGCAGAAAATAACCTGTATTTCTAATGTCATTTCTTTTGCAAATGCAGAAAATATCTGTATATCTATTAATGTCATTTTCGTAGAAAATATCCTGTATATCTAATAATGTCATTTTTGTAGAAAATATCCTGTATATCTAATAATGTCATTTTTGTAGAAAATATCCTGTATATCTAATAATGTCATTTTTGTAGAAAATATCATGTGTATCTAATAATGTCATTTTTGTAGAAAATATCCTGTATATCTAATAATGTCATTTTTGCTGAATATATTGCATATTTCTAATGTCATTTTTAAGGAAAATATTCTATATTTTTAATTATGTCCTTTTCATAGAAATCAATACCAATGAGTTACTGTCTTTCTTTGTAAAAAAAAAAAAAAAGCCTGGTGACAAAATGAGAAAATAAACCATTATATGCATTAGTCGCCAATAGTAATAGTGGCGGCTAATGAGATTTGTGTAAAGCTTTCAGGCGGTGGTCATACAAATAAGGACCGAGTTCTGCTGATAATGCAGTTCTCAATTAAGGACAGAACTATTCTGAAAATGTCAGTCAAGATATTTTGCTGTAGAACTACCAACCGCACAAACAACCACCACCTTTCCTGGCACAGCAAAGTCAGGTGGGTGGAGGTTCTGGTCCTACTGGATAGACCACTTGATAGCATGATATTTCTAATTTAAGAACACTGTCAAGATTTGTATTTTCTGATAAGCCAAACAACCAATCAAAGTGCAACTTTAAACCTGCCATCTTCAATAGTATCTCAGTAAGGTGGCCGTAATTTTTCACCAATGTCCAGCTGATCAGTAAGATGAAACAAAATACAGTAAAACCTGTCTTGAAAGATCACTGCTATGTGAGACCACCAGTCTTGAGAGACCACCTTCTCAATGCACAAATGTATTCATTAAATAGCATTGTGACCTGTTATGAGAGACCATCTATCTTGAGAGTCCATAATTGTTTGGCAAAAGAGATGGTCTTACAAGACAGGTATCATATACTGCTGAAGCCGACTTGGAAAATGGGCATTTGAAAAGTTTTGAAGCATGGTCTGATGCAGCAAGGATGAAACATAATGTTAAACAAGAAATCATATTATGGCCAAATAAAAAACATATGGTCATGCAGTTACACTGAGAAAAAAAGAACATGAGGGTAGCTAGATTGGTGCTAACTTTTTGGTTGTTCTCAGTGGATTCTATTTGAATCAGATCTCCACTGTCCAATGTGAAGATCTGACAGCGACAGCTGGGGTCAAGTTCTGGTAACCTATGTTATTATCATAATCACTGATTTTATCAGCCAATCAGATGAAGTCATATCTTTGCATTTGGGGAATGAGCAGCATGGCTGAAGAGCATCAAATGTGTGCCAAATGATTCTCTTTAAAGATTTTTTGACAGCTGCATTTCCATTGGCTAATTCAAAGGTTACCAGAACATGACCCCTACACAGTAGGATCTTCATGTATCATAAACTTGAAAATAAGCATCACTTGCATACTGTTGTTGTTTCAATCAATTACTAATTTTTTTTTCTTTCCCATTTTTTTTCTTCTCTTCCAATTCCACCCCCTCATGTAGGGTTTTTAGGAACTACATGTACAGGGAGGGTAGGTTGGATAACCAGAACCATAACCATACATTTGGCCTAAGCACACTTCCATATTAAACTAATTAATGATCTCCACTGAAGTTTTAAGTGCAGCATCCATTCCAAATCCAATTAAGGTAAAAGACTTATTTATTGGTAGGTCTCATGACCTGATTGAAATCTTTCTAATTTTTTAAATAATTAATGTGGTGGCATCAATCATATCTCATGCAATAGTCAATGCTCAAATCAAGATGACAATGTGCTCAATAAATATGTATGTATCTGTGTGTGATTTAGAATTTAAAAATGATTCAATCATTTCTGATGTCCGCATTGAGGCAGTTAAAGTGATGTCAAGCACTGGACATCATGCTGCAGACATGTAGGATCACATTTACCCAGTTAGATTATCTTGACACTAGGCTAACCAGTCCAAACACTGAGCACCATGTCAGGCAGCTGCTAGTACCATTTTTATGTCATTCTGTATGACTAAGCCAGGGTTTGAACCAGCTCTTACCACTTAGGCCATTGAAAAAGTCTTAGAAGCGGTTTGTATTCCACTGTCATCCCTGTTGCCCAAATATAACACAAGTAACATCTATGTTGTTAGTAATGTTAAACAATGAGAGCAGATTTAGTATCAGCTAAGCTTGGAAATGTTTCATTAGCTTATAGGAAAGATCACATCTATAAATAAAATAGCTCATCACATTTTCAAATGGATGCTGATGTCAGATCACCTACATGTCAACAAATAAAACAGCCCACTGTGAAGTCAGCTCATTTTGAAATGGAAGTTGTCACACAAATGAATGGACCAATTAACTTTAAATTCCATCTGATAGTGATACTGCATGGTAAATAAAGGCTGCACATCCAAATCTTTATTAATGCTAGAAATATTCGCCTAAACAAAACAATGAATTTCAAATCTTGGTGCATTATCTTCTTATGTATAACAAATGATGTCATCATATATCACTATCATGGTGATCAGACTCATGAAGATGTCATCATATATCACTATCATGTTGATCAGACTCATGATGATGTCATCATATATCACTATCATGGTCATGGTGATCAGACTCATGATGATGTCATCATATATCACTATCATGGTTATCATACTCATGATGATGTCATCATATATCACTATCATGGTGATCAGACTCATGATGATGTCATCATATATCACTATCATGGTGATCAGACTCATGATGATGTCATCATATATCACTATCATGGTGATCAGACTCATGATGATGTCATCATATATCACTATCATGGTGATCAGACTCATGATGATGTCATCATATATCACTATCATGGTGATCAGACTCATGATTATGATATCATATATCACTATCATGGTCATCAGACTGATGAAATCATATAGCATTATCATGGTGATAACACTCATTATGATGTCATCATACATCACCATCATGGTTATCATACTCATGATGATGTCATCATATATCACTATCATGGTGATCAGACTCATGATTATGATATCATATATCACTATCATGGTCATCAGACTGATGAAATCATATAGCATTATCATGGTGATAACACTCATTATGATGTCATCATACATCACCATCATGGTCAATGCCAAAGAATATCAGCAAAGAAAACAAAGATATGCTATATTGCAAGACTCTGCTAACATGGGTACATGAGAAAGCCTGTCAGTAGCTTCTTGTGGGTCGGTGGTTCTTCCCCTGGTTGTTCAGGGTTCTTCCTCCACCAATTATATTGGCTGCCATGCATAGTCTATCGTGTGCTGAAATATTGCATTAAACCTTACAACAACAACAACAACTATATTGCAAGAAATATTGTAGACATTTGTGATGCCATAATAAGCATATATCAAAGTTATCATAAACACTGGTACATTACATGTATGTACATGTACATACACATAGACTATTACTTAACTCTTATTCAATATTTTAGTGCTGAATAAAAACATAACCAAGATCTGTTTTTAATTCCTAAAGTGGTAATGATACATGCTAATAAATTCTTAGAAAATCATGAATCTTTAAATTCTTTGAAAATCATGAATCTTTAAATTCTTTGAAAATCATGAATCTTTAAATTCTTAGAAAATCATGAATCTTTAAATTCTTTGAAAATCATGAATCTTTAAATTCTTAGAAAATCATGAATCTTTAAATTCTTAGAAAATCATGAATCTTTAAATTCTTAGAAAATCATAAATCTTTAAATTCTTAGAAAATCATGAATCTTTAAATTCTTAGAAAATCATGAATCTTTAAATTCTTAGAAAATCATGAATCTTCAGACATATTTCAGAAGCCACCATTTAGCAAGGCTAGAATTGAGACAGGTGCATTTAGTAATATATTTTTTTTGCACATGTTTGACTAAAAAAAATGGTGTGTGGGCCCTGTAATACATGTGCTTGCATTATTCTAAATATGTCAAAGTGTCTCTCTGTCTATATAACTTACCTAGATATGTTTGGACACCTGGCTCTTTTGAATTGAATAGATAAGACACAGCAATGGACATATTAAAGAGTTTTGATTCAAACAGACGCAGCAGCCATGACGACTGTTTCCCTGAAGATGTTGACAATCGTTT